>CM039681.1:79701442-80163942 GCA_022537955.1 Schmidtea mediterranea
GGGAAATTACTATTCAATTTTCCATATTAGTGAGTCTATACCTGACATCCAAAATTGAATTGCACTAGAAACAAAGATGATCATTTGGTACTAGGAGTGGTCCTATTCTATATTTGTATTGGTTTTTACGTTGATTATGAACCAAATAATCTTTATTAGAGAAACATAAATAAAAATATTAAATATATTGAATGTAAAAGTTTCATTTCGTACTGAAAATAAATATAAAAAATTCAATGTGTTGTAAATGAGAGCCTAGACTCGAAAAGACTGTTATCATATCAATGGAATGATTAAGACAGGCTTGTCAAACTCAACCCATGTCCTGGGCTGCATTAACAATTTTAGACTTGTGAAGGGCCGAACGAAAAATTTCTAAATTTAAAACATATATTATTAATATCTGGCTTAAATTATATTGAATATTTCTTTTGAATTTTAGTTTTTACTCAATATTTTAATTGTAATTACATTTGTTGTCTGTGCCGCGAGTTTGACATGCCTGGATTTAGAAATCAAAGGATTCGTGTGAATGAAGAAACAATATTGTCTTAATATAGAAATTGATGTATTAAAAAATCGAAATAATAAAATTATAAAATTACAAAGAATATAAAGAAGTAATATATTTTATTGGTTAAATGTTGCTAGCCAATTAGAAAGTTTCTAGAATTTTCAATTTTAAATGAATAGATGAATAATATTCATTGAATATAGAATATTTTACACGCTTATTCATTGTTTCAAATCAGTTGTGTTTAGTAAGGAGTATTATTTTCTTCGATTTCTGAATTTTCATTATAAAATTTTATTAAATTAAATGGTTATAGTCAAACTACAGCTTTGTGACAATTCGAAACAGAATGCTGACTGCTATCTTAATATAATTTCTAGTAAATATTGCCTTCTATTTTATTATATTAAAATTAGTCTAAATTGTGTTAAACTTATGAATTATCATGTATTATTTAGAGATTTAATTATGAATTTAGTCTGACCCAATTTGAACGCTTTGCAACATATATTATATTAATTACGTAGTTTATATATACTTGTTGCTATACTTGTCTGGATTTTTCAATCACCGTTTTTTACTGTTCGTTAAAATGTTTCTTCTTATACAGTCTTATTATTCTGAGGATCAGAATAAGCGGGAACTTTATCTGTAAAATGATTCAAAGAACTTGAAATATTTCTGTCATGAAGAATATGTTGAATATCAGACTATATTCGGATATCTAATATTGTATCTTAATGCATATTTTGATGCTAGTAATGCAAAGCTAACAATCATTGAAATGGTTTACTCAATACACCTTACTGTATTTCAAATCTTTTTATAATGTCAATAAATTCAATAGTTATATAAATATAAATAAATGTTATTTTGATAATTTAATAAATAAAGTTTAAGACAGAAGAACTTTAAACTTGACAGACTTTTCGATAAAAGTCTTCTCACAAACCGACATACAAATAAAAATCCTTTATCATTCACCATTGTCATAAGATTTGTCTGGATAAACCATGACAACTTTTAAGGAGGAGTTTTGTATTGTTAAAATGGATGTCATATTATTTTAATAATATAAAGATCGAAAAAGACCTCCAAAGATCACTATCACAATTAACTGGAAGAGCATCAATCGAAGAAGGCCAATACATCATCGCTCAATACTGATGACACTGGCAAAAATCACAAAAATCTTTCTGTGAAATTTTTACAGTAGAATTATGGAGATTTTATTGCAGACTGCTTGATTTTCTGTGATAAAATTGAAAACTGAAAGCATTTTCTCGTGCAAGGCTGACTCAAAGAAAATTTATTATCAAAAACCATCGAGACAATTTGATTGGATATTGAGATAGAATTATAAATTCAAGAATCGCTCCCTAAGGAATATCCCAAATTACCTTGTGAAAAAAAATTCAAAGAGAATATAAACCAAAAAATTTGGAATGTTTTGGAATAAAATTTTCGTTTGAAAATATTCACTTGGATTGCTATATTATTGTTAGCATGATGAGTTGCGGTATGTTGGTGTCAGCACCTTAGTTATGGTTAAGCTCTTGATGCTCTTGATCCGGCAAATTTTATGTAATAATTAATCGTCTTATTCGACGGAATGAAAAGGTTTTCACTGTTGTTTCTGTGGATCTGTGAGATTTTTCATGCAGGAAGCCTTAATCGGTGGAGTCAACATTAGATAAGGATGACAGAATACAAAACAGAGAACGATTTGTAGAATTTATTACTGCTACCAATATGGCAATTTCCCTTTCCCAATAAAAAAACCCACTTTTCTTTAAATATATTTTTCAAGGCAATATATTTCATTTGACTTTTACAAAATTAACTTTATCATAAATTTTGTTGTACTGCCTCTTTATTGTCATTTTGTGTCTTCAATGAAAATACGACCTAACCAGAAAAAACGGTATCAACTATTAGTTGAGAGTACCCGAGATCTGTTTATGACTGGTCAGGCTACTTTCGTTACACTGGCCTGAGTATGTCTTACTTTTAATTAATTTTAGATTTTCCTGGGCCCTATTAAAACACAGAGGCTACTCCATAATCTCACACGCATTACTATATGATTTGGAATACGTATTTGAGTAATCCGAATTTTTATTGATAAGTATTGTACTTCCTTTTCACAAATATTTCCAACATTAAACCGGAGCTCATTGTCCAGATGGGTTCATTATATCGGTGGACTCTGTCCTCAGTGGGTAGCGAATCACATACATCCGTTAATTACACCTTTGACCAATTATAAAATGTTCGTTATTATTTCTTCAAAGACTATATTCTAGTTGTTTCCTATTCGAAATCTAGTCGCATTTCCTAATTAATGCAATAAGAATAAACCTGTCCATTTATTTACTTGAAACTTTAATTTATATCGTATAAAGTCTTGTATGCTGGTAATTGATATTATAATACAAATACCAGCATACAAAATTACACAACCAAGCCAAGAATTGACATAAGACAAAGGGAACACGATAAAAGGATAAACAAGATCATTGTATAATTTTTATTAATGGTAAAAAGTTTTATTTTGATGTATATAATTATTATTTATTATATAGAATTCTTTTCAAACCAAGGATTTCTTGGTAAGTAAAATGAATTGAAAATTTTAAACAAGTGAATAATAAGATAAGCCCCTGCTGCAAAAAAATTTCGATTACAAAATATACCTATTCAAATTCTTGGAAATTAGCTGTTTCAATTTTCAAATGCTTTTTGGTCTTCATTTTCTGCTACTTTTTTAAAAAAAATTTAAATAAAAAAGTTACATTTTCAACAAATTTAAAGACTTTTTTCTAAAATTAAATAATTTGAACAGAAGATTATAAATATAAAATTAAAAAGAAAATAATATAATATTACAGAAGTTTATGAAAATAATATCCAAATCTTTCCTTTTTTAACAAAGAAAAATCCATCCCATAATTCTCTTAACACAATTCAAGACATAAATACTTTAATTTTTACTTCTTAAGATTCTTAAAATCTTTTAATTATTTTAAAACTATTTTAATGCATTTATATATACATTTTTCAACAACTGTTTATTTTATTACTTGTTTAAAATAATAATTATAATAATAATAATAATAATAATAATAATAATAATAATAATAATAATAATAATAATAATAATAATAATAATAATAATAATAATAATAATAATAATAATAATAATAATAATAATAATAATAATAATAATAATAATAATAATAATAATAATAATAATAATAATAATAATAATAATAATAATAATAATAATAATAATAATAATAATAATAATAATAATAATAATAATAATAATAATAATAATAATAATAATAATAATAATAATAATAATAATAATAATAATAATAATAATAATAATAATAATAATAATAATAATAATAATAATAATAATGGTGATTTCACTAATAATATCAATATTGTTAAAATGGATAATAAATAAAAGCAAGACACTGGCTCCGCTATCGGTTGGGAAACTGTAAAAATAATAATTTTGAATGTCAGAAAGTGAAATTGATTTCATTAAAATGACACAGAGTTTGTCTGTTGAAATATGCCAATTTGTTTAAATGTTTTATTAAATATTCATAATATTTACCTTAATTTCTTTTTTGGATTGACAGCAGTTTAGAAATTAGTTTTTGAATTTAATCATTTTTATAAATCAAATATTTGTTTAAATTCTTTATTAATATTAATTATTACTATCATTATTTTTTTTTGTTATTATTGATAATATTATTTTTTATCATTAACATTATTATTAATAATTATTAGCATCATTGTTGTTATAATTATTATTTATTATTATTATTATTATTATTATTATTATTATTATTATTATTATTATTATTATTATTATTATTATTATTAATATTGTTATTATTATTATTATTATTATTATTATAAAAGGTATGTGGATGATATTTTTCTTATATTTGAAAACCAGAAACATGTAGAACCGTTTTTGCATTTTATGAACAGTTTACATAAAAACATTGTATTCACATGTGAAACGGAGAGAAAGTCATCAATTGCGTTTTTGGATTTGTTAATTCAACGCAAAGATAAACAGTATGAGACAGAGATTTATAGAAAACCAACTGATACTGGTCTTTATACTTCTCCAGAAAGCTTTTGTGAATTTTTGTGAAAGGATTGATTTATCGTTCATGGGCTTTATCTTCTACTTTTGCTAATTCGGTAAAAAGTGTTGATAAATTGGTTAAGTTGTTGATAAAGAATGGATATTCTAAATCATTTTTATTGTTGATGATAAAAGAAACTATTGATAAATTGATTAAAAATCCTAAGGATCCATGTTGTGGAAAGTCTGAATGTAATTTGTCGGACGGGTGTGAATTGAGTGTTGATCTGGGTGATTGTAAAAATGGATATAAAAAATTGAGCCTAAATATGTGTTAGTATTGCCGTACTCTGAAGGCTTTACAAATTATAAGAGGAAGTTGGGTAAACTGATAGGAAATTTAGAGTATAAGATCGTCTCTAATTCGTGTAAGGTACAAGATATATTTATTAATAAATCAAAAAGTCCGGTTGGATTGTGTTCTGATCTCGTTTATCAATTTACATGTAACGGGTGTAATGCCACATACATTGGAGAGACTTCCCGTCATCTCTGTACTCGAGTTCTAGAGCATTGTCGATTGAATGGTTTGACCAATATTAGTGAACACAATAGAGGCTGTAAAAGTGATATAGGAATGTCTGATTTTAGAATTTTGTTGAGAAGTTTTAATAGTTATTGGGAACGAGTGATATGTGAAGCATTGCTGATAAGGTCATTGGATCCAAAGATTAATGTGCAGAGTGCTGTGACTACGAATGTTTTGAATGTTTTTAAATAGTTTACGATTGTTAAATCATGTTTGTTTTTTTAATATTATTAAAATAATTGAAAATTTTAAATTACATTAATTTTTAAAAATTAGAATATAAGTGAAAAAATTTTAAAATTTTAAATTAATTTAAAATATATTTTTAAAAATATTTATTTATTAAAAAATTAAATTAATAAAAAATAATTTGTTTAAATTAAATGTTAATTCATAATATTTTTAGTTGGTTTTGAGTACCTGAAGATGATAGCTGTGCTATTGAAATATATCGTACGAAAGGTTTTTATTGGCGTTATCTTTTAATAAAATTATTATTATTATTATTATTATTATTATTATTATTATTATTATTATTATTATTATTATTATTATTATTATTATTATTATTATTATTATTATTATTATTATTATTATATTTTCATTATTGTAAGTATTAAATGCCAATTTTACAAAAAAATATATTTGAAATTATTTAACAAAATTTTCTTGAAAGGGATTACATTTGTAGTTTGCTACATTGTCAGATAGAAATGTTTGTTTTTAATCCATTATAGATGTTTGATGTTGCATTTTACTGTCTTGTTATAATGATAATTTCCTATAAGAAATTCAAGGAGAAATTAAATTTGGAGCTAGGATTAGGTGATTGAGTGGCAAGATTAAACGATCACGAAGGCAGCGAGGAAATGATCGGGAATGATAGAGATAATGATAATAGGCATCAACATAATTTTCATCGCAGTGATCACTCCTCATGGCCTTTCTCAAATATCAATCAAAATTTTCTCTATAATAAATGACTAGCTGCTAAAAGTCAAATAAATTCGCCACCAAATTTAGATATTTCGAAAACGGTAAAAAAATTTGAAATTTGAATTAAATTAGTAAGTCAATAAATCTGATAGGGGAGAGGTGGGTTAGAGCTATTTTAATAACATTTGTACACATCTTGTTCGCCATTTTATTGTACACAATTTCATGAATAATTACATACTAACAGTTTTTATATAGATATCCATGATAAGTCCACACTGGGGGAACTGTCCATATCCAAGATACAGGACACCTTGCTCAAAATAGCTGCCCACAGAGACTGACATACATTTTTTAGTATTCACTAATCTACTGCTTTCAATGATATCTGGGAGCATAACATTTACATTTTGCCCCCGAGAGCCGGATACCATTGCTACGCCACTGTTTATTATTAGAAGAAATAATATTATTATTTTTTCCCAATAAAATAATGCAGCCATGTTTGTAAATCACTTTTCTCAAAAAAACAATTTTTAGTAATTCTGACCAAAAAACAACTTTCAAGGTTATGGGTGATCCTGAAAATCCTTGAGGTATTTAACTGAACAATTTATTAGTAGAAACAATTTTGGATGATTTAACCTAGCCGAAAGGTTCTCAACCATAGGTATACAAGACAAATTTTCTCTAGAGATAAAGACAATAATTAAAATTAAAGTGCATATCTTTATAAAAGACGTATTTTCTACAAAATTTGACTATGAATCAGATTTTGTAGAAAATACAATGTCTTTTATAAATAAAAATAAAAAGAAATCAAAGGTGAAAAACAAAAAAAGTCCTTATAAAGTGCATATAGTTGATGTAGACTGACTGTTGAAATATTTAAATTTTTTTCCTTTATTTCATGTATAACTTTAAGTGTGTTTTTACATAAGT
Source organism: Schmidtea mediterranea (assembly GCA_022537955.1). Classification (NCBI taxonomy): domain Eukaryota; kingdom Metazoa; phylum Platyhelminthes; order Tricladida; family Dugesiidae; genus Schmidtea; species Schmidtea mediterranea. The sequence goes on from CM039681.1 coordinate 79,708,544, forward strand.
TCGTTTCAAACCAACAGCCTACTTTTTACTTGGTGGTGCAACAAAACTGAAGGTTAAGAACCTCGGCCCTATAGGATTAGATAGAATTTCTTATCCATTATTAGGTTTGAAATACCTTATTTCTTTTATGTTACAAATTATTTAAGTATTTTACTATGCAATGTGTACCATCAAAGAGTTATAATTCAGCTGATTATGTTACTGAAACAAATTTGAATGTACAACAGGGATGAACAAGAAGTATTTCTTATGTGGTAAAGTCTTTACAAATTTCATTTATTTACCGGTTTGCAATGAATAAACGCATCTATAATACAAGTTAGTGTACAAACCAATAGATGAGTCATAATTTGTCAGTAGTTATTATTTTTCAGATTTGGAATTTTTTACAATTTAAAGTAAGTTTAAATAACTTTTAAATTAAATTTATCTACGTCAAAATTATGTCGCCAATCCCTGGTGTATAGGGTCCCCAACTGATAACGAAACGCGTGTTATTTATTAGAAATACATAAGGTTAATGTATGGATAAAATAGTTATGATATGAAGGTTAAAATGATTTATAAATTATGATTTTTGAGATCTTTCCCTGTAAATTGAAACTGTGCATAAATATTCATTCAACACTGCACTTTGAAATGATCAATTACTTTAATAGATAATAAATTCAATTAATTAATGGTAATTTTTTCTTAATTCATATCAATTATTAGGCCGATCAGAGCTCTTTATAGCACTTTATTTCTGATCACATTTATCAGAATATTGACTTTTATTAGATAAGATTTGAAGCTAATATTTCATTTCCATTTAAATAAATAAATATTCAAGAAAATTGAGAAAATTCATTTTCTAAAACACACTAAATAAATAAATAATAATTATTATAATAAATATAAAATTAATAATAATAATAATAATAATAATAATAATAATATTTATAATTATATTAATAATGATAATTGAATCCAATCCCGGAGGAACTAAAAATTTTGAATTTTTCATGAAAAAATTGGATGAAAAGTTGCATTGAAATTTTAAGTCTTCATGGAATTTTGAACAAAAAATATTAGCTTTTCTGAAATTTGAAATTTATGTTGTAATTAAATTGAAAATTGCGATAAAATTGTGTTTTGTAAATTTTATGTATTTTTTTCATTTGAAAATTTCCCAACAAATTATTGCATGCCAAAATTCCAGTGAACATTCACGTAATTAACCGAAATTACGTCTAGGAATATTTTGTTTAAACCGGGTTTATTTTTATAATTTTTATTTATTTATTTATGTGTTTTAACCCGATGAATACTGGAAAGAAATAAGAAAAACAAACCAAATTAATATTATGAATTTCTAGGGAACCGTCAATATTTGTGACAAGATAAAAGTGCGATATTAAAAAGGAAAATAGTTTGATAATTTTTGTTGGATCATTTTTTAATAATAAAGATCACATTCTGAAACTCCGCATGTCCAGTGTGAAATTAAATCCACTCAATTAATCAACTACTACAAATCCAGTTAGGGAGACTAAAAAGCCACTAGGTCTCGTTCTCACATTTAGTGACAGAAATAACACTTCCTAGGAGCATCTAAATTACTTAAGATTCTTGATTGATACATATTCAGTTATTTCAATGTTGCACTCAATTATATCTGACAAATCATCAACCCCAACCTGTGGCATAAACCTAAACCTCTCAATGAACAAACAAATCTACAACTGTACGCTTATCCTACCCAAGGGGGGTGGCGATTTGCTATCCAGATTTAATTTTCCATTCGGCTCAAAAACTGGAGACTACGTGAAAATTGAGAATGCTAATTATCATAATGATGGAGAATATAAAAATATATTTAATCATTCATTTGATGGATAAGAAAGCCAATGCCAAAAATTATAGGAAATTATGCAATCTTTTCATGTTGAATTATCCCTCATTTGACTGCTCCCTTATTAATGTGACTTTGAACTATCATTTTTTAAATTTTTTTTTTAATACAAAATATAATTTCTTTTTTAAAAATAAAAACAAGTGAATGAAGTTTACTTTGAAATTGCTTGTTGAGTTGATCATGAATTTTCGGGCTTCAAAGAATTCATTCGCTTCACTCAAACTCCAATCGCCTTCTGACTCTTCGCTGTTGATTTCTCTCAGTCCCATCCAATTTCTTTTCTGTGGACTCGGTGTTAAACTTTTTGGTGTCGACTGCAATGCTTGAGTCGATCGGTAGCCTTGAAAAATTCCCATCAGAGATTTTTGTTTGTTGAGTTTCGTGAGAAATTTCGACGAAGTCGATGACGATGACGATGATTTGTCATTATTGATCAGATCACACAATTTTTCATTGTCCTGTAAATCCATTGAACTGAATTTATTCCTGATTTTTTATTGATTGTCTTTGACTACCGCTTCTTTATTAGAAAAATTTAGAAAAAAATCAATTTTCTAATGTGAACATAGATTCTGATCCAATGATTCTGTGATCTCATTTCTGATTGGCTGATTTGAATCAATTGATGTATCGAATAATTTATCGAGGATTTTGATTGGCAAATTTGTACTTTTAATTATTTATAAAAAATATTATATTTAAATTGAATTAAAATATAATCATTGACTCTAACCCGTAGGGTAACCTTCTTTATTTCTACGTAAATGAAACTCTTGTGTAATGAAATGAGCAACAATTTAGAATCATTTGTGTGGCATTTTACTTTAAATTAATTCAAATATACTACTGATGAATGCTCTTATTTTTTATTTTATTTTTTGCAACATTTTTAGTATTAAATGTTTGAAGCTGTTAGAAGACTCGATGTATGAAACGATGTGTCAGGTCACTGAGACGCAGATCTGCACTCCCAGTAAGTGCGGGATTAGAAATAAATATTGTCGTCTTTTCATTTAAGTTTTAAGAATAAAAATCAGAAATTAATATTTAAAAAGACGGAATATATATACTTATATGTTATCAAAAGAAATTTTACAGAAATTATACTCGAAACTCCCATCATTTTGGAATTTTAATTTACAGTTTTGAACTGGTTTTCTTGAATTTCTCTGATAATGTAATAATGATTGTGAACATCCTTTTATGATGTATGTGAGAGGTCAAATCTTGACACTGACATCAGATATGCAAACCGGTTCGCGAACCGAACCAAAGAAACATTGAACCACTCATATTTTGGCGAATCAAAACCGAACCAAAACCGAACCATTTTTAAAAATATTTCAGAAACCAAACCAAAACCCAACGAATTATGTGTTAGTTTATGGTTAAGTTCATGTTTAAATTTAATTTAAAATTTTCTATTAAAAATCTGTTAATTTTGTTGGCATATCGTTTGCAAAGAATCATCACCATTTCTGGTTTCTCTGGCAGTTTAAATTATTTAGTTAACATCTCAATGACGCTTAACATTAACTGGTTGTCGACAACATCAGGTTCATTTAATTTAAAACCTGAAGATTATTAATTAATTAAATTCACTACATAAGTTTTAAGAATGTAAGCATTCTTAGTTTTAGTTAAATAATATTTCGACTAATTAATTATGTTGAACATTTTCATATTGCTTAACTGAAATTTGTAGGAAGCATCAATAATAAGAATCTAGTGTATGATAAATTTATTTTTGATGAAACGATAAAAGTCAATAGATTTTAAAAATGCTGTTTTGTTATGATTAACAATCATTCAGAAAATTTAATGTGCTATCTTAAAAGGAAACAACTGGAAACCGATGAAGAACTTGATTCTAACCGAAGAAGTAAATCTAAAAAGGCAAATGAGATTGGTACAAATAAATCTACATTGGAAAATTTTATTTCTGTCACAACAACTCAAAGAAAAATTAATGTACTAATGACTCCAAAATAATCATAAGATCCATGCTGTTGGTGTACTTGTGGAAATCAAATAACCGCCATTCAACCAAATCCATATGTCTTAGCCATTCCCGCTTCAATATCGCGTTAGGGTTCTAACTTTCACATCCGCACATCCCATAACTTTGCACCTTACTGCTACGTACCAATGAGCGAGCCCATGTTGGTACTGTACATAATAGCCGAAAACTATCCAAGCATGTGAGCACTGTTTCCAATACTACCCCTTTAATAATTTTCGTCTTTAGGTTCCTGGCAGACTTACAATAAACAATGGTGATATCTCTAATGAATTTACAAGCTATCGCGGATTTATTAAAAGATTAGAGAATCGACATTTTTCCAAAATATTCTGAAGAAGGAAATATCGTCAAGTGGATAGAGCAATTCAAATTAAAGACTCAGTCGTTGGGAACCTCGATTTATCTTGATCATGTACTTCCTCTTCGAGTTGAAGGTCCAGCTTTGGAGATATTTAGACATTTAGAAAACTTGCAATGTGAGTCTGTCTGAAAATTTACGAGATCATTCTTGTAGACGCATTGTGGTTATAAAAGAAAAACAATCTCCTGCACATTTACTTTTGTCGAGTTTGAGACTGTCTTTCAAGGTATCAATCTTGCAGTTAGATGAGACTTAAAAAGGCCTGTCATTATCAAGGATTTGGCTATGGTTTTCAAATGGGTCGACAATATTTTCTCAGTAAAGAAGAAAACTAACAATAGTAGTAACCATGAGATATCGATCAAACAGCAATAAATTTGAGCATAGAACTTATCAAATCCGAGAAAAACCTAGCCTGAAATCTAACGCAGTTGCCTAATACATGGATGAAAGTACACCAACCTCATTACCAGTGCCTCTATATCTCTAATAAGTAGAATGCACCAAAAACATTACATGGATATTAATCAATCCTTTTACTTGGCCAGGATACTCGATCCATCGATAACATAGGACATGGTCAGGGAGATTGTCAACTAACTGTTTGGCCCGGCTTCAAAACTTTGAAAACAGTTGTATTGGAAGTAGACAAAGGGTGGTCTTGTATTGTCATCGACGTCACTTATGTGAATAAGGATTTATATTTATCAATCGCAGACTGTGAGACAAGTAGTTAATGCTTGTGTAAAATAATCACTAGCAACTTTGGATGGATCCAGAGGGGGCAATCATCCCCCTCAAGAAGAACCTAAATTTGCTTTCTTAAAATTAAAAATAGTCAAAATTAGACGATCATACTTTTTTGTGTTCACAACTTTACATATTATTCATCAGGAAACAAATATCATATATTATGGTTAATTTTTTCTACTCAACCTACATATTGTAGGTTACACAAGGTACAACATACAAATTTAACATAAACAAACAGTCATGAACAGGGTTCGTTTTAATCACATAACACGTGTTTTGTTTTGTGTTATTTTATACTTAAAGGTGGTTCCATATTTATTGCAGCAAAACATTGGCATTTTCTGTGTAATTAAATATATTTAAAGTAAAAAGATTGTGTTTTATCGTTTTTCAACACACGTTCTGGGGCTTTAATTTATCAACTTCTTGTGAAAACGTTGGTTGGAAACAAAACTGATATTACTCATTCCTTAAGGCGTTGAGGCGATCGCTACCCCCTCCCTCCATAAAAAAATAAAAATCATGAATCCCTCCCTGCTAAAAATGACTCTATTTTGGTATGAAACACCCTAAAGGCTGTAATTTGGATTAATTTTTTCAAAGTAGATGGGTCAGCTTACACGCGAACCTAATTTTGATTAAAATAATTGTGGTTCTATAATTAATTGATAATAACATTTACAATGAGATCTTCCCAATGAACTTATGAAAATTTTAAAAAACTCTGTTTACGTTCACAGAAAACCCTATTCTCTTCTGAAAATTAATTTTTGTCATGTTAAAAGTAGGTAGTTAATAGCACACTGCACAATAACACCATTGCATAATAAAAAGGGTAGGGGTTGTTTCGCGACGGATTAAATTACGTAATGAAGTAATTAATATCAATTGCGTAATTAAGATAATTGATTTTGTGTGTATTTTTTTTGAATTTATTTTAGAATTTTTTGGCGCATTTTTTTAAATTCAAATTTTTGGCCGATTTTTTTAAATTAAAATTTTGGTGAAATTTTTGAATTAAAGTTGTTTGAAATATTTTTTTTGAATAAATTTTTTTCATCCACAAATTTTTTTGGGTCACGCTATAGTCGAGGGTATTTTTGACTCTCGATAAAAAGCCTAAAATTAAAATTGGCTCAAATCACCTACGATGGTCACACTATAGTCAGAGATATTTTTTATTCACGATAAGTGTAAATCAAATTACATTAAAGTACATCGGATACATTAGAGTACATTAAGGTAAATTAAGGTGTCTGAGTAAGTCAAAGTCAATTAAGGTGAATTTAAGTAAATTAAAGTATATTGACGTAAATTAAAGTACATTAGAGTAAATTTAAGTAAATTAAGGTTCCTAAAATAAATTAAGATACATTAGAGTACATACATTTTCATCATATTTTCTTAAAATTTTTCTACTGTTGAAAATTTTTTTTAAATTTTTATACAAATTTTATTAAAGATCTATCAAACCTTGTCAAAAATTATAAAACTTTGGTAATTTTAATTAAATATTATTCAATAACTACTATTTTCTTAACAATTTGTTTTATTTCAAAATTTCTTCAAAATACTAACAATATTTACATATCAATCAGTTTTATTTAAAATTTAACTACTTTAATCAAATTCTATTCACCTGCTAATCATAATTTAAGGATAAGTCTTATTTTTACAAAAACAAATATTTTACAACAATTAAATATACATATTTGGATTTCAGTAGATTTTATCGGTATATATCAGTACACAAATACCTGTTCCATGTAGGTTTTTATGCTTTGTTAGAAATTCAACTTATTTAGTGGTTGGTCGATAATCATTTAAATTCTAGTAATGTGGTAGATGATAATTATTTTATCTATTAACTTTATTCAATGATGTTTAGAAACTTAAAAGTCTAATAATTTTTTTAATAAATAAATGAAAATTTATTCCTAATACTATAAAAATAAAATATTTTAAGTTTTGTGAAATTAATTTAAGAATATTTTTTATATTAAGATTCTTTTCATAAGCAATTAGATTAACAGCCACTTATACTTACTAATTAATTTATCATTCAGTAAACCATAAGAGTTGGAGTGAAAAGATTAGAAAGTGTGTAGAAATAAATTTAATTAATTTTTTTGAGGTGTTAGCAATTAATTTATTTAAGACTTATGAACATGTAAAAATTTAATGACATTCATCTTTGAAAATATCTTTTAATAATTGTTCATTGTTGGATGCTATTAAAAATAATACAAAAATAGTAGAAAAATTTTCAAAGTTTTTTAACAAAACTATTACTTTTTACAAAATAATTTTAAAAAATTAAAAACAAAGCACTAATTTTTTTATTCAGCGAAAATATAACAATGGATTGAGCTTCAATGAATTTGATTAATAGTCGCTTGATAACAACCAGGTAACTAAGCAACCGATTGATTTATTGATTCCGAGACATCATTGATATGAAAGAGAGAGTGAAGAAGATTTTTATTAATAAAATTTGTAATTGGACTTATATTTCTTTTGATTGTTAAAATTTCTATGTTTTATTTAAAATCTGTTAGTCAGTAACCTAACATTAATATTTATTGGTTCAGTAACTAGTTATTGGTAATATATTGTATGTATGGTGAGTTTAATGAAAATTTTTATAAAAATAATGAATAAGGTATTCAATTATTCAATGCATAGTATGTATATGGTTAATGTTGTGCAGTATCTGATCACTGTCGTTCAGTGAATTATCATTGGATTGTTAGTGTGTATGGGTTATTTTTATTCAGAATTTGATATCAAGTTAGTTAACTTTTTATATGTTTTGTGAGTTTATGATTATTATTATAATGATTATTAATATTATTATTATTATTATTATTATTATTATTATTATTTTATTAAGGGTGTGTTGCTGCAGAGGGAAGGAGATGGGTTGCTGTTGCAAATGACTACTACCTACCTTAGGCATTACTATGTAACATTGAAACTCAAAAATTCCATTAAAAAAGTCTTTGAAAAAATATTTTTAAAAATTTCTTTGAAAATTTGATCGGTATCAACATGTATAAAAAAGTCATTGTAAAAAATTATACTAAAAAATTTCATTGTTAAGGGATATATAAAATTTTATTGTAAGATTACACTAAAATTTTATCAATTAAAAACATGTTAAAAATTTCATTGTAAAATTATGCTAAAAATTTCATCTTTAAAAAATATTTAAAAAATTGATCGATAAAACTATACTAAAAATTTTATTTAAACAATTCTATCATGTAATTTTGTCGACTCTAAGTTAATTTAAAAATTCTTACCTTTATGTAACTTTTTGACCCTCCATTTACTTTTAAAAAATTATTACCTTATGTAATTTGCCAACTATAACTGCTTTTAAAATTATCAGTTTTAAAAATTACCTTTATGTAACTTAACTGTTGACCCTCTATTTAATTTTTAAAAATTTTTACCTAACTCTAGACACCTTAATTTACTTTAATTTACCTTAATTTACTTAAATGTACCTTAATTTACTATAGGAACCTTAATTTACTGAAATGCACTCTAATGTACTTTAATTTACTTTAATTTACCTTAATTTACTTTAATTTACTCTAATGTACTTTAATTTACTTAAATTCACCTTAATTGACTTTGACTTACTCAGACACCTTTATTTACTTAAATGTAGTCTAATGTATCTTAATGTACTCTAATGTACATTAATTTACACTTATCATGAATAAAAAATATCTCTGACTATAGTGTGACCATCGTAGGCGATTTGAGGCAATTTTTATTTTATTCTTTTTTATCAAGAAAAATTACTTAGGCTTTTTAATCAAAGAAATATTTTTTAGGCTTTTTAATAGATAAAATGTTTCGATACTTTTTATTGATCGGCGATTTAAGCCAATTTCAATCTTAGGCTTTTTATCGAAAATCAAAAATACCCCTTGACAATAGTGTGCTTGAAAAAACTATTTTGTGGATGAAAAATACCCTCTGACCATCGTAGGCGATTTGAGCCAATTTTAATTTTATGCTTTTTTTTCGTTAAGCGATTTAAACCAATTTTATTTTAGGCTTTTTATCAAGAGTCAAAAATACCCTCTGACTATAGTGTGATCAAAAAAATTGTTCAATCAATTTTAATTCAAAAAATTCGCCAAAATTTGTATGAAAAAAATGAGCCAAAAAATTCTAAAATAAATTCAAAAAAAATACACACAAAATCAATTATCTTAATTATATAATTGAGATTAATTTCATCATTGCGTAATTTAATCCGTCGCGAAACCCCCCCCCCTTTTATTAATCAATGGTGTTATTGTGCAGAGTGCTACTAACTACCTACTGTTAAATTTTTATGGTTCTTAGTGAATTGCATAATTTGAAATAAATTAAATATTACCAAAAACTTAATTTTTTATCGCCCGTCTTATACGCGGGTGATCTATTTTGAACATTTTTCAACCAAAATTGGGGTATCGGCTTATTTGCGAGTATATATAATATATTTAATTTAAAATATTAAAATTAATACTTTAAAACTGAAAAATTAACCTTAAAAATAAAAAAAATCCATATTCAAAACACTAATGAAATTAAGGCAAACAGCTTCATGTACCTTAAATTTTAGAATTTGATGTAAATGAGTAATTATTGCTCTTTTAACAAATTCTGGAAATTTCACATGCTCAGTAATTTTTTAATTATTTAGATGGATTTTAATGGCAAAATTATTTCCAAAAATTTAAATTTTAATTGTTAATTAAATTTTAATTTTAAATTTATAAGTGACATAATATTTTCTACATAATCTGATTCATAGTCAAATATTGTAGAAAATATTATGTCACTTATAAAGAAATCAGAAGTGAAAAACAAAAATAGCCCTTATAATAAATTTAATAAATAACTGTAATTTTAAATTTAATTAATCAATTGTTCATAATTTTTTGTTTGAGCAAAAACTATGGAATTGATTTTTTAATATGACGAAAATGAATTTTATCAAAAACTGTGAACAATACTTAATTAAAATTCAAATTTCGTTTTTCGTTTCCCAAAACAAAAGTGTCCTTAGAATACTGGTCTTAGAAGTATTTTCCAAGTTCATTTAAAAAAATTATTTGCTTAATATGGTTATATTTTTTTTATTAAAGGAATTGCTTGTGTTGTGTTTGTTAGTTTCATTAATTTGTTATATCTTATTTTAAAATCGATAATTAATTGGTTGATGAAACTGCTTATGAATTTTCGTTATTCTTGTACGTTTTTTGTGTTATTTTTTAATTGTTTTATTATATTTTATAGAAAATTTTATAGATTTTATGTTGAAAGAGTGAGATGTATAGGAGTGGTAGAGTGACTTCCGAGTATAACAAAAAACCAAATTTCAAGTCCGAATCAGCTAAAATGAATTTTCTATCAAAATGTCTTCATTCTTTGATAGAAAATTAAGACTTCCAAGAGCCTGATAGAAACAGCTCAAGGGCCAACATTCACATTCTTGACAATAAGTGTTTCTATTAAATCTTTCTTATAAAATCCATTCTACTAATTTATCTGAAAGTCCTTTCAGCGACAGAATGAATTTATGAATTTATGTTAACTCATATTCTATAAAAATAGTATTATACAGTTTTCTTTGCTGTCGCAGGGGTCCACAGGAAAACTTTACACAACTTTAAGAGCACTTTAAGAGTTATTCTATGAATTTAGATTGACTAATAAAAATGTCTTTAGAATAATCGGTAGAGATAAAAGCAAGATAAGGAAACATTCAAAACTCTAAAAAATATCATTTTCTCCAAAAATCCATTAAAACAAAATATTTATTGATTAAAACAAACCAAATGAAAGATCGGGAAAAACTTCAATTGGAAAAAAATGAAAAAATTTCAAAAGATCTCAACAGCAATTCAATATAAAAAACAATAAATTGACACGTGCAACGAATACGAATTTTCCCAACTTTTCGATCAAAATCCTCTTATAATTTGAATCTATTTAAACAAATAATATCGTAATAATTTTGAAATTGTTTTCATTCAAATTGAAATTGCAAAATATTTACTTAAAAAAATTTCGCGGTAATTATTAATTAAGGAAGTCAATGGGTTTCGTTAAATTTCTTTCCCACCTGACGCAGAGGACGCGCTGGGAACGGAAAATTGGAATTAAACCAATTGCGGAATAATTAAATTTTCTGGATATTTCAATTTGAATTATTATGACTTTTATACTGACAAGACAATCGATAAATGCCAGGAAAAAAATAATCAATAAAATAAAATTCGTAATTATTATTTTAAGAATTATTTAAAATTAATTGATTTTCTCTGACAATATAATCTTCATGTCAATATGGGAATTTGATCCGGTGTATTGACATTTTGTATATGTTAAGGTTACTTTAGTTGTCGGTGACTTGTGCTATTAACAATTATTGATCTGACTCCAAGGCGTGTTAATAATAGTAACGAATTACAGACAGTATAAACTTTATTTATTAATACAATGGATTACCAGATTACAACGGCACGAATAATTCAATATCACAACAATCCGTATTACGTGCTTATTACGACCCTTCAGGAAGAATATCATTTGCAATACACTTTGCTAATTCTGGTTTCAACACTCGGTAAAATGGATTTAGTTGCCTCTTTTCTTTAAAACTTTTGATTTCTAACAAACTCTCTTTACAAGCTTCTCTTGTAACAACTTCTGTTCTCTCTAAATCTTACTCTGATTCAAGTTTTGTTTTCTTTTACATCCTATATTCTAAAATTATCCTTGATTGTTCTCACATAGGTACCCTTACAGGGGTCAAAGAGTTGTTTACAGTTCTATTCCATTTGTATTGTTTTGCTAGATTGTGTGCTGTTTTTCGGTTGTGAATCCACAAAAATTGATAAAACTTGGGAAAACCTCAATGAATAAACATCTTTTAGTTAAAAGAATTCATAACAATAATTAATAACATAAAGTAAACATTTTCAACAATCACCTCAACCGTCGCATAACCAAGACACTTACTTTAGTTGTCTTGGAAGTGTTCCGACTGATTGAAAGTACAAATTAACTTCGAAGTAGTTTCTCAAATATAGATCATAGAGTTGTTCTAGATTTAGGTTCTAAATTTGTTCACAATTTATTCGCAATATTATTCTCTCATTTGTTTCAACTTAGTTCGAAATTCTGTCTAAAGTCATTTGATTATATGCCTAAAGTTTGACCCTAACCTCGTCTGTTAAATTTGCTGCGATAAAACAAAATTAGACCTTGTGATTTACTTGTAAATTCTAACTTAAATTTTATTTATTTTGCTAATTCAGATTGACAATTTATTTGTTTAATTTCTAATAGGGTTAATTTATTCACAAATATTTTATTTAAAATTTATTTTTGTATTTCTTTTCTGTTTTTTATAAATTGACAATTCTCCGGTCAACTTTGGTGTTTATTTTTTAATTTATATGTCAATTCTTGCTGATCTTGGTGCAATTTGTAGCTATTTTATTTTATTTTTATGTTTCTTTATATTTTATTTTGTTTTTTATGTTTTCTACTAGATTTTAGAGAGTCAATTTGGTGTCAGAGTTCAATTTTAAATTATATTGGTGCTGGGTTTTCATGATTTGTGTAGATGATTTATAACAAACTTCTAGGCCAATGTGTTCTGGCCCAACAATATTTTTAGAATCCTTTTAAGTCTCTTCTTTATTTTAAATATTTATTTTTGCTATTTTATTTTTTCGAATTCCTTATTTAAGCCTGTTACTGTTTGAGTTAAATATTAGTGCTTATCTTCTCACACTTGTTATTATTTTATTTTACTTTTGGCTTTTTTTATTTGTGTATTCTTTCGAGATTCAAGCTTGTTTATTTTATGTACATATGGGTTGTGTTATTGATGTATTTAAACAAAACAAACATCATACATGTTTTAGCACATCAACACTTTTACGAACCCCTCGAAAACAAAAAATTAATTGTATGACAAACCTTTTAGTTGAAGCACCACCGTTCGTTGATCAAATTATTTAAAGCACCAAATTTCTGAAAAAACTAACATTTCTTGCAAAGTTTTTGTTTTTTCTCGATGCTGAATTTTATGGAAATACTCCAGCCTTGTCTCTCATTCGCTGACATTTGAAAAAAAATAAATGAGAAAATGTTTGAAAGACATAAATTAAATATAATTAAACTGGGAAATTTTTTAATTAATATTAAAATTTTTCCTCTCATAATAAATCAAAAGATGTTCATTTCTCTAACGTTTCCATCAAGCTTCATGGTAAAGAAATTTTACTTGACCGAATTGGTTGGATCCAACTATATGGATTAACTGGGTGTAAAGGCTACGGAAATTAGCATTTTTGTCCATAATCAACCTAAAGTCGATGTTTTGGATTGAAATTCAACATGTTTGACTAAATATTGAAATTTTGAACCCATCCAGACAATTTTCACTGAAAGAAATAGGCCAAAGTATTATTAAATTTCACTAGATTTTTACCATTTAAACATCGATTTCGAGCCTTAAATATCAAAAAACTGAAATTTTGACCTTGGTCTATTATATAAAATGATCTTCAATGACCATGACCTGGTTGAGTACGCTCATCATATACTACTTATTATTATTTGTGAGCTGCCCAAACAAGCAATAAAGCGATATAATTGAGAATCGTCTCTAAATTCGTTTCATGTGAATGTTTTTCATTAATAATTCATGTATGGGCAAACTGTATTTACTATTTAGCAAAATTAATTTTTATTCAAACTGCATAAGAATACACTCACATATTCAACAAGAAAATAAGGATAAACATTGTGGGCTGGAGAAATAAATTATGAAACTATACGAATATTTGAAACAGATCCTCGTTGAATGTCTATTGAATATGCAAAAACCTTTATTCAAAAGAGAGCCTCACTCGGTTGAAGTTCGGCTTCATCAGGATCCCATTCATTGATGTAAAGATGAAATTTTAGATTTAGAAAAAATTTAAGGAGATAAAATTTTCTTTAAATTGGACGAGTAAATTTCCTGCAAAAAATGTTCGTGCTTAAAAATTAAAAATTTATCAATTGATTGAAGAATTATTGTAAGCAAAATATTTCAAAACCAATAAAAAAAGATAAAATATTTTATGTTAAATTGGAAATTATTTTTATCGTTTGTGATTCACTTTCCAGTGATACTTGGCATCGCAATGTCCAGCTCCGCTGGACATAATTTGTTTTCATAAGCTGATATATGTTTTCACTACGATTGTGTTTCTTTTCCATTTCTTCAAATTGATTTGTTTCGTTCTTAAAAATAAAGTTGAACCGGTTAAAAAAATCTAATAAAATCAGAAAACTGTAAAGGGTCAAAAAGTGCTAACGGTCCTAGCAGATCCTTTTTATCAGCATGTGGATTACATTTTCTCTCTTCCGTTTTTTGTAATTTAGTATTTCGCTGTACAAATAAAATAATTGGAATCATTTAGGAATGATTTAAACCTCAGATCTTCAAAATAATAATTGTATTTAGAGTTAACCCTGATTTAATTAATATTAAATGACCGCAAATCTAATTAAAACAAAGAATTTATGTGTAACACAATACAGATTATCGCGAAATTTTACAGAATGTTTGACAAAACTCGATTAGAAAACTGAAATTGAATCTCTGCGAAATTAATAAAAATACTTCGTGGTCCGAGAGAATAGTCGAAGATTAAGAAAGAAATTAGATTTGATGAAATAAAGAACAAAAGTAAAAATGTGAAATTATTTTAATAGAAAAAAGTTTTTGTTTAATCAGAGAAGACGCATATTTAACAAAAAGGATCGGAATATTATTTGACAACAAGTTGTGGATTAAATCTATCTGCAAGAAATTAATTCAAAAAGTTGTGAAATTATTTTTTTTAATAGAAAGAAGGATTCAGCAACCAGATACATGTATCCGTGTATTTATTAAAATTTCGTTCATTTTCTTTTGATTTAAATAGGGATTCATATCAAAATCTTTAATGGTTATAAACTTGAGTAAAATTACATAATACATTTATATCCTGATACGTAATTGAAAATTCATAATTAATCTGTAAAATCATTTTTCGTGATCAACACTGAGCAACCATTTTAGGGCATCTGGGTAAACCAACATTCATCTTAAACTTTTCATCCACTTTTATCAAAATAAATTTTATTAATGAGTCAATGAGCTCCAGTAGGATAATCAAAAGCAGTGGTTCCCAACCTGTGGTACGCAATAAATAATAAGGAAAACAATACTTTGCGTAACAAAATGTTGTTAAGCAAGTTTTCTAACCAAAGCGTATTGTCTGAATTTTTTCAATCCGAAATACTTTATTAATAACAAAAGGTGTAATGGCACAACTGATACACAACAAATATAGTGTATATACAAAATAGCGTAAATTAAATATGCAAGTATATGTAAATACTCTCAAATAAATGTTTCATGATTTTGAACTTTATTAGGTTTTTTATTTACCGTAAGTGCCCTGCCACATTTCTTTTAGGACTCGTTTTATCTACTACATTATATTGTCTACTACACATCGGTACAACATCTTTAAAAGATTGGAAACCACTGATTTAGAGTAATTGATTGGTAAAGCATCTTGTCTGTTTAAAGTTTTAAGTAAAACAATTTATATTCAAACAGTAATGTGCTATTAGAAATAAATTTATTTTCGATCTAAACAAAACTTGCATCGAATTCTCACAATTCACTATTTATATTAAAATTTCAAGTTGATTTCAAAGTTACGGATGTAGATGATTTGTTTCTATAAAACAAATATATCAAAAAGTTAATTGTTCAAAATTAGCAGCTAAGCGAATAAAATAAGATAAAAATCATTAATAAAAGAACCATAATATTCACAAAGCACATCAGACAGTAAATGCGATCCAAAAAAATGATCACAATCTCACTAGATACGTCACAGCACAATTACCAACTGAGAAGAATCATAAACGATTGGCCACACTAATTGACCAATCAATAAAATTGAAATAGCACTTCGCCACAGTTCAATGGCATAAATTTTTATTCAACTATTCCAAATATTCTATCTTTTTATACTTGTTGATTTTTTGATGCGCTCAATAAGTAGAGTGGGGATAGTACTATGCGTTTCCATTGTATAAGCAAGTAAATCACAATAACAGACATCTGATATAAAATAATAATAACAATAATACGAATAATAAGCAAATGAAGACAAACAAATTATTATTTTCCTCATCGTCATCATTATTAATATTAGAACTCTCAGGAAAACTGTTCTTCATGGAACAATTACCCATTCGTCGTCATCGTTACCACAGCATTGGATTGGGAGGCTGGCTGTGGCCGCCAGAAACACTGGTTGGAAATGTTGGCTAGAATAAATGAAAATCAATTGGAGATTTAATCAAACACCGTCATATAGTCACATCCCATTTGTGCCAGTGACAATTACTGATTCTTATGTGAACAAATTATAGTCTACGTGTTTACTCTTGCTCGAATCAGTATTACATTAGTCAATTGATTATCTCTTTATAACATAGGTTTTGTATATAAAACATATTACCGAATTTCATTCTCGTCCCTAATTTTTTAAATTTTATTTTACCTTAATTAATGGGCACTGGTGAAAAGATTTTTGCAAAAAACCATAAAATTCAAAAACTAAATTCCATCCTTTTTCCAGAAAATTTTTTTAAAATATAATATTGCAGCTTATATATTAAACTATTTCAAATATTAATAATAATAATAGTCAAGTTAAATTTCTGATTCAATGTATATATATATATATATATATATATATATATATATATATATATATATATATATCGAATATCGAACAAATGATGGTCCATTTTTAATTAAAACACAAGAAAGCCAAATAAAAGAAATATATTTCGAGAAAATTATCCAAATCTTCAGTCTGCCGTCATAACCTTTGTTAAATGTTATAAATTGAAACAATAATGATGTAATAGTTACGATATAATGATTTAATTAAATAAACTCAATATATTTGTAGCTTATTGAGCGTTTATTTTAGGGAATTGTGATTTAATCACCAAAGCCTCAGTCACATAAAATTCTTTCTCACTTATTACTGGGGTTTTTATATAAAATTTTAAAATCTTTTATACATTAAAATCATGTAATAAATTGCAATAGTATGTTAAATATATTAACAACCAGAAACATAAATAAATAATAAAACATACTATTGTAATTTGTCACATGATTTTACGTTACCATAACTACTTAGTATTTACTTTAGAATATTTAAAACCATTATAATAAAATGTAAATAAAGTATTATGAGTCACAATTTGGTGTTTTACTTCAGAGTTATAATATGAAGGTTACATAGTGTCTACCAAAATAAAATTTCTCATTTTCAGTGTTTTTGAGGATATTATAAATTATAGAATACATTATTATCATTTGGGAAAATTAAACCGAAATGTGATTCAAAGTCACAACATAGTGTTAATAGGTTTAATAAACATTACGTTAATATTGTTTGAACATATTTCATTAATAATTAATTTACTTTTTTAATTATAATTTCTTTTATAGTTTGTCACAAAATTATAGTGTTCGTTGGTATTTTATACCAGATCTATTGTTTGTGAGATCCACTAATATGATCGTTATAACTACATTTCGAACGCTATTAATAACAGATTTTAAAATTAACATCTGATTTAAGAAAATGCATTTATTCAACTTTTATCAAGTGCTTTTATCAAATAATAAAAAGGGGTACTAACCGGAAGCGACAAGTGCTCTTTTTTTAATCACGTGGACATGTGTTGAAAAAAGTTTTTTTATATTATAATATTATGTCACTAGTGAAACATTAAATCAAAGTCAGCATCTATAACTATATTAACTTTGGCAGCAAATTAAGAAAAAGTAGTTTTCATGAGATCAATAGCCACGTAAACATAAGTAAAACTAATGAATTGGGGATAAATAATATTACAGAAACTGCGTTACTAAAATAGTTACAGACCATGACATAACAAGGGGTGGGAGCCACTGCATTTTCACGAAGTATGATTTCTAAGTTGAATGCACTAAATCTATATACCCACGAATAACAGAGAGTTACGTTGAATATGTGAAAACAATAAACAACAGGTAAATAACCGGTCAAAAAATTTAGACCCTATTTTTATCGGTCCGAAAATTTGGTCAGTTTTTTAGAATAGGTAAGTCGAAGTTACACCAGATATTCGGAATCAAATATATTCAAATTAATTTGTAAATGTTTATTTAAAAATGTTCATAAATACTGTTTGAAAGATATTTCACTCAAAGTGAAACATTAAAAATTGGAAAATTCAGCCGGTTCTGCTTTCAAGAAATAAGCATTGAAATGGACTCTTATTTCAATTAGAAACATTAAATAAAACTTAATTATTTTATTGTTTAAAGTATTAAGTTTAGGAATTATATGGGGTTTGTTAAACCTCAGCTACTCCACTGGTTAGAGAAAACTTTTGAAATATCTCATACTTTATCGAATTCTCATTACAAAGCGATTCATTGATAGAAAATGTTTCACTATCTTCGACTGAAATTCAAATTTTAATGAAAACTGGTAATAAAGATCAAATTTTATACGTAGCAGAGGGCTTAAATAGTGAAAAAAAACAATGAAGAGTGCTTTTGACATACTCGAAAAGGCATATTTTAGAAACAGCATAGCATACAACAGTGATATATTTGAACGAAAAGAGAAATAAAATGGATTGATGAAGTCTACATTTGTGATACGAAGTTGCAGACAGTAACCGGTAAATTCCAATACTGGATTTTCAAATAACTAATACGCTGGTAGAAAATGAAAAATAGCAAAACAGAATTCAATAATACTCGAATTAATTGATATTACGAACTAAAAATAACAATATATAACCGCTTCGACGCATGTGCGAAAGAGTATCAGCTTAACGCGGGTTATAAATAATAATGAGGAAATTATTTCAACTGAAGAGTAATAAGAAAAACGATAAAGATATCACAAAACGGAAATTTACAAATATATTCCGCAAGGCTAGATTAATTTCTAGAAGGATTAGATTTGATAATAATGCAAATAGGATAAATCTCAATAAAATATGAAACTAGAAAACAGTAAAATAAAATATTTTATTATTGAAAATCGCATACAGCTGATAAAGGAAGATTAAACATACCCCCTTATCGTCATCGAGTGTAGAGATATTAATTCATTGTTATATAATAATGGTATCAGTTGTACATATTTCTAGTTCTATTATTTTATCAAGTAATCGGATTGGTCTCTCTTAAATGTGCACCACAAATCACAATTACCAATCGATAAAAATGACAAAATTATTTATTTGAATAGATATTATACGACAAGCGAAATTTCCTGTATATGCCCCTATATTGTGCATATTGTGCATATTTTGCATATTCTAATTTTATGCCCGTCGTCAAAATCCATAATTCTGAAATGAGAGCAAGCGATACAAAAAGGTTCATCAAAAATATACTATTGCCGAAAATCTGATCTAACCACGGAGAAATGAATATATTAATCTAAATACTAGCGGTCGTTAGTGATCATGGAAATTGTAACTTTCTAGATTATTTACCCGAAATTTCTTATGATTTCATATTCTAAGTTTTTGGCTATCTACTTGGTTATTTATACTTTATTGGCTATCTGAATACTGTCGGAATATCAATGTTTGGAATGAAATCCTATTGACTTCATAAGTTATGAGATTTATACAGAATTTCATTAAGGCACCTTTCGATACGGGTGGTGATGAAAAGAAAATTTGGCATCAGAATTTTTAGATTCAAAATTTTTTACATAATAAAATTGAATTAAAATTATTAATAAATTTTTGATTGATTAGTATTCGTCCTACTAAATATAATCTATAAACAGTACAAAATGAGATCTCATCAATTAAGTGAAAATTTTCATTAAATTGTATAGGTGCATATTATAAGAACTTCTTTTGGTTTTTACTTCTGATTTCTTTTCATTTTTCAATGACATTAAGAAGTTTTTATTTTTTAACTGAATCAGTAATAATATCAAAACATCGATATCATCACTTATAGTAAAAAAATAAAATTCTTAATGTCATATAGGTGCATAGTTTATGTAGTAACTTTTGAAATCGAGCACCATGAATAGGTGAAAAGTCAGATCAACAGAGAAACGATAGTAAAATTAAATTACTAACAGTCAAATATGATTTTAATGTATTCACCCACAGATGATGTTTACTGGATCGTAGTTGCGAAGGAAATATAATAAATTTATTTTTCCTTCCTTGATGAACTTTGCAATTCTAGCTTACTTATTCGCATAAAAAGTATACTATAAAAATATTATTTCTTCTTTTCAATAGAAAAATGAATTTACTTTGTATTTACTGATTATAATTACATCAATAAACTTATATTATAGGACAACCTTCCTTATGTGGTGATGTAATTTGCTCGAATGAATAACAAATTTCAATATAAAAAGTGAGAAAGTTCAAGAAAAATAGATTTAAAGCACAAGCACAATATAGTAAAAAATGCCTACAAACTTTCAATATATAGAAATGTTCAGATGAAATGTTTAAAACTAATATTACTTACATTTTTAGAAATAATTTCCAAAAATCTCATAAATACATTCCTAAAAATCTAAATAGTTATTAAAATGCCTAATGCATAAATTTGAATAAATTTTTATTATTTTCAAATATTTTATATGTTATCAAATTGTATTACAATAGCTGTTATTCATTTGAAACATGATTCCGAGATATACAAATCAGACACAATACACATTCAAACTTTGATTGTATATAGACGTGATTTATTTATCCATATACAGATTACATTAAAAATACCATGCAATAGACTAACAATTAAGGTGTAATAAATATGCAGAATCTACACCATCTCGTAAAAACTTTTAAATTGAGTTTAATAAGATAAGAATATATTATCTTAATATTTTATCTTTTTTCGGAGAAATTTAATCAGTTTTCTTTTATCGATGATATTTCATAAATTTTCATTTTGACAAAAAATCAAAATTTAATTGTTTGGTAGAATTAAAGTTTTGATTTTTTGTCAGAATGAAAATAAATGAAATATTGATTATTTGATAACAATATTGTAAAGTTTGAAAATCAATAAATTAAAACTTTATTTATGGAATTTTATTGAGTTTAATAATCTTAAGATTTTTTGAGAAATATTTCTAATATCGTAAAAAACTGGGAATTTTGATAATCTGTAATTTCTATAAATTTGATATATCTTGTACAGAATTTAATCCGGTATCAAACAACCAAAAGTACTTTGAACATCCATAATGGCCCTAGGATTCAAAAATATGTTTTCTGGTAATTTGATTTTCCTAGATGTTTTGCTGTTTTATTAAAAAAAAATTTATTTTCAACAATTTATTTTGGTTAAAGTTTCCGTAGTAAAACACTTCATCTATTTTCTTCACAAAACTTCAAAATTTCAAAAATAACTTCCGATGTAAACAAATGATCAAAACATCAAGTGAGTAATTTCACTTTATAGCTTCCTTCCTAGAATCAAATGTTGCGTGTTTGTCAGTGATAAGCATTCTCAATTTAATTCTAATATTTCCACTGGCTACAATATAAATCGAGATCTTTTTCGAGTTGATATAGTTGAACATTTTGTTGAATTATGATTTACCAACATGTTTTATGTGATCTTTAATTAAATAAGAATGCTCCAAATATATATTTTCTCACATGGATTGCATTTAATTCAGTGAACCACGTTTAACTCGAAAGATATTTTTAATAACCAATTAAAAAGACCAAGATTATAAATTGAACCTTTCGGTCTTTTTCTGAATCAGATTTAAGAATATTTAAAAATTGCAAATGTTCATGTTGTTTTTGAAAAAAACTTAAAACATGCAGCTTATGATATTATTTATCAAGTTTTTTAAATTATGTAAATGTAAAAAAATATAGTAACTGTTACATAAAATTAAATTAAAATGCGTATAAATTTTTAATCATAAAGAATTTTAATCAAATAACAATATAATGCTTAAATACAAAAGTTAAATTTACTCACATGACATTGAAATATTTTGAAATATATTGCAGTTATTTTTGATAGTATTGAGGATTTCATTATAATCTGGCATATTTTTATGAACATGAGTAAACACTGCTTATAATTAAACTTTTAAATAGAGGTGAATTTTATATATTCGATAAATAAGGAATGAATAATTTTGTGTCGAAACAATTAGGAATATTGTCACATTACATTAATTATTACATTAATTAAATTTTCTATTGATGCACTTAAATTTCACATTATATATTAGAATCATATTCTGTGAGAATATCAATAATCGGTATATTTAATAGGATTGTTATAGCTTTTTATAAAGTTTTCATAATTCCTCGCCCTCAACTGTACAACCTTGAGAAGGCGAAACATTTCATCAAAAAAATAATACAAAAACAAAAATATGGAGAAAATATAATTGCATTTGTTGATAATTTGGTAGAAATGAGATTAAATAATAATGTAACAATATTATTATTTGTTATGAAGTTTTGGTCAGAGAAAAGGAAATATAAATTATGTTATCTGATTTCCATTAGACGACATTCGTCAATTTATCACAAAAACTCAATTGCAAAGCTGTGCAGCTGTGAGTACCATGTCAAGAGAAATTGATAAGAAATAACAGTATGAATTTAATATAAATTAAGTTTGGAATAATATCAACAATAATAATAAATATTAATTAATAATAATATTTAATAATAATAATAATTAATAATAATAATAATTAATAATAATAATAATTAATAATAATAATAATAATAATAATAATAATAATAAATAATAATAATTATTAATAATAAATGATAATAATAATCACCTGTGATACTATTTTTGATACTACTGAGGATTTTATTATAATCTGGCATATTTTTATGAACATGAGTAAACACTGTTTATAATTAAACTTTTAAATAGAGGTGAATTTTATATATTCGATAAATAAGGAATGAATAATTTTGTGGCGAAACTTTAATTAAATTTTCTATTGATGCACTTTAATTTCACCTTATATATTAGAATCATATTCTGTGAGAATATCAATAATCGGTGCATTCCAAATTATGTTTAGAACAATATCAATAATAATAGGAATAATAATAATGATAATATTTAATAATAATAATAAAAATAATAATTAATTAATAATAATAAATGATAGTAATAATTACCTGTGATATGGTAGGCATCACTGATTGACCTGGATATACAGAATTTGTATAAAATGGATTGTGTTGAACCCCGAATGCACTGGTATTATTAATTTGACCCGACACCGCCCAGTTATTGCCATTAACAACATAATTAGCTTGAGATTGGAAATCTACTGGGAATGAGGCAATGAATCGAACAACTGTGACCTATCATTACCTGGATGCATTGCATTACTGTTTTGATATGCTGATGTTGTGGCGTTTGGCCACATGGATTGGCTTGTCATTTGTCCCATGACACTGCCACTTGTATTACTGTTGTTATATAGAGCAAGAATAGAACTTTTGTCGAGTTTCCCAGCAGTATTCGGTAAAGCTGGAGAAGATGCTGATATATTCGGAGCCATGTTGAAGCCAGACAGACTGGCAATGGTATTCGAATTGCCCAAATTAAGCCCCATCAAATCGTCCACAGCCGATGAAACGGTAACCGGTTTGCAAACAGAATTTGTGATAACCTGGTTAGTAGATATCGGTGGTTCAGAAGCAAACACAAAATCTCCGAAAGTGTCGTCAATGTTACTTGATACGATATCATTTTCCAAGCCAAGTAAATCAACTTTGTTGTTGACAACTGTTTGTTGTTTCTCGTCAACCTAGAAACGTTTAATTTAAACTATTGTCACTAATTTGGATTTTATAAATGTTGTAATGGTACTAGAAATGAGAAGGAGGTATATGTTTTGTATCGGTGATACATTTGCTTTATATCAATGACATTATGGATTGCAATACCGGATTTAGCTTTGAAAATAAAATAAAATTTTCGATATCTTATGTGATTAAAACGGCTTTCCATAAAGAGCTCAGACTTAACTTATTTTTTGAAATTTTTAAGTATTGTGCAATTATTTTTATTACAATTATTAAATAAATTATTTTTATATAACATATTTCAAATTGTATTTATTGAAAGTCTATCAAGTTGTCCAATAAGAAATAATTATTTATGATCGTATAAGTTTGTTGAACAATTGAATACATAATTTATAAATAAACCAACTGTTAAATCAACTTATATTCATCTATATAAAACTTTATATTCAATCGTTATATTAATTGTATACACCCATCTCTTTGTTTGCACAGTGTATGTTATAAAACATTGTAAAAAGCAGGACATATGCTTGTCCATCGACGCCGCTCAATAACGGGCGATATTCAAATTATGAAATATAATTGTTTTTGGGAATCGTGTTAGAATAAATAAATCGTGTAGAAATAAAGTAAAAATGTGCATTCATTCTTTGTGTAAAAAAGAGTTGAGTGTAAGTTTAATCAAAAAAGTTATACGATTAATAAGCCCTTTAAAAAATGATGAATTTTTCAGTAAGAGATCATTTTTGCAGTTTTTGGAAATAAAATACTACTTGTACTCTATAAAACAAACATAAAACAAACAGCTGTGATACTAAGGTGTAATTTAAAAAAAACAGTAGATTTATTTCGATTTTTAAGGTTATTGTGATTTGAAAACGAAAATATCGTTCTTTTTTATTTTGGCAGAGGTGTGATACAAACAGCCAAGGAATTCTAATATACATAGTGGTTTCATGCAATGTGTATTTTAATGTTACAGCTGGCGTTCTGATAAATCTATCGATGTTAATAACTATAAATTATCCAGCCTAACTGATACAAATTATGCTACAAGTGATTTCTAAAATATTAAGAATACCGAAATACAGCGTTGATAACCATTTGCATCAACCTGGTATCATCTTAAGATATGTAATAATGGTTCTAGGACGTTTCATTGGGGGACTATTCATCGGCGGACGGTTCAACGGGTGGACGGTTCAACGGGTGGACGGTTCAACGGGTGGACGGTTCAACGGGTGGATGGTTCAACGGGTGGATGGTTCAACGGGTGGATGGTTCAACGGGTGGATGGTTCAACGGGTGGATGGTTCAACGGGTGGATGGTTCAACGGGTGGACGGTTCAACGGGTGGACGGTTCAACGGGTGGATGGTTCAACGGGTGGACGGTTCAACGGGTGGACGGTTCAACGGGTGGACGGTTCAACGGGTGGACGGTTCAACGGGTGGACGGTTCAACGGGTGGACGGTTCAACGGGTGGACGGTTCAACGGGTGGACGGTTCAACGGGTGGACGGTTCAACGGGTGGACGGTTCAACGGGTGGATGGTTCAACGGGTGGATGGTTCAACGGGTGGATGGTTCAACGGGTGGATGGTTCAACGGGTGGATGGTTCAACGGGTGGATGGTTCAACGGGTGGACGGTTCAACGGGTGGACGGTTCAACGGGTGGACGGTTCAACGGGTGGACGGTTCAACGGGTGGACGGTTCAACGGGTGGACGGTTCAACGGGTGGACGGTTCAACGGGTGGACGGTTCAACGGGTGGACGGTTCAACGGGTGGACGGTTCAACGGGTGGACGGTTCAACGGGTGGACGGTTCAACGGGTGGACGGTTCAACGGGTGGACGGTTCAACGGGTGGACGGTTCAACGGGTGGACGGTTCAACGGGTGGACGGTTCAACGGGTGGACGGTTCAACGGGTGGACGGTTCAACGGGTGGACGGTTCAACGGGTGGACGGTTCAACGGGTGGACGGTTCAACGGGTGGACGGTTCAACGGGTGGACGGTTCAACGGGTGGACGGTTCAACGGGTGGACGGTTCAACGGGTGGACGGTTCAACGGGTGGACGGTTCAACGGGTGGACGGTTCAACGGGTGGACGGTTCAACAGGTGGACGGTTCAACAGGTGGACGGTTCAACAGGTGGACGGTTCAACAGGTGGACGGTTCAACGGGTGGACGGTTCAACTGGTGGACGGTTCAACTGGTGGACGGTTCAACTGGTGGACGGTTCAACTGGTGGACGGTTCAACTGGTGGACGGTTCAACTGGTGGACGGTTCATCGGTGGACGGTTCAACTGGTGGACGGTTCAACTGGTGGACGGTTCATCGGTGGACGGTTCATCGGCGGACGGTTCATCGGCGGACGGTCCAGCAGTGAATGACAGCCTCGGCATGTCAAGTAATTATCCAGGACTCTACCGCCCAAGATATCACGTATAAAAACCACCGTTACTTACTGAATAGAAGTAGGACGACGAAAATGTATAAAAGACACGATACTGTAGCTTAACGTTGTAGTTAAATTTCCGGTAAGCATACCATTTGGGTTCCCTCTTATAGGCGGGTTCGAATCTCAAAAAGAATTTTTTAATTAAACGATTAAAATTCATATTCCATGAATCATAGAAAACTTTTTTGAAAATTTGTCATGGAAGGAAAGAAAATTTTTTAACTATAATATATTAACCCTAACTAACCCTACACTGATTTTGGGGGGGGGGGGTTACCCATACTACAATTAACTAAAATATTTAAATAATATAAATAAATTATATAATTTTCCTGTGAATCGTCTACCGATGAAGCGTCCTAATTATGAAACGTCCGCCGATGAACAATCCACCGATGAACCGTCCACCCGATGAACAGTCCGCCGATGAATCGTCCACTGATGAATCGTCCGGATACCGTAATAATAACGTTTCCAAAAATTTGTTTACATATTAAAAGTATCATCGGTGAATAATATTCACTGAATACCGGTAATAAGGATTTTTTTTGTATTACTGAGAAAAAAGAAGGATCTATAATTTTGTAACCTATAATCAACATAGTTGACAAAAACATGTTACGTCACTTTCTATTATTTCAATTGAAAGGCGATCGGAAATATTTGAAATTTGATTTATAACTCTTATAAAACTGAAACCGAACGCAGAAAATTGTATTCACAAAATTATTTTTCACTATCCCCGATTTAAGTATAATTCTTGTAGTCGTGTTCTTTAACAATGTAAAACTCTTCGGTTTGGATACTCTCGAAAAGAAATTGATAATTCATTCTTAATTTGTGGAAACTGCGTGACGCTGACCAAACACATACATAAATGTTGGCTGTTATTTAGATTTACCATATTTTAGCACATATAACGCGCATGTAGGTATATAACCAACACTCATATAAATAGCGAATTTTAACTAAACCAGCAAAAACGAATTGTTATACTTTAAGTGCTGATATAAAGGTAAGTTACATTCGGTAGCAAATTGCCAACTAAATATAGCGTATAGGTGGCATAAAGGGAAATATGTGGTTATAACCTGCGCGTTATACACGCTAAAATACGATATGAAATGCGTTTAGACAAATGAAATTGATTAAAACAGATCTGCGATAACCTTACATGGGCGACCGAATGGTGGGGGCGATGGGGAGCATTTGCTTCATCTGGATTGATTGAAAATAGTCAAATAATGTTACTTTTACCCGTAAATTAGATTGAGTTAAATTAAATTGAAAAGTGAAGGAGGCCGGAGATGCTGTTTAGCATTTTTAAAATGTTACAATACTCAATCAGGCTGAAAATTGTTACAGTATGCCCTTCATTACTACAATGTCCGGTCCGTTTGTTCACCATATAAATATTCTACAGTAAATTAAAACTACATTAAAACATTACTAAAAAAACTTTGACCCCTCTTAGAAAACTTTCTGTTGGCGACACTGTAACCTTATATACCCGATTCCACAATAGTGCTAAAATGGTAGTAGTATCAGAATTTATTTCCATTTTGAAAACCCTGACTCACAATGTATTTATATACATTAACGCATTAAACTGTCAATGGATTTGATACAAATTAAAAGTGAATTTGTTTGGCATAATTATTGAATGTAAGTATATTAATGATAAAAATTAGAAAACGTATTTTTCCATAAATATTATGTCAGAAAATACTTCAAGAATCGGCATCATTTCAGATGATTTGAATATAATTATCATAAAACATCCTATCAAAGTAAAAAAAAAGTTCGATCATCTGATAAAGATCTGACAATTTAAATGTAACTAGTATTGAAGTACTGTCAACATAAAGTGCGATGACTAGAATATTTGAAATATGGTCTAAATAATTATAATTCAACACAAATCGAATGGCACTTTGCACTCTAATTTATGTGCTTGATTACATATTTTAATAAATTACAAGGAAAGCACAATGCGGTAAAATTTGTTTTATTACCACGAAAGGAAAGGATAGAAACATGAGCTCAATCACGATTATCCGTTGCTATTACATCACTCCATCATCACGTGTTGTCGGAATAACAGTATAACTCAACATTCAATCAAGAAAATATAACAAGTAAGCCAAATCCATTTATAAACCGAAAAGCATGGTTCAATTAATTTACAGCAATTATATTTTTATTTCTTAATTTAATTCCATTAATTTTTCCTAAAACTTAGTCGCTTATTAAATGATTTTCCCTTTATTACATTACAAATGTGTGTACAAACAGACTTGTATACATAAAAGCACATGTGGGTGTAATTTCAATAAATTTAACACGTTTGCTACTGAATGCCTCATGTATGATTTGTGCAATTTTCTCAAAGTCTATACAACCCATACATCAATCAGAGGTAAGTCATATTTATTGGCAAAAACAAAGGTATATTTTCATATAATAAGAATTTTTGTGTAATATTTTGGAAAAATATAAATACAGCTACTAAAATGCTAAAATATCGAAAAAGTTATATCAATAAATAAAAATCGATGTATAACATCCAATCAGGAAAAATAATTTTATTATTTAATAATTTAATGAGAAAAATTAATTTAACATTTAACATTAAATTAAAATTTCGTTTAAATATTCAATAAAATTGTTTAGTTTGTAATATGGAAGAGGCACGAATCGCCAGGTTGAGCCGCATTGGTAAGTCGGAAAAAGTATATATTGACGAAATGAGAAAGTCTATGCTGTGTGTTGAAATTACAAATGTATCAGCCGCTATGGATTTGGGAATACGGTTGCCCCTGGAACAGATAGCTTGGAAAAGTCACGATGTTGAATATGTCCAATCAAAAATGGTATGATGGACACGAAAAGGATACAATTGAAATTATTTCAATTTTTAGGACACATTGGAAACTCAATTACGACAGCCAGAAATAGAAAAGGTTAAAATCTATTCATCGGGGAAAATGGTTGTTCTAGGAGCAAGGAGGTATTTTAAAAATATCTAACGACATTTTTACTAAAAATGACAGCCTCGAAGGAGCACGAAAAGGAGCGAGGATTATAGCTCGTAGACTTCAGAAATTGAATTATTCAATTCGACTGAGTAAGTACAAGGTATTTAACATTTTTTCCAAAGCTCAAGTTCCATACAAAATTGATCTCGACTTGTTGAAATCAGCCTATCCAAAGAATTGCGTGTAAATTAATTCTAATTTTCGAGATAAGACTAAAATCACTTTTCAGATATGACTTGGAAGTCGATCATTTCTGTTATTATTACAAAGATAAAAATTCTTTGGGTCTCAGAAAAGATAACCAATATAAATCATTAATTAAATTTACACGAAATGGAAAAATAATAATTTTCGGTTAAGAAATATCTTGATTTCATGAATTAATGTTTTGATAGCTCTCGATATGGATGAAATGGTAGAGTTGGGTCAGTTGGCTAATAAGCTAGCAGGCGCTTTTCGAATAAAAAAACAATCAAAACTAGTTTATACAGTATACGACGGATCACATATTATGAAGCATGAGGAACTCATAATGAATACGATTCTGCCAAAAAAAGAGGAAACCCTTGAGAATGATGATATTTTGAATGATCTTTTAACTCTAGATAATTAATAAATACTATTTGAGTAGTCTTTAATTCATTCTTTTCTCTCCGATAAGTTCTAAATAACATTTGAATGATTTAAAATTTTATAAGTGGACCAAGAATGTGTAAATCAATAATCTGCGCTTGGTTTAAATTTAGCAAGCACTGAATAAGTAGATTGCAGGCTGTAATGAATAGGATTTTTATTGTTTAGAAGATTCAGGTTAACCGATATAAAAACATTGGAAGCGATTACTAAATGCATTTTTAACGTCAAGAAAATTTTTGTTGGACACCGTGATAAAGTATGAAATGAATTGACAGCCAGTTGTGGAAAAAGAAAATAATATAATGAAAATAAGTTATTATTTTGTTATGTGAAAATAGTTCGAGGGATTGTTTTTGGATTTGATGGACGTTGTTTAATTGCATGTTGGCTTGGTAAATAATTAATCTCAAGATGGTAAATATGTTATGTATTGACTGTGATTTATAAATTAAAATGTATTTATGATTGTTGTAAATTAAGAACATATATTGACTCAATTTATTGCTTAATGAGATGAAATTATTGTTTTTAATGTGGTAGTTTAGAAATAAAATTAATTCAGGTTTACAGGAAGAGAATCTAAATGTGAAACTTATTAAAATTCTAGAAATTAAGTTTAATTGTTTGTAATTTGTTAAATTTTAATCTTTTACCTCGTCCTTTTTGGTAGAAACTGGATTATCAATAATTTCCCGTCTTGATATCGATATAGTCGAATTGCTTGTTGTATTAGAGTTATAATTTACTCGTTTCCTGTTTTGATTTTGCTCTAATTTTCGAATTTCTTCAGAAATTGAGTCTACCGAAGGAGTTGGTGGAATCCATTCTTTAGCAATGTACCGTTTGTGCTCATATTTCCCGCGTATAAATTGTTCCAAAGATGAATCGGTTTGAGGACGACGAAAATTATCCTCAAGGTTTGCTTCATAAATCGCTCGACCCCGACTATTACCAATCTCTTTCATCATCTAATATGGAATTTGAAATACACTAATTTATAATTAAAAATAAAATTACCGCAACTTGTTGTGGTGTCCATGAATCTAAATTTACTGATTTTACTCGAGATAAATGCACGCCTAAATTTCGATGAATTCCTGCACATCGAATGCAAAGAAAGATCCCTAATGTCCAAGAAGCCCATCTTGGTCCTATCATTAAAGGAGCATATATAAAATAAAAACTATATTTATTGACAAACCTTTAGAATCACAATCAACACAATATTTGTTATCGTCATCTTTTAAAAGATCTGCAAGAATAATTTGCAATTTATCTTGTAATTGCTTTTCCTTTTCTTTTTTATTTGCCATAAAATTTCGAATAGAAAATTATTAATTTGCTATGTACACAAATTTTTAACCTAATACACAAATTCAAATAAAGCAATAAAACAACACA
The DNA here is from genome assembly GCA_022537955.1 of Schmidtea mediterranea. Lineage (NCBI taxonomy): Eukaryota > Metazoa > Platyhelminthes > Tricladida > Dugesiidae > Schmidtea > Schmidtea mediterranea. Next base: position 79,740,092 of record CM039681.1, read on the forward strand.
ATTAAATGTAAATAATTTTGAAAATTACATTTGTAATTTATTTAAATCAAAAAAATATGTTGTAAAATTATTTTAAATATAAATTGAAAGTTGAAGGAAAATTAAATTGTTATTTTTCTTAGCAAAATTATTTATCATTAATTAATTATAAATTTTATTACAAAACATGTTCCGTAAAAATATTAAAAAATGGAATATCTGACTTTTACTTGTAAACGATTTTCAGCATAAACTAATTATTAATAAAGTTTTAACAAATTTATGTTTCGTTGCATTTGTTGGCCAAAAATTAAATTATTAAAAATTGTGTTTATCTGGCACGACATCCAATCAAATTCGGGCGGAAAATTCAAATGGGCGAAAAACTATCAAATATCGTTTATTTGGCGTTAAATAATACAAAGATTAGAAAAAGTTATAAAAAATATAAAAAATAAATAAAAACATTGAAAAAGAATTAAAAAGTAATGAAAACTAATAAAATCATCCAAATTCATCAAAACGCTTATATTTTAGAAAACCTGTACTTTTAAAACTGTCTACACTATTTTGATGATTTTTTTTATCAATTTGTGATGGATATTTCCATCGAATGGGTTTTGGTTGTTAATTAATCCACCACATTCGGGTCAAAGCAAAGCAACTAAATCAGAGTTATTGATCTCAGAAACCCGGCACAGTAGTCAAGTGATTGTGAAATCCAATTGATCCAAAAAGTGCTATTCTTCCGAAGGGTCTTAATAAGCACCAAGTTGTGACTGTAATAGATAATTCTTTGTATCATTTTAAAGATTAGATAAAGTGTGTTAATCAATAAAGTTTATATCGTTTGGAGTTCATAACTGTTGTTTAAAAGCACCTTGGAGTCAGATTGATAATACACCCTATTTAAATTAACCACCAACACGAACACCATGAAAATAAGGCTTAGGATGAAATTAGAAACTTTAATAAAAAAGAATCATGAAAATCAGACAACTAAGAGAAAAGTGATGAAATATGGTATAAACTTGAGGGCGTTTTGTTTTAGCACATCAAAAAAATATTCATGTAAAACACCTTATATAAGTCGATGCCAGTTCGACATAATTTATTGCTTATTTTCAAAAAATATTATTTTTTCAAAAAAGTTTTATTGAACCTTGGAGAACTCGCGATAGAAGTAAAGAACAACTCTATTTATTGGTTTTCATTATTATGGTTTTCTTTTTATTTTTGATATATGTAAGCTTAAAAATTTTTTTAGAAAAAGTATAACTGATTTGAATTGATTTTGTATTTATGTAAAACTCAAAGTGAAAGTTTTAAAAAACTATTTAGATTGTCATCTTTACTTTTAGATCTATGAAGATTTTTATATGTACCAAAATGGTAGTTTTCAAATTATATGTGCTAAATTATTTTGGTTGAATTTTTCTATCAGTTTATTTACTAAAATGGATAAATTAAATAGTTTACAAAGTCAGTCCTCTCATCGGCCAAGTCCCAAGGAAGCTTCGCTTCCATATTGTTTGATCTATCAAGTTCCCTCATGACCAACTCCCTATCATCTCATTGATCAGTAAATTCAAAGTGAAACGATCTTAAAATTAATAATTATCATTAATAATCCCTTTATTATTGATTTATTATTATCAATAATAAAAAATCAATATTATAAATCAATAATAAAAACACATGCATGCAAGAGAATAAAATAAATTTCATCAAACTAGTTTCGAGCTAGTACTTAGGAATTTAGGCACCTGCAGTGATTGGTAGTTCGCCGGATCAGATCTCTACTCAAAGAACCTCAACATCAGACCCTCAGTGGAGAGCGACTGATCATGAGAAAGATCTAAATGCTACTCAAAAGTACAAGAAGAATACCTGAGCTAGAAAAGAAAGAAGAGAGAAGAATATCATGAGAGCGTGTGAGCAAAATTAATGACCTCGCAAGAAGACAATAATAGTAATGAAATAAAGAAAGGAAAAAATGTTGTTGTGCTATTAATATTCTCCAAACATAAAAACAAAAGACAGTAGAAATTCGAAAAAAGAAAGTTCTATTTCAGTTGTAAATATCCAAATTACTTTTGTTATTGATAAGGCATAGGTCCGAAGAAATTATGTGCAACTGGCTAAATCATCAAGTTAATTTTGTTTATTATAGCTATATCATAATTTATTTCAGGCGATTAATTTTTATAAAATAAATTTGTATAAGTAAAATTTTAATAATGATTCGTTGAATTTAAATTGCTAATATATTTATTCGTAAATTTTTTTTGGTATTTACATCAAATCATCATCGAGAACGTCCAGCATCAGTAGCAACTAGATTTATAGAAATGTGCCTTTGAAAACGATTAGGAATATCGTAAGGAAAACTTTATTATAATAGAATTGCAAATAATTTAGATATATCGAATAAATCCATGAGGATAGGAATCCAACAGAAATTGGATCAATTTTATAAAAAATAAAATTTTATAAATAATAAGATTATAAATAAAGGTTTAATTAATTTTCTTTTGAAATAAAGCAGAAACACGAAGAGACCAGGAAGTGGAGATTTACCTACAATCAAATCAATCTTATCAACAATTTTGTCATGGAAAATCTATTTTGAATTTACAATTGAAATTCAACTCGTGCTATATTTTCTTTATTCAACTTTTATATTTCTTTAAGAGTTAATTTTACTTAATGCTTCGGATAAACGGGATTATAAAATTAAACGGTTATATAAATAGAAAGGTGTAGATTGTAAAAAAAAACTAAATGTATATTACAACTTTAATGAACGTACCTTTGATAGAAATCCACGAAGTCGGTCATAGAATACACTACAAAATTTTTTTTCGATTTTTTTTCCTGGAATTGCGAGAGTAATCTAAAAAAATTTTTTAATCAATATTTCATTATACAAAAATTCACTCTCAACAAAATGAAATAGTTGAGTAACAGTGATTAAAATTCCATTCTAAAAATAGAACGGGATTCCCGCTACTCAATTCTTTTTAATTTAGCAATTTTTTTTAATTTTAGCTGGAAGAAAAAATAAAATCTAGAATATTAAACATATTTTGGAATAAAGTATAGTACGAAGACCTCGTACATACGTTATTCAACCACCGTCTCTCAACATAACAAGTTCAATGAAAATTGATTAAAACAGATGGAAAACTAATAATTAAAATGGTTCGAAATGAAATCTATTGTACTTGATGAGGTGTCCATTTCATATCCAGATGGGTCGACTAGTTTTATTATCATTTTGGTTTGAATTTAATAGTTTTTAAATATTTTAGTGCGGCAAAACAATAGTAAAACCTTAGATGTGGAGAAATTAAAACGAACGTCGTCTATTATCACCGCAAGGCTTTGAAGCAAAGCCAATGAGCAGAGTCAATGATCCGTCAATGCCACAGGATGGAAGAAACATGGACGCAACCAGAACAGACCAAGATGCTCGCACAGCATAAGGAATTTCTCAAATCTCAAGACGCAGAGATGGTAGCCGAAATAGAGAAGTTAAAAATAGAAAACCAACAATTAAAACTAAAGTAAACAATCAGAAACGAGATTGGGAACCGCGTGGAAAAGGTCAATGTCTAGCAAGATTCGACAAAGGAGCTCAAAGGGTTAATGATCATCCATGTGTTGTGTTTTGTGTTACTTGATGCCTGATAAAGTATTTTTAATTCACTTGGTGAGGTTTATGTGTAATGATCACCGATAAACTACTAAAATCGACATAATACGAAAAGAATGTAGAAAATTGTGAGCCCAAGTAAAATATGTAATGCAATAGTTTTCCTTAAAAGATTTTATTAAATATTTAGACTGAGATTGAATAATTCTAGATGTATAATAATCTTGCAAAGTATTTCATTAGTAATTAAAGATAACTCGTTCGATTACCACGATATCCATGGTATAGGAGCATACAATTCATAAACCCATTGAAATTAAAAATAAAGTAGAGTTTTCATATAGTAAAATTTACGAATTTGAAACATTTAATTTTTATCTGTACTAATCCGAGATCAAGAAAGTACAGATCTAAGTCGTTCACCGAGTTTCTGAATCTCAAACGCAATTAATAAATGTTCATTTCATAATATTAAAATAAAATTTACTCTCAGTAAAACATTTTATTTTTTGTTCACTTTTTATCAATTTATTTTATTATTTATCGAAACGATTACATATTAAAGTTATTGATTTTAAAATAACAATTGATAAAGTCATTACTGAAAATTTGTGTTATTAATCTATTATAGTAAAAAAACATATGATTATTTTAACATAAATCTTTTTTAGAAAATGATTGTTTTTTTGCACAAAAATCAATAAAATTCAAAATTATCAAAATATATTTTATACAAAAAAATGTTTTCCAAAATTAATAAATGAAATTAATGGAGGTTTATGTTTCCAAAGAAAATCTGATTTTGATTATATAGGAGTCGACCCGAACATTAAATGCTTAAAGAAAAGATTGTGGAAAGCATTTATTAAAAAGACAACTTTGGCAGAGGACTTGCAGTCAGCTTTGTCTTATAAACAAACAAGCAAGAAACCGGAAAATTATTTTGCAATGATAGACGGGTTAGTTAACAAAATTTTTTGGCATGAAACGAAGAGAGATCAACAGAATATCTGTTGATACACTGTGTAGCCGAGAAAACATTAAGAAGAAAATTATGTCTAAGCGATACTAAAGAAACAATGGAAGTTAAACAAAAATTTAAGAAGTCGCATGAATCTCTTATTGTCGCAGGAGAGATCTATGCAGTAAGAGAAAGAGCGTCAGAACAGAACACGCCAAGAAGTTACAAAGATGCGGCAATAACCTTGACGGAAAGAATGTGTTAAAATAGATAATTTAATATTACTAAACATTATAAAGAAAAATCAAATCTTTTTATGACTGATAAATGGGACATCGGTTGCACAAAGCTGTTGAAGCATAAAATAGAAACTCAAGGAAAACCGATAATTATTTGACCATAGTTAACCTGGAAGATAAAATAGATGACGCAATAAAAATTTATGGGAGAACGATATCATCAAGAAATGTAAATCACCATGGAACACATCATTGATATGCGTTTGGAAGAAAGAAAAGAAAGATATCAGATTATAACTTGATTTCAGACAATTCAACCTTGTTACAGATAGACAAACATTCCTTATACTGAATATAGCAGAGATGTTAGATAAATGAGGTGGAGCAAAGTATTTCAGTTCATTAGATCTTGGAATGTATGTTATCAGCTAGAACTAAAAGACGAATCAAAGTTTAAAACGGCGTTTTCAACAAAATCAGACCAAAACTGTTTTAACAGAATGTTATTCGGAATAAAAGCAGTGCCAGGTACGTACCAAGAACTAATGGGTATGAGATGTAAAGTAGTATACCTAGACGATATTTTGGTATTTACAGAGACGATCGATCAGCACTATGAAGTATTAGATAAGGTTCTTGACAAGATTGGAAAGGCAAGTCTGAGGATAAATCCCGAAAAGTGTCACATTCTGAAAGGAAGTCAAGTTTCTAGGCCACATCATCAATAAAGAGGGAATTCAGATGAACACTTCAACTCTAGAGGCTATTAAATCATTTGTAGGGCCAAAATGTGTCAAAAGTCCTAGAAGCTCTTGGGAATATGTAATTACTATAGATTTATCAAGCAACGAAATTATGTGGGCTTAACAACAAAAAGCTGATTTCGACTAATGTTTGTAACGTTGCATTCGAAAATATGAAAAATATTTTAATGCTCTAGGGTTTCCGAATTTCAAAAAAGAAGTCATTCTAGATACAGACGCTAGTTTTGATACAATTGGAGCGGTATTATCACAGAAAGATGACAACAATTTTGAAAAGGTAAAAGCATACGACTCTCATGCATTGAACAATCATGAAAAGGAATATTGCATTACAAGAAAAGAGCTGCTCGTAATATATAATTTTTGCCAACATTTTACTCATTATTTGTATGGGAAGCGAATAACTTTGAGAACGGACAAAATAGCTATAACGTTTATGTTATCCACAAAGAAAAAAATAACAATTCAATTCCAGCATGCACCAACAGTGCATTCGTATTGATGAATTATAAATATACCAACATGTTTAAAAAATATTATCAAAATGTCTAAATCAAAATATATTAAAAATTAATTACATGGGCTTGTAATAAATAATTAAAATGTTGCTGGAATCGTCAAAAATTTGCTATTTTTAGTCGGTCGTACTGAGAAGATGATAGAAGATAATCCCCTCGATTATTAATTAACTCTAAATTTGAACCCATTGCACAAAAAAGTCTTTCAAATCACTATTCGATATATTGCTCGATGATCGAATCAAATCGACTCACACTATAGTAAGTTTCATATATACGAAACATATAATGCAGAAAGCTAACCATGACTATGAAAACCTTTTCCCTCGTCTGTTGAGGAAGTCATTTTTAAAACTAGTTATTTTTATAAAAATTATTATTTATATAACAGAATTGCGCCGTAGGTAGACGCCGTAGGTAGAGTGCCGTCAACAAAATCGACACAATAATGAGAATAGCAAATGAGATAAATTGAAAAGTTACAAACATTTAAAAAATCACGACTGGATTAATCGTTATTTATGTCTGAGTTAAAATTTTTAATTAATTATAATAAATGTATAAGTCTTTGTTTTTTGAAATTATCATTATTAAGATCATAATAATAATAATTACTATTGGTGGGTTACTGGGTTTCAAATCTTGCTTATCCTTCTAGTTGCCCTCGTAACGCCATACAAAATGATTCTGATCCACTTGGCACCCGTTGCTAAGCAACGTTGGTAATGTGTGCAAGTGGTGGATTGCCCGCAAAAATTGAGTACCATGTGCTAGTACTATAATTGCTCGGACAACCCTCGGGTTCACGAGCTGTCGATAGAAGACCTGTGCTCGCTTTTGATTCTTAGGTCCCATTATTCTCCTATCTCCTTCAAATGTTTACCTATACTCTCATATCATTCATTGTTATGTCCATTCCCATAGTCCTTCTTATCGTTGTCCATGATGATGATTATTCTTTGGCCTGTACACCCTTTGTTATGTTAAATACACCCACATTATATCTTTCACCTTTATCCCTATTATAACTACAATGTTTCCTATCATTGTTACTAGCATTATCATTGTTACTACTATATATATTACCTTTATTAATTGTTACTACTATTACCTATATTATTATTTTTATAGCTATAACTACCATTATATTTATTGTTATTACTACTATGATTATTACTACTATTATTATTATCATAATTATTATCATCATTACTACAAATACCATGATTATTATTATTATTACCATTATTATTATTATTATTATCATTATCATTATTATTATTATCATTATCATTATTATTATTATCAATATTATTATTATTATAATTACCATTACCCTTATCATTATCGTTATATTTATTAAGATTTTGTAGGGATCCTTCCTTATTCCTCAGCGTTAAATTTTTTATTGATATACAACATTAGCCGTAGTCCATCTATATTTTCGGTTTTCGATAAAGTATTTTTGTAAACTAGAAAATTTTAGCAGCGTTCCGCCCTTATTTTACGGTTCATCCCTATTCTCCAGTTTTCGACAAAGTATTTTCATTGACTCGGAAAATTTGAGCAGCGTTCCGCCCTTATTTTACGCATTCCATTTTTACGTTACTATTTTTGTTAAGTATTTGAATTAGTTAGGAAAATTTGAGCAGCGTCCCGCCCATATTTTCCGCCTCAACTCAAATTAATTTATTTAATTCTTATTTAAAACATTATTTTTCATGATTTTGGTCGTTCGGATTAATCTTTTTCCGATGGCTATTCATTTTAACTGTTGCAACGATTTCGCAATTTTCCCCACTACCCATTCCCTCTCTTTGTCCTTAAGATCTATTTATGTTCATTTCGTAGTTAATGAGTGCCCACTGGACTACTCGGTGTTAGAGATTTTGAGCCGATTGTTGTTAAAAATTTATGTCAATTTTACAGAAAACGGATGGTGAAGGAGCAGCCAATAAACTACTCATTTACCCTACAATTTCCCCTATGTACGGATAATATTGACGTTCCAACTCCTGCGTTCCGCACGCTGAGTCTTCACGGGTACATATCATTGGCGATTTTCCACGCTCTTACACAAATCTGTACTATGTAGATTTTGCTTTCTTGCGTTATGTGTTGGCTGTGGGCCGGAAAAGGAATAACAAATAATATTTTACCATAGCATTTGGAATAAAAGTTTCGATGCACTAAGGCTGTAGATATAAAATATTTATTTCATCCTATTACATCGGCTACATACATTTGAAATTCATTGTATCCATTCCATAAAATTTACTTCGAAAATCCCATAAATTTAATTCGATAAATCATCTATAAATTCAACAAAATTATCCATAAATTTAATCTGAAAAATCATCCATAAATTCAATTGAGAAATTACCCATAAATTCGATTCAAAAAATCATCCATAAATTCCATTGGAAAAACAAAATTATCCATAACTTCAATTTGCAAAACAAAAATCATTCATTAATTCGATCTGAAAAGTCATACATAAATTCAATTGAAAAATTACCCATCAATTCTCTTCGAAAAAATCAACTAATAATATTGCACCAGTTGAGAGTGATCGTGTTCAGGCAAAACACTTACCCGTGTTAATTGCCTGAATGCACGGCTCTCAACCAGCCATACAACCAGTTATACAATTCTATAATGGAATTTTTCTCTGCAAAATAAGACTGAAAATTTGTGAAAACACATCGGTATTTATACCTATTTTTCTCGCGTGTGAAATTTGGTGCGGTAAAACAAAATTCGACCTTGTTATTTTCTAGTAAATTCTATTCGTTAATTTTATTATTTTTTGATTTATTTTTATAATTTTTTATTTAAGATTTTTATTGAATTATTACTAATTCAAATTTTCGATTTAAATTTCATTTTAATGAACTTTTGTTAATTTTTTCAATTTCGTCGAATTTGTTGTGTTTTCTTGTTATATTTGTGTAGGTATCGTGCGAATCTTGGTGCATTTTGTTATTATTTTAATTTTATTTTTATGTTTTTGATTTTATATTTATTTATATTCTCTCAGATTTTAAAGTGTTTAATTGGTGTTGTATATTGTATTTTAAGTTATCATGGTGCTGGGTTTTCGTGCTGTATTACTGATGCATTTAAACAATTCTCAAGGCTATTGGTGTGCTGGCCCAACACTATTATTATATTAATTATTATTAAAACATGAAAAAAAATAGTTTGATTTTCAGCAAGAAACAACTGTTTTATAAAGTTCCAAAATTCTAAACTTGTTAAAAATCAATTTTTTAACCTGTTTTACAGAATATTTTTTTTACTGTGCACCCAAAAGATTTATTAGGTAACGTTGGTTGGATGTAACTATTGGAAACCATTTATTTCTGTATAATATTAAATCTTATCATTATATAATATTTACCGAGAAAGAAATTTTATTAAGTTGAAAATTTCTAATAGCCCTCCATACAGTTAGTGAAATTTAACATTTTGTAAACATATTCGCGATTGTTTAAATAACTTTAAATATTTTCAAATTAAATAACTCTAGCTGACATTTTATAATTAAGATGTTAATCAATTTATTTAGTTGGTAAGTTGGTTTTATATTATTCTAAAAATAATTTTGAATGTTAGGAGCCTTTGATAAATTATTTCTTTCAATTTCTGGGTAAATTCAGGTAAAATTAACCTAAAATTTCTTACATTATTTTCCTGTTAAATGTTATATATTAATTAATACACGGTTATTTATTAATCTAAATAGATTAATAACTAATTGGTCATAATTATTTAGTTTTACGTGCTATCAATAAATTAAAGTTAAAATATTGACTTTAATCCTTTGATTTTAATGAATTTTCTTAAAATTGTCAAATCTCTTGCAAAAACAATAATTTTTCCTGTTTTCCGTGAAGGTCTATACAATTATTCAACTAAAAAGCACCAAATAAATGGAAAATTTGTGAGTGTATTTAATTATTTCTCAAAAAATGAATATATTTTATTATTTAAAGACAGTCAAACATTCAATTATTGTTTACATTTTAAGTTAAGTCGAAAATGATGTTGAAATCTAAAGCAAAATGTCAATAAATATTTTTATTTGATTTGGATTTGATTGAATTGGGTTTGATTAGCTGGATTGGTTTGAGAGGCAACGAGATATTGATTGTTACTTATTTTGGATTTATTTGAATTCTTTCTGATTTTTGCTATTTGATTACTATTTTATCGGATTTCATTAAGATTTTGAAGGTTTGGATAATTCTCTCTTCATCTTTGTCATTTATTTATACATTTTCTTCATCTTTATTGGGAGGTAGGATCTGAGTTACTTTCCGCTCCGGACCAATCATCTTCGGGTTTTGGTTATATTTTCACTCCATGACCGATAATTGATCTTAGAATTTCAGTTATCTCCTCTTTTTCCATGTAGGTAATGTAGTTCGCTGATTTATTCCGTCTATTGAGGGTTTTCTTGGGTTTCAGTTTTTTTGTCTTCGTAGTTTTCGTTGCAACTCTAATATTTTAATTTTTTTAGCCTTACGTTTCTTTGATCATAAGTTTTCCATTGGGCTTATTGGGATAATTTTCGGTCTTGTTTGATTATTCTTTCTAATTTCCTGTTTTCTTTTCTCAGTGACCGTTTTTTCTGATGGTTTTTCTTGTATTTGGTTTCTAATTTGATAATATGATCTTAATTGGCTTTATCTATGTCCTTTAGTCGGTTGGATTCATCTTTCCAGTAATCCTCTAGTACTTCATGTACTTCACGCTGCACTGCTTGTATTTTCACCTCATCACTGATCCTTGTTCGCTTCTGATGCTCTTTTTTGTTATTGAGTTCTCTTAATGATTTCATTTGTTCTGGGTTTGATTTTGATTATTCACCCTTGCCATCTCAGCCTCTGTTGTTGAATTTGTTGACGTAGTCTTCTTGCTTCCATCGTCTTCTATAGAAGTCTAAAGGATTTTCATTCAGAGGTGTATTTGTTTTAGGTAGTAGAGACGTAATCAATTTGTTACGATCTCTTTGGAGTTGTTCTGATACCACCGCTTCATTTCCACGTCTCTCGGTTGGGTTCCAATAATTCATTTCTACAAATATTATTTTGTAAATTAATTTTTCCATTTCCGCTTTATGAACATTTATATATATACATTCGTATTTTTGGTTTTTAATTTTATTTAAAATAAATACTTAATTTTTTACAATCTTGAGCATCTACATTCGTTCACACTTTACACCCAGGTTTTGTCTTGATCGGCGAAACCATCATTTCTCACTGGTGCAATTGGGTACAATGGTAACAGCATCATTGGAGGTCTGTTTCTAAGCTGCGTTACTTCGGCCAAGAATTCTGCTGAGATTTCCAATTCTTCAGGTAACAGACGCGCTAGGTAGTCTGCATTTTCTTTTGAGCTTCTAACTCTTTCATTTTATCTGAATCTTTCAGTATATTAACCTCCTCTCTGAGACTCTTCGCACTGATTGTAGTAGTTATTGTAATCTTAATCCACTGTCGACATTCTTGAATAATTTCGCGTTGTCAGTTTCTGGCTTTCTCTGTTAATATCAGTTGTTGCAATTCTTCATCTTTCTGAGTGAACAAAGTCTGTAATCTATTCACGTCTTGTAGAGCTTCTGTTAATTCTGAATTTAGCCATTCGATATCTTGATTGACTTCTCTTATTCGGTTTTCAATTTTCGAAGTCCTCTTGCTTTGTACCTTCACATACATCTGACTGCGCTTGTTCTTTTTATCCTTGAGTTCTACCATATTTTCCTAATTTTTATACTTTGATATTCAACTTCTTCTCGAAATATATAATCGTTTTTCCTCGTGATTTTCATTGGCAACTGTTTAATATCTCCTCTTGATTCTTTTTGCACTGTTTTTTCCAATTTCGTGCTTGGTAGCAAATACAGTTTATTTTGTGCTCCAATTTTATCCTTGTTCCATTTCCTTCCTTTTTATCTGCTTGCCAACTTCGTCTTACATCCAAATATTCTTCATCGTAAAATCGTTTGGCTTCCACTTTCTGATTCTCAACTTGGAACTTCAACTGGTGATTTTTTATGAATTCTCGTTTATATGCTCATTAACAATTATTGCTTGTTTTTTGATGTTTTTAAGACTTTCCTTTATTGCTCCTTGACAGGTTCTGGGATTATTGCTTTTGGGTTTTGACCCTTTGTTTTACTCAATTTGATTTCGCGTTTTCTTTGACTGCTTTGTATCGATCTCTTTCGTTTTCTAATTCTTGTTAGTAGAACCTCATTCTCACATGATTCTTGTTTGAGGCTTTCATATTCGCGTTGCCATCGTCTTGCTTGTTTTTTCAGGTGCATCGCTCCAAGTTGTTCTTGAGTGCTTAAACTTAGCCTGGTAGTAATTTGCCATTAAGATTTTTTTTGCTTCAATTCGTCGAGCGTTTGTTGCTGGTTTTCCCTTATCCGGTGATTCTGCTTTTCGAGTTCCTTGACTTGGTTTTATTCCTCTTGTAATAATACGGCTAAGATGCGACGTCTTCACTCCAATGAACAAGCGTAATCATGTTTGAGCTGTTCGTCCACATCCGTTTGACATATTTTACTATTTATTTTTATAAATGATTTAATTTTAAATTTTTTTCAGTCGTAATTTCTACTATACAGTATAATGATTCTACTTTTATACATCAATATATATATAATATAGATTTTATTAGGTATTATTTCATGTACAGGGCGGTACATGGGAACTTTGTTTTCATTTGCATTTTTTTTTAGTTTTCAACTATTCGCCATTTCTCAAGCTTTTTACAATATTTATACAAGATTGCTGGTGGTTGTTTATTGGCTACTTTCCACAGAGCCAGGCTCTTACTTAAATACAAGAGGATTATCCATTCCATCGTATCACACTAGAATTTCGTTTGTTTACTTTCTTCTCAGCCTTCCAATTTTCTTGGCTTGCCATTGATTGACTTTGTCTTGACTTTGTTCCAGTCCAGTAATTTTTGCGGTTGCTCAATAATCGAAATATATATTATTTGCAATTGTGTCTTTTGTTCTTTGGACTGATTTGCTATGCGTGTAATAAAAGTTTACATTATCTCTTTCAAATTTTCGATTTTATCATTTAATTTCAATTATCATTATTTACGCATCCGACATAAACAATATATACTTTTACAATACTTTATACTATTTTCAACATTAATTACTTTACACATTGCATCATTCCTACATATCATACTACTTTTATATAATATACATTATTTACATTTTCTTATTATACCATCGTTTCTTGAGGTGTCACGCGCAACTGTCGCATGTCTCCATATCATCTCCATATACACGTCAATTTCACTAGGCCACCCTTGTGATGCCTCTATTATCAGCAATTCTTTCATCCAGAGTTCGCTTGAATATTGATTTTGATTATCTATCACTTCATAATCCTCAGTTCATTCTACATCCGAACGTTTTATTCAATAGAATCTATTGCGATATTATATTCTAATTTTTCCACTATTCGCCATTGCCTTCGTTTTCTCGGTTTTCGTTTGCATTTTTCGGCTACTTTCAACTGTTGGATTACTATCAGTGCTACTATGGCACTTACCATGATACACGTTTTCCATATAATTCTAATTGCAATTTTCTTTTCATTCGATTTGCTGGTTTGTTGATCCCGCAGTGGTTGTGTTTGCCATTTCTGTTATTTTGTTGAGCTTTTATGAATGCCTTGCGTAGCTGGTGGGCTTCTTCCATTGAGATATGTCCGTCGTTACTATTAATATTTATCTTTCCTCCGTTAATTGACACGAAAGGACCAGTGGATCAACGCAAACGAGTAGTGTAACTAGGTCAGTAGAAGAATCTAAACCCAAGTAAAGTCAAAGTTATCTATCAGAAAGGTTGATTATCCATAATATAACCTACCCTAAGATAATCAAATTTAGTTTCAACTAGATCCCTACATTTTCGGCCGCTTTTTAATGGAAGTCCACTCATCGAAGGTAAGACTAAATAGGGCACCATTTTTTATCTGATTTGAAATATTTCCACGAATTTCACCCCGAACTTTAACACCATACTCCATTACAAGGTTTTTTATAGAATTTGCAGATTTCTGCATCTTATAGCCTTTAGCTTTAAGAAGTCTTAAGTAAAATGAAGTGCAAAACTTTTGAAATGGCAAGCCATCTTTTGTCACCATTCTGGAAATCTGCCAAAATTAGTGTGGAAGCATCTGTTTCCGTCCGTTTTAATAGATTTATTTGGTGCTGGCTCTTTAGATGAGCATGTAATCCACTAGTTGAACCTCCACAAGCTTTCAATATTTTTTTGCAATAGTTGCATTTGGCCTTAACTTACCCATCCCAAGTATGGTGGTCCCATACAGTCTTCTTTGTTTTTTCGGTCTCCATGACTTTAAATTTAAATGTATATTATTGTAAATTGTTTTATGGATAAAAAATAAAATATAATAAATACTTTCTACACACTTATTTTAAAATTCTAGTAACAATATTTAAAATAAGGCAGTAAACTAACTTTAATATACCTTCAAGACACTGCCCACAACTTAACACAATTATGAAATATTTGAAACCATATTTAAAATAAGACAGCAGAGTTACAATGAACTCTAATTAAATTCACAATTTAAAACTAATTTCATCTATGACCTCAAATTAACACAATTTTCAGAACTTATAGTTTTAATTGGTGAATTTGAATAACGGATATGAATTTAAAGTATAGTTCAGTGATTTTTCAAGGATAATATTGAAATAATTAAAAAAAAAGCAATTTACCGATAATTTCGGTAATCAAATTGGCTGGTATAACCGGTTTATCGTTTACTGGTTCTGCAATCCCTAGTGATTATTGACTGATGGGATTGTATGTTTAGAGAATGTTTGGACGTCATTGGTAATCAACAGGGAAGCGGTAAGGGGATTGATTGCAAAATGTTGGGACATCATTGGTCATCGGCATGACAAGTTATCGTAGATGGAGCAGAAGTGTAAGATTGATTGTGAGATTGTTGTGAGTATTATGATTGATTGTTGGGATTGTTTACTGAGAGAAGGTTGGGACATCATTGGTCATCACCAGAGGATAAAGTGATCAATGATGAAGCAAAGTATGATTGATTTGTGAGATTGTTAGTATTAGAATTGATTGATGAAATTTTGTATTGATAGAAGGTCGGGATAAAATTGCAGAATGTTGGGACATAAGTGGTCATTGATCGTAGCTGAATCAAAAGTTGATTTGATTGTGAGATTGTTGTGAGTATAAGGACCGATTGATGGAATTGTGTATTGAGAGAATGACAGGATGTCATTGGTAATCGATAGAGAAGTATAAAGCAATCATATATTAAGTGATGGCTATGACATTGGTTATCTCAATCTCAGGAGAGTAGGTAGATGTGTCCCATCCAGCACAAAGCATTCTGAGTGGCTGGCGGGATGTTATGACTCATTATGTAGAGGGAGTCACCGGTCATTTTGATGCGTCATATGTTTTTGTGACTCATGGCATGATTTACACATTAGGTCAAAGAGGTCATGTCAGGTGAAAAGCATGAGTTATATATTTTTTAACAAAGACTTACCCACTTGGAAAAGTTTTTCTGACTCATCCAATGACTCATATTTTTTTGAACACATCAGTAGACATGTTGGTGTATCGGGTATTTTTATAACTCAAAATCTGTTTCATCAAGGAGGCAATCATCGAACACGTAATTTAAATGTACAATATTTAGTTTTTTTCAAAAATCCGAGGGATGCTACTGTTATTAATTTTTTTTCTAAACAGGTATATATAAAAAATAGAAATTTTCTAAACAGTTCATTTCAAGATGCAACTAAAAATGCACATGGTTATATTTTTATCGATTTCACACAGCCATGTCCTGATGAATTACGGTTTAGAACAGATATTTTTAAGAAAGAGGGATCATGGTTTATAAAAAAGTTAAAATTGGTTTTTAATAAAAATGTTTCTAAAAGCGCGTGTCAAAGTCGGGTATAATGTCAAAACCTAAATTGAGAAAACTTATAAGAATTATTAAAAAGAAAAAACCAATTGCCCCAAAAACTAGTTACTCTCCGTCGAAAAAAATTGTAACTAAAAACTTTCAAACTAAAAATCTCATTTCACATAATTTAAAACCAAAACTTGTTAAAAACATGTCAAATCTGTTAAAACTGTTAAAGATCATCGAAGTTTCCCATTTTTACAACATTGTTTAAAGAACCAAGGATAAAAAGAATGAATATTTTACAATCATTCCCAAATTTTGTTGTCGATGGTTTAATTATTGTTATCCTTATTGTTATACATAAAAAATTTACTTTTTCACGAAATCGATTCTTCTTTAGATATAAGTTGTTGGTTATTCATTTTTGAAAATTAAGTTTAGATTGTGTAAAAGTGAAAATAAAAGTGATGTTTATACTTGACATCAAAAATTTTTATTCACCGACCAATTAAAATTGAGTATTTGGTGAAATGATGAAATCAACCAATCAGAATAAAAATTGGACAGAAATAATTATAGCAAAATAATTATACAAAGACCGGACTACTAAATTTAAACAAGGAAATAAGGATTATTTTTTAACAAAGACATGACTAAGTTATCATATGAATAACACAAACACATGTGCCATAAACATGCAATAAACAGAAATAGATAATACATATAATTCAATTTAAATGAAAAAGGTATTTTATTATTAATATTATTTTCTTTTAAAGATGATTTGATGAAGTATTTGGCGGAAAAAAATATTAGAAATGACAGGAATAAATATATATGATTATATATCGGAGAATGAACAATATGACAAAAATATGAGCGATAAAGAAAGTGCTGATGAAGAAACTGAGAATTCAATTAAAGACAATAAATGTGGTGATAATGGATGTGAATATTATAGTGTAATAAATAATAAAGATTAATTTTTTATCATTTTACGATGAGTAAAATAAACGAAGACTAAAACAATAATTATTTTTTCATAATATATTTTACAGAAGAACAACATGCAGTAATTCCGAACATAACTAAAATTAATTTTGTCTTGTCTTGAAATTTTCGGTTTTTAACCAGTTCAATAATAGCATTCCAGAATCTATTTTCTGATACCCATGTCGAAATTTCATTTTGAATTAACTAGTCCTTGTACAACACGGTTATATGGTTCCACAAAAACAACGTGTAATTCAAATCCGTGTTATGCAAAGTTTGAAGTTCATACAAAATTATGGGTTGCGTTCCAATAAAAATATCGAAGATAATTTACATAAATATATATTTATTTTTTTAAATATACAAATATACATTTACATATTCATGAAAAAACTTTAATATCATAATATGCCATTCATTCATCATCACTATCACTTATAATTATATATGTTTTACTATTTTTCGAAATCGGTTTTACGTTTTCATCATTGGAGGACTCTGGATTTCTTGTGGGTTTTAGCAAAAAAGAGTTAAGTTTTAAAAATTCGGTAATAAGCGATTGTCAGTTATTAGTGTATAAATCCTTACGTTCCAAAATCTGTTGAAATTCCCTCTTAAATTTCGAACTTCTTTCCATTATAGGATCATTTTCAATATAAAAGTTTTCTAATTTTATAGCCAATTCCAAATCGTCATTTATCGTATTTTAATGTGAAACTTGTAGCTGCTTCGCTGTAGCTGCTTTCTGTGTCGTTAATTGTGGTGGTTCATCTAAAATTTTGACTAATTCTTCTTCGTTCAACGTACGATCCTCCAATAATTTTTGGATGTCAGGAATGTCCATGTTATTAAAACATTCTCCACCATTGCTACGACAAATGTTGATTGTCCTTTATTTTTCATCTTCTATTGGTGGTATAACATTTTCTCCAGATACTACTTCTGGTCATAGTTTTTTCCAGCAAGAATTTAAAGTGGATTGTTTTATTTCTTTAACGGATGTTGAAACAATATCGACACAATTTCAAATAGAAAATTTTTTCCAAGCTTCGACGAATGTAATAGGCTTTAAATATTGAAATTATACCTTGGTCTAAGGGCTGGATTTAAGACGTAGTATTTGGTGGTAAATATAATATTTCAACATTAGGAAATTTTAAATCGAGGGATGTCCAATATCAATAATATTTTAATATCAAGATTCTTGTTTCTCATGTAATCTCTTGCATCAGCTATAAAACAATTATAAAACCAATTTTTTAAAAGAATACTTGTGGTACAATAACTTTTATAGGCTCTTTAATAAACAAGAAAATTCTCTTTTTCATAACCTTTTAGTGCTCCGGGGTATAAGGATAAATTAATAAACAATGACTTTATTATAGAATCTCCTAAAGAATTAGAACATAATAAAGATATTCTTTCTTTCACCACCTTGAATCATTTCGTGTGTTTTTATTTTTTGATATTGTTGGGCCAGAACACAAACGGCCTTGAATGAGCTCTGCTTAGATTTCGGCTGGGGGAGAGAAAGTTATGATATATGATGTATGAATATTATAAATGGCAACTATGATGCAAGGTATATGGCAAAAATATATGTGTATTTAAACGAATAGACCTTTCTGTCGAAATTTTTCCGACCCACAGCCGAAACATTTTACAAGTTATTAAAATCAAACACACAACCGAATTGTGTAAGTGCGTGTACAATCGCCAATAATTCGTGCCCGTGAAGGGTCTGGCGTGAGAACGCAGGAGCTGAAACGTCAATATCATTCCGTGTAAGAGAAAAGAGTGGGGAAATAGTCTTTTGGTTGTTTCGTCGGCACTCATTTCCTATAAACTCGACCTAAATATTATTTACAACTCACGGCTCAAAATCACCACACCGAGTAGTCCAGTGGGCACTCCTAAACTACTAATATCAACACAAGCTTGTCTTAGGATCAATTTAGGGAAAGGTACGGGGAAAGCGATGTCATTAAAATTGTTGCTATGATCTTAAAAGAAATGTCGCAAGTAAAATTCTATAAATTAATAATGTATTTAAGTCATAAATAATAATTAGAAAGTCGATCTTAATCTAAGTTAATGTTTAAAATCTCCATAATCACCCACTCAAAAATATATACTGATTACAGAAGAAAAATCCCAAACTTCTAAAGCGTGTAGTAGAAATCAAATAAATTAAAAATATGCCCCCTGAATTGTCGATAATCCAACATTTTTGTGAGGAATTCTAAATGAGAAAACGTTATTCGGGAATCATTGCTTTAAACCGTTCAAAAATGCAAAAGTTTAACATTAAAACTCACTCCAATACTAATAAATCAAACGTATATTTAATCATTGTAGTGTAAATAAAGTGAAACTCTAATATCACGCTCTAATAGAATTAAACCCAAACTATAGCTTTCTGAAATAGGATTAACCGCGTAACCAATTTACATCCAATGATAATTATTAGACAACAAAACACGATCCGTTAACATAATGAATTTTAAAAGAATATTAGGATACTTATAAAATTACGAAGAATTGATTTCCCCCACAACGGTTAGAACTCATCACCGAGTTGAAAAATTGATTCATAAATGAACCACCCCTAATCCAACTACTTTATATGGGAGCATAATCAATAGGATACTCGAATCTAATTTTGTGAAAGAACGTGAACAAGTATCATGGAATATCGTATTACAAAAATAGGCAAAAACTATTCATTAATAAAAATCCACATAAATATAAGAGGTAGTCGTGTCAGGCGATGAGCAGGATTATAGTCTGAACATTAGAGGCATTCAGGTCTCAAGTTGAAGGTCTGCCACAGAATGATGGAGAGATTCTTAATGAACACGACCAGCTCAGGCAACATTGAAGATCAACTAGTGTCGGTCAGATCAGGAGGAAATCCCTGAAATTATTAGGATAAATGCAATAGTAAATACCCTAATTAAATATAAAATGATTAGAATAGATCGCCATAGAAAATAGATTAATCAAATATAAAAATAAATAAAGCAAATCGTAATAGCAAATTTACTAATTAACCACAAAATAAATAGGATAAATCGTAATTGAAAATAGATTAGATTAAGTGTAAAATAATTAGATACTAATGAAATATGATAATAAGTAAACTAAACCGCACTAGTAAATATACCAGTGAAATACTGAGACAATTGGAATAAATTTCAACAGTAGATAGGTCACCTAAAAGTCTCAGACTAAATTGATGATAATAAACATATTATTTAAATACGAGACCACGGATAGTACATGCATTAACCAACTATTACGATACCTGAAATAAACTGCCAACGACAAAAAATAGATTATGCAACAAAACGAATAACCGCTCACCGATAGTAAACATACAGGTGGAGTGATTACATCATAAAGTTGAGTAAAAAACCACAGGTAATAAATCACAGATAGGCCGACATTATAACGTTCAGGATAGATTACTGATAAACAATTTACGAATCCACTGCCATAAACCGATCCTGCCAAGTCGAAAAACCACTCCCGTCAACTGAGATCGCAGCAGAAATAATAGTGAAAAAAAATCGAACCAAGCCACTGTATGGATAGGCCACCCTATAAGGGATTTGGAAGACCAACCCTAGTAATAGGAAATATAATCGATAAACCTAAACATGAATAAATGCTTACCAAATAAAACAAAGGGAAACGTTCAATGACGGTAAGCCGCATAAAAATGTATTCGTCTTAAATCTCCAAATAGCAAATTAACAACATTATGTTTGGAGAAATCACGAGGACAAGACACATAAATACTAGTCCGCATGTAATTCGACATTTCTTAAATGTCAATCGATAAAACGTTCCGAATAGGATTGTCACATTCACTTACCAGACATCCGAACATGCCGACACACTACTAGGAAACCAGTAGATGTGCCAATCTGGAGATTTGATTCGCGTATGAATGTGTGCATACGCATCCATATATAAAGTACTGACTGGGTTAAGCTAAACACAAAAACAAAATCCAAAGGTCTGAATAGTCAAGTTATTAAAATTCGGCAACTAGACAAACGAATGCACGATACTCTAATGCGCCCGACAAAGGCTCCCGGAGAACCGGACCAAGCTCGGAGAACCGGAGAACATCCGAAGGTAATAATTAACACTGTTGTTAAACTAATAACAAAATTTCCTTGAGCACTAATTAGACAAATCAAACGCCAAAGATCGTCCAGAACGGTCCCAGCCCATTTTAAAACTGAAGAGCGACGGAAATGAAACTCAACCGTGTTATGAAAATATATAAATTTAAGTTAAGCCGCGGTGTATCGTCAAGGAAAATTTTCATTATCACGCGAAATCCAACAAATAAATACAGACCCATCCAGCTCCACACTTTCAATACCTCATAGACGGCCAATCATCCCATGTCACCATCGTTCGAACCCGTAACCACTGTATTTCAATGAGGAGAATCTTATATAATGATAGCTAGAGTACGCATCAACTATATGATTAATTCATTTTCATAAACTGCGCAATAAGATTTTTATTAACAGAGTAAAATTTTAAAGACCTTGTATTTCGACTTGTTATATTTGATAGGTATTTTCACAGCATTTAGGAAATTATGGATTTAAATTTTAGAATTCTGGAGATTTAAAGTGAGTTTAAAAGATTTTAAACTATAGTTTATTTAGAAAACATAATATTATTTCAAAATAGTCCGATAGTTTAATTTCTTGGGAAATTCGCGGCGAAAAATCGAATAAATTTTTCAATATCCTAATGATCTTTAGAAATGGAAATATTCCTCTCTATTTTCTATGGCAATTATTGATTTGATTTTGCCAGCTGAAATTTCATCAGAATAAAGTTTAAAATATCAATAAATTAATGAAGAAATAAATTTGAAATATATCCGTGGATAATATTTTTACGTTTTCTCAAAAATAGCTATCAAGATTTATCATAAGGTTTTTACCGACGTAAATTTGTGGATTTAGTGATAAGCGATTTTGCTCATTAATCCAATTAAATATTTGGAAAATTTGTATGCAGCTTTTATCATGTGTTTTGTTTGTAGGTTTTATTTAATCTATCTTTCATTTCTCTACTTCCAATGGTAAAAAATGTTGCTCATTAAAACAAGAACAAATAGCTTTAACCCAAGTGTGTATGTTTCCACAATATCATTTTTATCTATAGTATAGATGATGCAACTCATCGAAAAGCAGAGCCAACTCTCTTTGTATGACTCTGACATTTTATACTGGTTTCCTTAATTTACTCGATTCATGCTATTTTAATTTTATTGAATTATTTTTCATGGTACCACTCCATGATTTAGTAATGCTCCCTGTAATCTATTCACTTGATTTCCATCTAGAAACGCTCGTTACCTTACTGAATATATTTAAGGGAGAATCCCTTAATTAATGTTAGTCACATTTTTATTGTTAATCAACTTACCCGTACTACTTCAATGTTTTGTAATGATATATTCTAATTTCACCTTTATTTTCATTTTCCTTTAGGGTACTCAGAGATTTTTTAATATCCCACCTAATTTTATCGTTCCAAGTTCGTTTTCGTCTCATCGTAATTTGTCAGTACTGTTTTGATATTCCATAGCGATCGCCAACTCTTGACAATTGATACTTAAAATGCTTAAAGGTCTTTTCCAAGGATATTACCTCGAAATCGAACGATCGGTGAGGTGTGGTGGTTGAAACAACGGCCGAGGGGAGGGTCAATAAAGGTTCCCGCCATAGGACTCGACAAGCGTTGACCGTATTAACGAAATACTGAAATATAAACCAGACCAAACGAGGGAGACCTGAGTAAATAGATTCAGTAGTAAGAATCTTCGGTAACCTGACCCTACTTTGAATTAAACTCTAAATGACCCATCACGTGACCATTGAAACGACTTATGACTGAAGGAACCTAGGCTACTGATTCAATAACATAGATCTAAATGACGAATTATACCCACTAATGCATTAATTTTTCTAGGGACTCGTGGATTGACGCGTCCCGAGTTACACTACGCTTCCCGGCACATTCAGCTGCGCGGTGCGACGCGGGATTCTCAATCTCACCGGTCAGAGAATCCCGAGGGGAAAATCAGGAAATCAGCAACGACATAGACCTTCCCTTCGTCGCGATCAAGCGAGAGCCCGGTTGAAACCTGGCGCGGGAGATAAGAGGTCAAGCGGAGCACCTCCTCGAACGTTTGGAGGAACACCAGAGACAAACAAGCCAGCAAATCCGAAGGGCACAACGACACCTAGACGAAATAAACCGGGACATTGCGGCCGGATTGATCCCAAGTACGGACGGTTACGCACCTCCGTACAACACGTCGTTCAATTTGGACGATCCCAGACTGAACAGGCCAAGGGAGGCGATCAACGTGGTAGTCCCACGCCAACTATGGACAGGAAGAGGAGAACGGACAAACGAAGCGCCAAACGCCCATCGCAAGCACCCATATGCTCGGGGGCCACCACGAACAAGCTCCGACCGACACTATTAAAGATTTGACTCACCGCGATGATTCTTTTGGTTATGCATTAAATACATATGTTTAGTTAGGTTATTCTTTGCATTGCTAAATAAAAATTCAATCAAAAAAAAGGGAATACCAGTCGCAATCCGATGCCATAAGATATAGGACCCATTATAAATTTAACTAACCCCTATTAACGATGAATTGATTTTATTCCTCTACTGTAGACATGAACCTCCACAAGATTCTGCAACAAGAACTGGCAAAGGCGCAAACGATAATTAAAGATCTACACCAACAAATCATACAACTAACAACCGAAGTTCAATTGACAAAGAGCACTTGGGTGGAACCGAGCAAGGCTAAACGTCTGTATCAAAGGTTAACAGCGGGACAGAAGGTTTGGGCTGAGGAAAAACAGCTCAACCAAAGTCTAAAGACACAACTTAGGGGCTTGGAGGTGGCGCTGTCTGTATGTCAAGAAGGAGCAGCAGTGACCTACCCCTAGTCTTCGCCCTGGCGCAGCTAGCATACCGAGAAGCCAAGTCAAATTCGAAACCTGCTGCCAAACAAGTTAAGCACCGCCCCGGCAGATCCGAACGGGCTAAACGACGGGCCGTTCAAGTAAAAGACCCGAAGGCGTGAAATTAGTCCTGAATGTTTTTATTTAAATAAAATTTGTTGAGTGTCGTGTTCACGTAATGATTTGAATTCCGTTAGATAAAATGTAATTGAACTAACCCCACGCACATAGCATCAATCAGACCGCGAGCTAAAGACGCGAATAAAACCATCTATCATCAGTAAGGAATGGGAATGATAAATCGCACATAGACCTTCTAACGATAGTGCGTTGGACCCAGTTTGAGGTCGGCCAGAGCAGTTGCCGCGTGGCGCTCACCTTTGGCGACCTCAAAACCCATGGTTACATTTCTAACGTTGCTTAGCAACGGGTAACTACTGGGAGTAGGAAAGAAATATTTTCATCTGGGGTCAATATGTAGGTTCGTTGCAGCATCTTCTTCAAATAAACTTCCGTTTTGTCCGCATTGAATATCTGGTCTGGTGTGTAGCCCTTATTTTTTATAATATCTGCGAATTATGGAACAAATTTTTTAGCAGATTCTATATAAGCTGACTCAATTTCTCTTCGAAAAATTTTCAAACCATCTACTAGCAGAAAAATTGTGAGATGAGTTTTGATTTTCATAATTATCTTTTTAAATTATCATAAATTTTTTGTGCCCTCTTTTGTATATTGGTTCTGTCATAGGAATGGTTTTGTCATTGCAGTTTTCTAGCCATATCATAAGAGCTCTTTCCATTTTTTCTATTACTGAGCGTATGCAGTCAATCTTTGTCACACTGATAGACGATCCTGCTAAAGCTATAGATCTTATTTCGTTTTCGTTTTTTGTATCGTCCTAATTGTTGCTTCATTTAAATTAAAAATTGCAGTAAGGGATGACAGCCTCTCCCCTCTTTAGGATATTAATTTTTTTCAATAGAGATAAAGTTTCTCTTTTTAATAATTTTATCCATAACTGTCGACATTTTGGGGTTTAAATATTTTTCATCTACAAATAAATAATAAATAGATACGATTAAATCTATAAAATTTCAATAAATTATCAAACATTTAAAATTGTAAAGTGTATACGTACAAACAATAAGACAGAATAATATACGGATTACAAAGAAATATGTACTTTACCATTGACTGCCAGAGCACAACTAAAATGTATCGAAACAAACAAAATCGACAAGTCTCGACACTCTCAGTAAGATTTGTCATGTACACATTACTGGGACGTACAAATTAAACATGTAAATTATTTAATTAATTTTTTTGAAAGTGTTGTTTAAAACCGTTTTATACGAGGTTGAAGTGTATATACCTGTACAGACTATTGAAACTATCTCTCATTGTTCTCTTCAGATCTTTGTAGAATAATTTGCATGTACAAGAAAGCCACGATGGCCCGTGACCACTTATATTTTCGAATAAGGAATATTTCTTTTGCATTGATGGTTTTCCTTGTGAGGATCCATGAAAAATCGACGGGATTTCTTCTGTAAACCTTCATGTTTTTATTCACGAGAATTTAAATGTTTGTGAATTATTCATCCCTTTTTTCATTACATGGATTATCATTATATGGATTATTTCTAGGTTCATTTTTAAATTAAAATATGAAATTTTTTGATTTTATTTATATCCTTTATTTGTATGATTTCATTGGTTGTTTTTTAAATTTATAATAATATTAATTATAATTAAAATTTTTTCAAATTTCTTATAAAATGACCATCGCACACATTCACGCACAAATATATCGGGGCAGAAAAAAGTATGATTAACAAAGGAATTCGCAATACAGTTGCAACTTTAATAAAGAGATGCATTTTAAATGCAAGTTTTAAAAATAATAGTAATAATAATAATCGTAATATTAATAATATAAATCAAATGCTAAGGGGTATGTCTTTGTTTGGATTACGAAAATTTTTTGCAAAAATGTATGTCTCATACTCTTCATCTGACATAACCTCACGTGTGAATCATACCATGAATCACACAAAGACATGATGCATCAAAATGACCCGTGACTCATCCTCTACACGATAAGTCATCACTTTCTGTCAGCCAATCAGAATACTTTGTGCTTGATGGAACACATCTATCTACTCAGGAGGAGAAATGGATCGAGGTAGGACATCATAGGACAGTAACTTCGATAGGGACTTGATAAATTATATTGTACAAGCCTTTAGTTCATCATATTTTTGTTCAGAATCATAGAAGTTTCCAATGTTCCATGATTCCCTGGTCACACCTATGTTCCTACATCTTCAGTTCTAAAATTCTTTAAATATTCAACATTTAGAAGACAAAATCCTGAATTAGGAATAAATATCTTTAGAATCTAAAATTTCATCAATACATTTTGATGATGATTTCTTTTTTTAGATTATTTATAGGTCAAAATTACGCTAGAAAAAAATATATTTTATTATTGGAAAATAATGATAAATATTATTACACGCTGTTATCAATATTCTTACAAAATCTATTATAATAATGATAGAATTTAATCTATTTAGTTTGAAAATTTTCTGAATAAATAGAAAGGCTTTTCAAAGATACCAGATTTTATGTAATAAAAATCAATTTGGTTCCACTTTGTACATATTTGAAATTTTTTGAATGGTGAAAGACTGTAATACTCCTTCTCCACTCTGTTTATTAGGCTAATCTTGAAGTGACCCCCCTTATACCCCCCTTTCTCAAGTCTAATTTAAAGACACACGGCCCTACACCATTGACTTCGTGGGATGAATTTAAATCCTCAAACATTTTATATAACACAGTTACAGTTGTTTCCCCAAGATTGTTATAGTCGCAGTTAACTGTAACTGTGTTAATAATAATATTAAAAATGAGTCATACAGTTAGCTGTAACTGTGTTAATAATAATATTAAAAATGAGTCATACAGTTAGCTGTAACTGTGTTAATAATAATATTAAAAATGAGTCATACAGTTAGCAGATAAAATCAATATTTTCTTTCCCGTTCATTTTTATGGACCAATTACAATTATACAATGAATTATCAATCTTTTTTGAGAGTTTCATTCGCAATTCTAGTATCTATATTAATAGTGATCATCGGGGAAAAATTGATTCAATTATCGCTAACAATTCTCATAAAATTCCTGACAACGACAAAGAATATTTTCAAAATTGTCTCGCAATATATACTGTTTTATCTCAAAGGGCAGGAAAAACCAAAACCATTATTCTAGAAGGAACATCAAATGCTGGAAAAACATTGTTTACTGCAATATGTCGCGGTACATGGAACCATGGCTTTTTTACTGGTGCTCAATCTAATTCTGAGTTTTGTTTTGATGATTGTGTTGGCAAAGAGATTATTATCGGGGAGGAAATCTACTGTGACTTCAAAAATGTTAATTTGATAAAGTTAATGTGTGAGGGTAATATATTTTTCAAGGTGTCAAGGAAAAATGATAGTAAATCCGCTTTACCAAGATGTCCTTGCATTATCTCCAATAACCACCCAATATGGAAATATGCCAGCGAACATGAACTTGCCTTAAGAAATCGATCTTTATATATAAAGGTAGATAAACCATATGTGTTTAATAGTAACATAGATGTGTTTAGTGATTTAAAAATTCTTAACGATGTTAAATACGATTTTTTTAATAAATTTTTAAGTTTTTTCTGATTTATTGTTATTATTATTAATATTTTTAATATTATTATTATTATTATTATTATTATTATTATTATTATTATTATTATTATTATTATTATTATTATTATTATTATTATTATTACTATTAATCTTATAAATATATCGACATAATTAACATAAACATATATTGACAAGTACATTATTTTTTACATAAACCTAAATAGACACGCAATGATGTTTTGCAATTTGAACACACTAGATTGGTGAATACAGTCTTCTGTCGAGTGTCATCTACACATCGGTTGATTGATATGGATGCATCATCGTCTGCAATTAAAGTAAACACATAATTATATTACTTTTTTTATATTACTTTTTCAGCAATATATTTTGAAAATAATTTGTTATGAAAATGATGAATTTTCAATCTTCTTTTCACGGCATCCATGCAGCTATCCGAGACATATTCTGGGTAGAAAAGCGACAAATCATTAATGCAAAAAATTCGAGGCAATCCTCTGGGTATCATCGCCACAGAGTATTTAATATTCACAGCATTTTCAAAACAACAATCTATTAAACATAAAAACTCTTCAAATTTGGTTTTGTTGAAATACAAATCATCGAAGACAATGCCGTCACAGCTATCTTTGTTTGTCGTAATTCGATTCAACATCTGCAAATGCTTGACATGAACTGGATTCTGAAAATGAGACAATGCGAAGTTAGTTTTGCCAATTCCACTATCGCCAACAAATACGTGGCTCTTCCAGTCATATAAATTGATCTTTGGAATATTAAAATCCGAAAAATTAGGTTTAGTATTAACACCAAACTTCTGGATGAGACTCTCCATTATTGTTTTTTTCTTTGTTAAAAAATGAAATGGTTCATTCGACTCCAAAATTTTCACTGCCTCATTGAGATTAGCCGCATTTAATGCCATGAAAAAATGATCTGTGTTTTCCTTAATTTTTTTCATATTAAATTTACTTGGACTTCCATATCTGATTCTGATTCCTCCGTCCACTCTGGTGTCGGGCTTAGTGGCGTATTCGATGGCCCGGCATCTGTCAGGCCCGCTGATTCCCGAAACAAATGGGACATTGAGTTTATGCCTAATGGCATAAACTGACATGTTAGCATAAACCTATAAAGTAATTTATTTGATCATATTATTAAAAATTTTAAATTACTTCGATATACACCTGCATATGGTGGAATCCTGCATCACCCGTTTCTTCCTGTCCGACCACGAAACGGGTGAAGGAAGTGTCCTTGAATGTTTTCGATAAATTGTTTTCCAATTCTCTATACTTGTTAAGAGATAGGTTGAAAGCGAAACTGTTGAATCTTCTAGCTCCTGTATAATTGCGTTTCTCATCATATTCACGGATTGGTTGTTGAATATTGTCTTTTGTAGACATCGAATTATCTCCATCAACAGAATGCTGTCTTGATATTCGTTCAGTATGTACCTGTAACTCCCCGCCATCAAGTCTAGGGCTTTTACATAGCCGTTCACTCTGTGTACCAGCTCGCAAATTGGACAGATGTGACGGAAGCACATCGGAACAATCCTGGTCTGTGCTTCTTTTGTTGCGAAAATTGTTGTTGGTTGGCGAAGACCTATTCGGTATAAATTCTCGATCTCTTCCAGAAGCACTTGTAGCTCTGCGCCTCCTATGAATTGGCGAAACTGAGGAGTCAAATTCATGAGATTCATCGAGAAGATGGGATTTCGGAGGAAATAGTTCCATAGGTCTGTCTTGTCTTGATCTACTAAAATGCCTAAAATTATCAATAAAACCAATTAAACATAAAAATAATATGTCTTACTATCAATCTTATCTAAGATGACGAACAATTGGTTGGCGTGTTGGCCAATAAAAAGTGGATTAAATTTATCAAGTTGGGATTTATAAGCCGTAAATAGTCCTGCTAGATAATATACTGGCTCGCGCTGGATTAGCTGAAAGGGATAGGTTAAATGCAATTAATGCTACTGCACAAATATTTAACGTATTCGCAACAACTACGTTTGGCAAAGTACAAGGGGTGTTACGACAGGCTAAAATGACCTCTACTTTTAAATCTAATCCCTATCAGCAATTATTGCTATCGAATTCTCTCAAATCTCTAAGCAGTGACTTGTTTAAACCGCTGAAAATCAACCAAACTTTCAAAAACAATATCTTGAATTATACAGTTCGTAATATTATTCGGCCCGGGATGAAGGGATTTATGAAAAAAATTGGTGGTGTAAAACAAAACATTAATGATCTTGCTGCAGTCGCTGGTTTTACTATAGGGTTTTATATAAGCGCATATATCAGAAGTTTTTATGCAGAACCACTTGAATTATATGTCAAAGATCATTTAAAGCCATATAATAATAACTATTTAACAAAGGCATTTGCTGAAATTTCGAACCACGATGGATATGTGGATATAACTAACATTTTTTTGTCTGAGCTTAAACTTGATGATTACAGATTATTCAGGGAAAAGGATTTCGAGGATGTATATCAACCTGACAGAAAAAAGAATTTCAAACAAATATTCGATTTATTTGACAAACAAGTAGCAGAAATTTCTATATATAATGGCATCAAAATGTTAGAGAAGTTTTTGTTACATCATGAAAAAGAGGGCGTGGATATTGGCGAGGGTATATATGATCTTGTGAAAAATGATGATGATATGAAAAGGTTATTGGATGACAATGTCGGTTTATTCGAACAGCTAATTGAAAATAGTAAAACTTTTAAAAATCAAAACTTCCTTGGTTTAATAAATCAATATGAAAGACATTGGGGCCCAGACGTCGGGAAACCTGGTGACCTACATAGGTTTGTTAATTTTTATAGTAATATGTGGTATCATTTACATTATTCACAAGGGTCTTTGCATGACCCAATTTTACGTAAAAGCAAAGAATTAATGAAAAAAGTTGAATAAAAATAAAATAATCCAGGTTAGAAATAATTCAATTAAAATTTAATGAATAAATTGTCGAATTAAATCAAGAAAATAATAAAAATTAGAGTTAGATTATACAAATATTTTCAAGGTGAAATTTTGTTTTATCGCATTAAATTTAACACGCAAGGTT
Source organism: Schmidtea mediterranea (assembly GCA_022537955.1). Lineage (NCBI taxonomy): Eukaryota > Metazoa > Platyhelminthes > Tricladida > Dugesiidae > Schmidtea > Schmidtea mediterranea. The sequence continues at coordinate 79,771,025 of CM039681.1, forward strand.
AGGGTCACAGAATAATTATAAATATCAATTCATTTTCGCATAAATTTAATCACTTGTGAGGGATAACTTTTTCTTTAAAAAAGCTCTTGCGTTTTTTAACAGAAAAAACAGTATTGGATCACAAGCGTTTGAAAACAAGAGTCTAGAACGATTATTTACCAGAAACTATCGAAGTGAGCATAAACGACTATTATGAATGTGACATGAATGATGTAACTATTCGATCTATATTATGGAAAATTATGATTCGAGAAAAATAATTTGTTTTGATACTGTCGAAATTTTTCCGGCCCACAGCCACATACCAGCAAGTAATTATAATCATATATCCCTATCGAGCGGTGTAAGTGCGGTTCATCCGCCAATAGCTCGTGCCCATGAGAGACCTTGCGCTGCGTAACAACGAGCTCGAACGTCAAATCATTTTCGCTTATAGGGGCAGTGGGAAGATCGGGAACCAGTCTTTTGACTGACTCCCTTTCACCAAACTCCCGGAAAATCGACCTAAAATTCTAAGCATCGGCTAAAATTATTACACGGAGTAGTCCAGTGGGTACTCTTAAAATCTAATGTAAACATATAAACATCTTAGGGTCAACTTTTGGTTCAAGGGAAGGGGGCTTGCGGAAATCGATGTAACGATCATGCCGGTTATGCTAATTGAATTAAAGGTAAAGTTCTAAACACACATAGGACGGTACCCACTGATACGAATAGAAACTGAATTTTAAAATCTGGCTAGAATGTAAAGATTCCAATAAAATAGTGAAAACGAAACTTAGTATATTAAGAATAAATTAATGACGTCACCGACAAGTTAAGTCAACAGCGGAACCAAGGTAGAAATTTTAAAACAACCTCATAAAGTCGCGATAATAAAATCAGAGTTGATCATTTGAATCATCTAACAGTAAAGGATACCCACTCAATCAAGCAAACTAAATATAAAATATCAGAAACCATAAAAATAAAGGCTGGGTAACACTGCGCATTAGATCACCAGTCGAACTAGACATATGCAGAATCAATCCTAACCGATAAGGCAAATCATAAAATGAGTTTGTTAAATGACCAAAACAGTCATGTAGAGAATAAATCAAAATTCATAAAGCAAAATCATAATACGATTTTGTTAAATAATAAAAGCAGGCATACATAGAATCAATCCTAAATCAAAAGATAAGTTATAAAACAATTTATTAAATAACAAAGTATAGGCCTCTATAGAGACTATCATAAACCATAAAATGAATCGTGAGACAATTTATTAAACAATAAAAGCATAAAAGTAATCATAAATCATTAGACGAATAACCAACCACTTCATCGAGCAATAAGGAATTACGGGGAATTCGATAAAATGTTCCCGTAGACCATTTGACATAGTTTGATCGTTTGTAAAAGGGCATGAAGTGGGAATTACCAACCTGCATCCATTAAACAGCTTGAGTTGGAAAACAGAACAGATCCGAAATCCCCGTAGAGATGAATAATTACTCTAAGGGTATTAACGAGTCACGTTGATCGTATTGTAGCGACATTCCCGCTAAGCGATTACAGTAAATCCGGACGCGATAGAGAAAAGGTATCAAATGAAAAACATGAGTTGAGTCACAATCCGAAATACATTAACGCATGTAAACAACAGAATTTCAAATCGATATATGAAAGTAAATACTATAGTCTGAAAAAATGATGATGTAATAATAAATTAACTAACCCGTGTGATGCGAAAACCTGCACACTGTTCAGTGCGTCCGAGATCCGGCGTGTAACGACTGAGAAGAGCAGAAGAAATCGTTCAATAACGCACACCACCCTGGATGGCTGTGAGCAGCATGAATAATAGAAATGTCTAATAGTAGAAATCATTGATAGAGAAGAAATTGGAGGATGACAGTTATGATAGAGCCAATGAGCGACAACCACAGAAAATTCTCGTGACTATACAGATCACGAGTGGCATGATTCACTGTAGCCATATAAATACCGGCCTATCTAGTAAGTACTATCATTCTTCTCTAAATATGCCAAATCCGAACCGATTACAGAAGAGTGAGGTAAATCATCATGGATCCAACTATGCGAAGAAAGAAGAAGTCCAGTTCAGGTCAGAAGACCATGAGTCGGGTAGGGCATTTTACTAGTCATACCTAAAGTTCAAGTTCTAATTTATCTAAGTTTAATTTAATAAACAATCTATCCACGCACGATACACCAGAATCGCCTCACCGAAATCAAAATCGACATGACGAAGACTTGGAACTGCCTAGTCTTGCCATAAAAAAGGAACCAAGTAGAAATCCAGCTCGTGAAATCCGCCATGAAGTCGAGGTGGCACTTCAACAATTTGAACACCTCGAAAGGAAATATCGCTGAAAAGCCAGCCTGCAACACAGGCGGTTGGTGAAAATCAACAAAGATTTCGCCAGTGGTCGTATTCCAAGCTCCGATGGCCACCTACACGACTACAATGTTACCTACGATCCAGAAGATTCCGCCCTCCTGGAGCTCAACTCGCCAGGGCATCTAGCCATACCCAAACGCCTCCTGCAACCAGACATTCGTGGCGTCCTCTAAAGCGTGAAGCGCCACATGGGAATTATGGACATATAAACAAAAAATAAATCTGAGCAACAATGTAAATTTTTGATAATAAAAAATAAATGTTTTAGCTATTAATTTTAATTTCGTTTGGTTGAAAAACTAGTGTAGGCTTAGACTATGATAATATTGTAATTGGAAAATCTAATCAAGATCACTATCAGTAATTCGATATGCAATTAAAATTAAACTCGTTTTCCATGTTTATTTTGTTGTATAAATTTATAACTAAGGTAAATTTATTAACTATACCCGTAAATTAAGAAAAATTTTATTTAATAAAAACTGCTCCGAAGAGACATTGTGTCCTTTTTACGGGACTTGTCCGACCTCTTGTTGGTCAGACTAAATCAAGTTTTCATTTCTTATTTTAACAGCTTCTGATAAGACAGTCCGGAATCAATCTTCCGGACAAGTACAGTTCCTTTTCTTCCATCTCTAATTCCATCCTCAGCTCAGGTCCAGCTCCATCTCCAGCACTGTTATTATGGGGATCCATCCACGTTAGTAGTTTAGATACGATCAATTTTAATGGCATATCGGGAATCAGTATATTTGTATTGGCATCATCAGGTAGGAATATTGGTATTGGTAGATCATCAGAATAATATCATTATAACATCATTCGGCATTGGCAACAATAATTGGTAAGCATCATCAATTTGTCAGCACAAACAGTGGTTTTGGTGTAGGATCAGGCATTCCGTATATTTGTACTGGCATCATCAGAATTGTGGTTCGGATTCATCATAGTAGTCTGAATATTGGCGATGTAGGTGTAACGGAGAAGATTCGGAGTAAGAGGCGTAGTTGTAGGCGCGTGACTTCTATAATGTTTGCAATAACAATGCAACCTATAATATTTTTGACAAAGGTTGCATTGTATAGAATAATGTTGGAAGAAATTATTTATCACCTCCACGTGGTTATGGTCCCATATATGTCTCTCTGAATTATTAATACAGTGCTTACAGATTATGCAGCAATCCATTAAATTTTTGAGGATGTCGCAATTCTGCCATGGACGCAATCAAAGAGGTTGGACTGGAGCTAAAGAAGGTGCGACGAGAAAATATCGAATTGCACCAGCAATGTGTGCAACTCAATCGCGAACCAAAGCCACGCGGATCGAGCCCTTCCGGGTGAAACGAATCCTCCAGCCAGTCACCGCGGCGCAAAGAGGGTGGAAGGAGGCGAAAGTTTAAATCCGAAGACTGGAGGTAGCCTTGGCGAACAAGTCGCCTATCGGGATCAGACATGCCCGACGAAACTTCAAGAGAAGCCATAGACCCATACCAGATCAGGGCGAGCAGAGAGGGAGCGCCGACGGCTCATGCAGCTGAAGTTTGACCCTCCCTGTGTTTGATGTGAATGTAACATTGGTTGTGTGTGATATTTATTTGTATTAATGCAATAAAATTTTGTGTCGTAATTCGTTCGTTCGTTGAGATGGTTTGTTCGAAATAAAAATCTCTTTTTAATTAAAATGTACGCAAAAGAGCGCTAAAGACCTCAAAATCCAAGAGATAATGGTTGACGATGATAAACGACATTAGAATGAAGCTATGTGAATGTAAATTTAGTTTCCACTTGTAATTGGTGGTAACGGTACAAATAAATGTTTATTCGTAATTTGAGTAATATTTAAATCTGGCGATTGTCTAGACATTTTGTGAGGACTAAACTTTTCGCCGAACGAGAAAAAGTGAGAAGAAAGTAAGGGACCTAAAAGCAAGACGAGCATACACCTATCGGTAGCTCGCTGAACCAGCTGTAGACCGGGTCTTAGCAGTTTTGGTAACAAAGCTCACTTTGACGGTCTCAAAACTATTGATTACATTACCAACGTTGCTTAGCAACGACTAACCAGTGGCAGACTCATAGCATTGTACGTAAGAGGTTAAGGTTAAAACACCACTGACCCCACAATATTTGTTTTTAAAAATGTTATAAAATGGTAAGAAATCCACCTGTGTGGAGAATTTAAAATTAACTGCGCAATTCCTGAAACATTAGTGCGCTTCTCCGCTACTTAGAGGAAACTTTTCCAACAACATCTTTTTGTTTAAAATGTCTTGTATTTCGGAATGTATTTTGACGCACTTCTCACCACATTTTGTTTACACCAAAGCTCAAAGAGTACTGTCCTGAATCACAATAAATAAGAGCCTCAATAATATAATAAACTAATCAATAATAAATGTGTGTCTTTAACAAAATGGGCAATAAATGAAGTCCAATAAGTAATGGTTTACAATATAGAAAGATAGAAAAAATTTAATACGAGAAGAAAAATAAATTTCTTTAATAAAAATCACACAGTTGGACAATAAAGACGGGGTCTTGATAATAACTAATTGCCTCATTTTTACTATAAAAAGAATTAAGGATGTTTTCGAAAAAATTCATGATGTTTCCACATCATCAATTATTCCATACGAACAAATATGTCAGTTTTAGTAATTTATGTGATTTTGTAGAATTTGCTCCAATATTTCTTACTTTAAAAAAAATAATTAAAATATATTAGTTATTTATAATTGAATTATAACTTTATCAATAAATCCTATTTTTTAAAAGGACATTTCCGTTACCAATATTTTGCATCATCTATACCAGGGGTCGGTAACCTTTCAAGACATAAGGGCTACATTCAGCTTTTAGTTTAATAAAAGGGCCGCAAGTGTTATATTTTAGATTTTAGAAGAAGGGAAGTGTAAAAAAATTACTAATAAATTTTTATTATAACAATCATTTGTAAAACAAGAAATATTTAAAGTTAAAACTTTTAAAGTAAGAGATATGAAACAAACATGATTTATAAAAAGAAACTGAATGACATTTGTTTTAATAAAACCAAAATACAGTAAACGCATAACTTGCCTCTATCTCTTTTGCTAATGAGACTTTTGCGGTTGTTTGTCCTTAGCCAAATTATATATATCAGCTTTTAAATCTGATGTGCAAATCCGAATAGAAACATGCAGATGTTTATCAGTCAGTTGAGAAGAAAATTTATTCCTTCTAAAAGTCATGGCAGAAAATGCTTGTTCACAAATATATGTGCTTCCAAATGCTACTATCATTTTCTTCGCGAAGCTGATTAATCCCTCATATTGTTTTGGTAAACATCGATAAAAATGTTGGATATTTTCCAACAAAAATGCATTCTTTAATATTTCATTAAATTGCAATTGCAAAATTTCCATTTGCAATTCGTTTGGTACGTCATTGATGTCGACATTGAAAGGTTCAAAAACAGTCGTATTTCGCTGCTTTTGTTATGAAAATCCATAAACCTTGTTGAAAATTGAGTTTGAAAATCTTCAATTACACTAACGAAAGTGCCCTTTTGCGTTTGCCATCCATCTGCAGGTACAGATTTACAACATATAAAATGGGTTAGATTTTCTTCAATCATATGCTTCTTCAACAGACATAGTTTGGCTTCAAAAGCGTTTATGTCACAAAACAGATCTACGAGTAATTTACCTTTGCCCTGTAAGTTCAAATTAAGTTCATTAAGGTACGCTGTAATATCTACCATAAATGCAAGAGACATGATCCATTTTTGATCCGATAGCTGTAAGATAGTATTTTCTTGTTCCGTCATGAAAATATCTATTTCTTCACGCAAATTAAAAAACCTTAGAACAAAACCTCTACTTAGCCATCTAACTGCTGAGTAGTAAATAACGTCATTGAATTCCGAATCGATTTCCTTCAGGAATTCTTTAAATTGACGGTGTTTCAGACCATGTCGGCGAATATAATTCACAGTTGATATCACCGTGTTCATAATGTCTTTCATTGATGATAAAATTGTACAGCAAAGTGATTCCTGATGAATGATGCAATGACACACCATTGGATTATCACAAGCTATATTCTGTAATTCCGCACAAATTCGGCCTACCACACCAGTTTTAGAGCCACACATATTTCTCCCACCATCGGTTGTAACACATTTTAACTTTTCCCATTCCAATTCTAAAGAATTGAGAGTTTCCTTTACCTTTATGAACAAATCATTGCCGGTTGTAGTGCCTTTTAAGCTACATAAACTAGCCAATTCTTCATGAACATTAAAGTCACCATCAATGCCTCGAATAAATATTATTAACTGTGCTGTGTCAGTTATGTCAATACTTTCATCCATTGGTAGAGAGTAACAATCAAATGATTTTGCTTTACATTTAAGCTGTTCGAATAAATTGGTTCCTATTTCTTCCACTCGCCTTGCACAAGTTCGCGCAGATAGGCTAATATCTTGAAATATCGTCTTGGTTTCTGGGCATAATTTTTCCGCTACAGCTACTAAACATCGCTTAACAAATTCTGAATCTGTAAAAGGCCTTCTTTCGCAACAAGTTCAGCTACAATATAACTAGAATGAACAACCAATTCATTATGAATACTTTGCTTCCTAAATATGCTTTGTTGAGCAGTCAAAGAAGCTTTCAATGTTCTAAATTTATTTTTTCTAATTTCACCAGTCAAATCCTTGTATTGTCTTTCATGTTCTTTCTCGTAATGGCGTTTGACATTATATTCTTTCATTACAGCAACACTTTTATGACAAATAAGACAAAAGGGCTTACCACCATTTTCTGTAAAGAAGTACTTGCTGTTCCATTCCTCGTTAAAAACTCTTCCTTCATCTGCAATTTTACGTTTTCTTGAACTCATTTTTGTAAGTTATTTGAAAAATATATATAATCACAATAATAGTGATATTAATAATAATTGCAAAGCTGCGACAATAATGAAACCACACAATTGAATATGTGCATAACACACGTGTATGTTATATGCAAGACGCCAGGCAATGCGGTTTCAAAAGCATGCCAAAACAGTTAGTTTCCAAGAATTCAGCCACCCAGTGACTCATTATCGTACAATTGGCTTGCGCCAAGTTGCATGATGAAATTAGATGACAGATCGTCTGGTAAGAAGAATTATACAGTAGAATGAATTTTTGTGACAATCGATTATTGGGCATTACATTAGGGCTTAGGCCAAACTTATTCATGAAGCTTCTCCTATAAGTCTTTCAAAACATGCTTCAAATTCTTGGTTAATATATAGCTTCTATATATTAGAATTGAGCGGGCAGACATATTTGAATGAGTGTACATAATATAATATAATTTATTATTTATTTAAAATTTATTTTGCAAATAATATACCAAAATGGTATACCACTATGGGCAATCATTTATGGGCCGCCAAAAAAACACTTTTGGGCCGCATGCGTTCCGCGGGCCGCCGGTTGCCGACCCCTGATCTATACTATAAAAAAATAAAATACGTATTATTTTAAAAAAAATTAAAACCAATATCAATCTTTATTTTTAAATGAATATTTCAAATTTGATTTAGCATTTTTCAGGAAATTTTTGTCTTTTAGAATGTTTTCCGAAAAATCGTCAAAACTTAATTCCAAAGGACATGCCCTTTTAATATGTAATTTCAAGTCCTGAAAATAGGACGATTGGCAACTCTAGATATAGCTAACATTGCAAATTCTTTACTTAAACATCTCCACAATCGTAATTTTTCAAAACATTTATCTATATACGTCAATATATTTATTGATACTCCTAAAGTCAAATACTGGACGCACTTTCGCTTTATTTAGCTGAACTATACCATAAATAGGTACTGATCCGATCTGTTTGCGCATTGTTTTATCGTCGTTATCAACTAGAATCTAGTTGAATCTAGTTAGTAGAAAAATGTTAGTTATTCAAGAATTCAAAATACGCATCGTTTCTTGGTCTTTACTACAGCTATCATAAAATTTGGAATTTCTAATAAGTAAAATTTCGGTGGCTCTGACTTCCAATCCCATTTGACAATTCATTTCTCGTTGTCGAATCTCGCAGAGAAATATTTCTTTATATTCACTATTCTTGGGCCACATCCGACTCCACATTGTATGTAGCCCCTTGATATTTTCCTTACTTGCAAAATATTGAAATATTCCCATCACACCGCATTTTGCACATCCGATGTTTCGTCTTTCTGCACAATATCTTACTATTGTTGGTGTACGGGAACTTTCATAAAAAACCACTAGGCACTACTCGCCACTAGCATTCCTCATCTTATTCTAGGGTCACCTTTTCGCGCACACCCCATGAGTTAAGTTCACCGCTACGCACCCATGGCCGAAACCATGTTTGTACTGTGCGTAACAGCCGAAAGCTTTTGAAGCAGGTGAGCACTGTTTCCAGTACTACTCCTCGAATAACCTTCGTTCCCCAGTTCCTCGCTGCCGATAGAAGGTCTTACGCATTCTACTCTGCTTTCACTACTTCTAGGTAATTCTATCTTGCGAGATTTTGGAAAAGGATGTGAGAGTATTCTTGGTGTATGATTTCATTAGTTTCCTGTCTACGAATTTTTACCTTGGGATTCATACTACATTAAAGTAACAGATTAAATACCGTTATTTATCATTAACTCGATTAAATCAAAGTACAAAAATTTAATACAACAGTTTACATCATTTATTATAATATTATTCCTAAAATATATTACACAAGATTAATCACAGAGTGTCGTAGCGATGTCGGGAAGTAAGTATATTCGAGGCGACATTAGATCAGTTAATTTATCCAGTTCGGTGATTTAATCTTCCAAATTGATATCAACCGGGAGATATCGTCGTTTCGGTCGACGGTAGTTTGGACTCGACCTATTTGGGCTGATATTTTCCTGTGTCGAAGTCGATGGTCCTTCTTCCGAGCGAGTAGCTGAAGGAGACTGCCCAGTCTGGACAGCGATCTCCTCGGGGGTGAGTAAAAGATCTTCCAAGAGGCGAGTCATATTGGATGTTTCGATTTCGTCTGTTACCAGGTCGATGTACACCGGCGGAGGTGGTGAATAGGTGGTTAAGGACGGGGCGTATATTATGTCCGGGTCCGCCATCGGGAATTCAAATTCCGTGTAGGCTGGAGGTGGGTTGCTCACTCCGGCCGACCCTTGAGCTCTCTCAGTTGCTCGCAGCATATTTGCCTCTGCTCGACGCCTCTCACAACGCCGGCGATTTCGGTTTGGCCGTCGTCTTTGTGTTCCGATTTGATTCTCTGTCGCTGCATTTAAGGGTGGTCCAACTGATGATATGGATCCTTGATTAGTGGTAAGGTGTTGAGCGGGGATAATATCGATTTTTCGAGCCCAGCCGCGACTCGATAGCTCGTTCTCAGTGAAGATTCGACGGAGTGCAGGGCTCTGCTCCGCGATGGTGATGCGCTGACCCCGGTTCTCAATAACTAGGTCGTCTCTGGCCCTAGATAATCGTGAGATTTTCTGGAACCGATTTTTAGTCGCTTCGTGCGAACTCCAGGTGGTTTTCATTTTCTGGTACTTGTCCTTCAGGGTCGTGAAGTCTCTTTCTAGGGTTTCCAGGCGTTGGGACATAGCTGTCGTAGAAGGTGACAGTCGCGGGATGCGTGGTAGATTAGATAAACCAGACATCGTTTCAGAAAATAGTAATATTGACTTGAGACTGTTGGGGAAAATTACAGATAATCCAAATAGTCGAATGAATCCGAAATTAGCGTTTATCAAGATGATTGTCTATAAGAGAAAAATAAGACGTTATAGAGGCTTATAAGTATCGTCAGGGGTTCGTAATTAGTAGTTTGACAATGTCGCAATTGTTGAAATTAGTGGGCACTTCTGGAATTCAACATGCATTCAAATACTACTAAAATTTCCTCTGGGTTTGCATCACTATTCTTGTTTATTCGGGATAACATTATACTAATCATGGGGAACCGGTTCTCATTGCATTAAATATCTAACGTTACGTAATAGAATGATTAATAATAATTTATTACATAGTTTAATTGGATTACAACCTAGTAGTAAGTTTTATAAATTTTATATTCAGAATAAGTTTTATCCGTTGACAAATTTTAAGTTTAGTTACAGATTGTCATTTTACTACTTGGACTTTGGTTAGGGTTTAATGTGACGACTTTGCTTTATCGATCTTAAGTCTATCAGCGTCAGGTGAATTATTAGTGTTGGTTAGATACTGTTATAAACAATTCGGCGGACGAAGCTTTTCATGGTGCTCTGCAACGCGTTACTTCGTTATTACGCTATTACAATACTTAATATAAATATGATTTTAAGGGGTACCTCGGTATATAAATATGAATATATCAAATGGTTTAACATAAAGCATTTAAAGCACTATAATTGTTACGAACATCAATCATTTAAGAAAAACTTTTCAATTAACATATAAACGAAAATAAAATAACAACTTCCTTACTTAGTTGAAGTCGAATAGAATAAATAGTTTTCGTAAAGATGTAAAAGTGATTTTTGTTAATTTGTATAGGTGTTTTTAAGTTTTTGTAATGAAATTTGTCACTGCTTATATAGTATTTTCGCGCGACCAATAGGCGATTTTACGCGATTTTTCGGGTTTTCAAATTGTTTTAATTATTTCGAATTATTTTTATAATTTTTTATACAATTTTCTTTTTTTTTAGATATATTAATATTTCGTTATTGGGTTTTATTTTTATTATTATTTTCTTATAATATTATTTTTTAACCCCAATATTTTATTTCCTGGTCGCCTCTGCTGCCGGTGTTTTTTCTAAGCCTTATTTTGCAAGGTTTTGGCAGTTTATTTTATTTTTCATGTTTCTTTCTGCAGCTGTAGGCTTTTCAAGAATTTTAATTGATTATTTGTTTTATTTAATTTTTGTTATATTTTTAGTTTGTTTTAATTAATATGTTTTTTATTTATTTTTGATCTCTTCTTGCGGTGCGTGGGTATGTGCAGTGACCATATTTCATTATTTTTGTCTTTTTGTTTTACAGTTTGTTCGTAATAATTTTTTGTTTTAATTTTGGCTCTAAGCCCAACGCTATATGATTAGCACTATCGCAAATGTAGCATTTTCGTTTGGCTTTCTTACACTATCTGATCTACTGCAACTGTTTCATTATCATAACATTGATGATTACAATCTTCTTTGCTTGATCGACAAACACTTTCATTGTTGATGGTGTTGACATCTTTAGTTGGTTTGATAAATGACTTGGTTAGCTATTTACAAAAAAACCGTGTTAGTAGATCACCTGGACATTTCAACAGTGACCTTAATTTATTTACATAAACATTCAAGTTATCACTCGTTAATAACTTTTTTTGTAAAAATTTCGTAAAAGCTTCTTGCTCTCCTATACCGAAAGTTTTCAATAATTCCTTTTTCAGCATTCCGAAACCCATCGTCGTGTTGCTCTACTTTAACTGTTGAAAACTACATACGATTGCCCTTCAAGTAAAAATGACATACATTCATGACATTTTTCACATTCTTGGCTTCCAAAATAATTTCAAGTTGGTCGAAATCTATATTTTTGAAATATAGAATTTTTCAACATTTTCGATTATTATTTTGTTAATTTCCAACTTCCCGGATAGCTTGTAGGAACGAGCACGTTTCTGAATTTCTGTTTTATGACATTTTTATAATATTTAAATAACATAAATTTTTTAATATTGCCCTATTCTTACAACAACATTAGTTAACGTTAGATAAAATAAATTCTTTCTAAGCAGACTTCCTCAACAGATTTTCAATATTCCACAATCATTCCTCACAACTATTAATTAGTTTAGTTTTTAAATTTAATTTTTATATGCTATTTATAAGTTTTTCATACAATATTTTTATAGGACTTATGCATGTTATTTTGAAATTTTATTTTTAAATTTGAATTGACCGTCTTTCTCAAACTTAACTTCAATCCCAAATTAAACCTAGCAATTTTTCTGCTATATTACCTCAACATTAACATTCATTTTTATTAGATCTTTAATATTTATATGGTTCCAAAGGAAAATCTTATGATTGAACCTTTAGTTCAGCAACAAACATGGTTTCAGTATTAATATGATAAATTCTCTATAATAATTTGTAAAAGGTTCTGGCCGAAAATAGATGTTTCGAATCTTTCAAGGTTTTAAAACTATAGTGTTGTTCTTAGATAGTAATCAACGTGCTTATTTTAAGATAATATAACAAAATAGTGTAGGACAACAGAACTCAGATATTTAATTTTCTTTTGCAAGGATCTTTTGCTATATGTAAATTCATTAGCACCCTTTTCAGATAATATAGAAAAAATTGTTTTCTTGTTATATTTTTATCAGTAGTATCTTTATATAATCTCTACGCGTTGATTCCTGCTAAATCTAAAATATTTTAGAAAATCTGCAATGGCTATATACGAGGATTTGTACCTGCTTGCAATTTGGTTCATAATGTGTACTCTATACTTGTAAATTTATTATTGTTGGGAATCACAGTTGTATGTTTGGAACTTTTTTCTGAGGTTGAGATTTGTAAATAGTGAGAACTATAGTTACCCCTTTCATTTTTTTTTCAAATCGAATAAAGCGCAAGATTTCCGTAAACCTCTTCCTACTCTTTGTACTTTTGAAAAAAGAAGATCCCCACATATAAAATTGCTATAAAAGCATATTATTTATCAATAATAATTGTCCAATGATTACCTAAAACATTTTGTGCTTCTGTTCTGTTCAATTTTAAAAGTGGTACTCCATCATGCGATTATCATTTAATAACTTAAACGCACTACTAACTTCACCTGACATTACTTTTTGCTTAGCATAACCATTCGGTTTTATCATCTAAAGGAACATGTAGGGAGTTCATTTTCTTTTTTACATCCTGAATCAGATTTTTCAATTTATTTTTCGCTTTCTCCTTCAAAAATTTCAACTTCATTTGGCCGTCTGTATTTGCATCATTTTCATCAAATTCAGATGTTTCTATTTCTATTTCATAACTTTTATCCAAATTCGTATCGGAACGGGTTGGTATATGTTAGGTTGTTCCTTATCATTAAAGGGTTGATAAACAATAGGAAAAGCAACAAACATGTTTTCGGTATTTATTTGATAAATTCTCTTTAATAATTTGACATTTAGTTTGTAGAACTCTTGGAGAAAGAAGAATCCAATCAATAAGCATTTATTCTTTAATTATGTCTTTGAAGATTATGAGATGACTTAGTTGGTTTCTTTTTTTAATATATACTCTATTTTTAATAGTGATCTATTTTAGATTTCTGTCATTTTTTACAAAAAAATTAAAATAATCCCATTATGGAAAACTCGAGAACATAATTGTATAAAGTATAGTTTTTGATTTGTTAAATAGAATAAAAAGTCGTACAAAATTTATTTAGCATTGGTATGAGGCATTCCTGTTAATAAACATCTTTTCACTTATCAAATACAATTATCCGTACAATGAATGTCATGTTAATATTTCTTGCCGGTCATATTAAAATTTTGAAATTATTTATGTTTCTAATATATGATTTTACTCACATATTTTTTTTTATCAAATTTAGATTCTTTTAAAATGGTTTTTTATATTTCGAATAACTTAATGAAATGAAAAAAATTATATTTTTATTCATATTTTAATTCTAGATTAAATGTTAAAATCCACAAATGAAGTCAAATATTTAAGAAAAAATAATATTGTATATTTAAATAAAATTCAAAAAATCATGTTTCCGAAGAATGTCTGATGTTGATAATCTACACAAATTATATCATTCATTAATTAATAAACTATTTACCATTAATTTAAAAAACGTTAAGTTATGAAGCATCATTTCTAAATCGGGAACTGTCAATTTCATCAAATGTTTCATATAAATTTTCAGTTTGTTATGTGGCATATACCTGGACATGATATGGCTAAGCTTGGAAATTAGTAATTTGTGTGAGAAAAGTTCAGAAATTTGAAAATTCGCGGAATCTTTTAAATTATAATAAGTAAAACATTTGTCATGACAATCGAGCGTGCTACCAAAACAATTCACTGATTGAATACATTGATAAAATCTACTGGACCAAGTTGAATCAAAATAGTCATTTCCAAATAAATTTCTAATTTCTTCTGAATAGATTTCGCTAAAAGATTTCCAGTTTCCTTGTTTAACTATTTTCTGTATTTCATGACAATTTGAGATAATAGCTTTAAGTTGGACTCCATAAATAATTTTCCCATTTATATATTCATGAACTTGTTCTATCACATCAGGTTGACAAAAGATAATTCCTAGTGGATTCTGTGCGTTATAACATATTCTGACAATAATTGTTTCACAGACTTGATTGATGATGGACTTAAGGATTTTCTCATTGAGTCTTTCTGGTGTATTTAAAATATAAACTGAATAATCTATTAAAAAATATAATTTTAAAACAAGACCATGATGATTTAAATTCACTTACAGTTGTTCATTAAATTTTAAAAAGAAATTTAAATCAGTTATCATAAAAGTTTATAATTAAAACAAATTTTGTTTAATCAGTTTGATTGATAATTTTGAAATTTTCGGTGCTTTTATTTGAATTCCATTTATGTTGTTTAAAATCTTTATAAAAAAATATAATTATTTAACTATATTTGATTAAGACATTCAATGTTCAAATAATGCAAGTTCATAAGTAATGAATCATACGTGATTCATGGGTCGTGAAAGTGTTAAAGATTCTTAAATTTAATTATTGATGACCTTTTAACAAATTAAAATAAACGGAAAGCACTGATTTTTAATGTTACTAGAATAACTTAACTCAATTTTAAAACTAATACAAAATTTTCAATGTATTGTCGAACACAGCAGTACCAACGACGCCAATCGCTCTGGGTTCCCAAATATTAAATACACTACAAAAATATTTTCTAGTAGAAAAAAATTGAAAGAAAAAATAAATATGTAAATTCATGTAAACACAAATTTAATTCGAAAAGCGAAAATTTCAACTTATATAATTAAATATTCAAACGAATTATTAAAACTAAAGTTTATAAGTAACATGTATTCAAATGCTTGCATCGTATATTGGATAATTATCTACGGTCTTTAATATATAATTGAAAACCTTCTGGTTTAGCAATACTATCGACTTGAAATGGAATATCCAGAACAATATATTACAATTTGTTGACGAATTTGCCACAAAAACAGCTAGAAAAAAATTTTTTTTAATTAAAATCAATAAAAATGGATTCAATAAAATTAATTTTTTTAGTTTTCTGCTTATAAACATTTTATTACAATATTTGCCAGCAGAGAGGCATTAGAGAAAATCATAATATTAAATTTGTTTTCAAAATAGTATCATAATTTTTATGTTCACAATATTTTATGAAACTTAAAGAAAATTTCGGAACATAGGAAGAACATAAATATTTTCCATTGATAAAGTGTATCCGATATTTTCAGCAAAATTGTCCGATATTTTTGAAATAGCTATAAAAAATTGTTAAAAATCTGTATAATGTAAAAATATTAATAAAAAATAGTGATACAAGGTGCCACGAGATAATCGGATATGCACGGATATTCCTCTTCAATTTTTTTCGCACCATTTATTACTATAATTTATTTTCAAAAGAGCAAAAATATCGTATATAATTTTTGTAATAAGGATTTCAATCTAAAATTATAATTTTTTAACGTTTATTAATTACATGTTCAACCTTCGATGTTTTTATCCAAAAATATAATTAAATGTAATTATTTGTGATCGTTTATACATAGTGTTAGCACTAACAAGTGTTTTATAAATAAATGCCAATGAATTTTTTTCTGTGTAGCAAATAGTGTAAGACCTTCGTAGGGTCTTTCACAAATTTTTAAAATGGTTTTTACCTCAAATCTTTGGATGAATGTAAAGTATTCTATATTGACAATGTTTGCTGGAAACAAGGAATCAGCATTAGTAAATTATGATCTTTGAGATTTTACATTTTCATATAATCACAAAAAGAAATATTTTACGTAAGTATATAAATTGCTACAAGGCCACTCACATAAATTTCAGTCTTTCTAGTAATGTCAGCTTTGCACTGAAGGAATTGCGTGCCATATTTCTACATTTTTGGAAATGTATTTTATATTTGACTCAATATTAGTTTCATTTTCATCCCTTTTGTCACTAGTGTCAAGTATATGACATGTTTCATTTTGTTCGTCATCTATATTCTCTTCATCTTCCGAAAAACTTGATTTACTAAATGTTTGTTTATCTTCTTCCTCGTCATCTGATGATGATTCATAATCACTTCCATTGTCACTTTGCTTTTCTACCACGTGGGCTGTTTCAGTATCATTCAAATATTTTCTTTTATATGCCATTATAAAGATATTATTAATAAATAATTGCAGAATAGTTCACAAGGCAAAACGGTTCTTTAGACTTGCAGAAAACATGATAGGTCCATTAGACCAGTATGGTAGTTCTACGTAGTTATCGTATATTTATAATTAAGTTTTGAAAAAAATATTTTTATCATAAGCATACTCACTACACTTATAAAGTCACAAAACTTTATAACATAAATAATTAATTTTAGGAAATTATTGCTATTTAATTTTCGTTTCGGGTCCAGTGGACTAGGGCAGTAGACTGAGGGTTAATAATATTCACTCACTATGTCGAATTCAATGTCATTTTCAACAATTTACCTAAAATATTTACAAATCAAACATACTGTTGACTTTGTGGTTTTAACTTTTTTCCTACGTTATGTATTTCAATTTTCCCTATTTATTATTTTCTTTGTAAACTTCCAAACATTATTTCAAAGGACATATATACTGTTGTGTATTTACTGTATTTATTAACCCATACTCTGTTGTTAGTATAACCCTGTCTCATTCATATTTTCGTTCGTCCGATGTTCCCTATATCATATCCTAAACTTGTTCAAAAAAGGTTTTCTTTCATCCGATCAGGTTGAGAATATTATGCAGATGTCACGTTTCTTAATCGCCATTATTCTTAAATTATACATACTTCAAAATTCCTTAACTCTAATTGAATAATTTTGTTGACAACTCGAGTTTTCCATTAGCTACTTAATTTTTAATTAATTTTAATTTTCTTTAAATGTTTCCTTTCGGAAACCCCCATTAATTTTAGTTTATTATTTTTGAACTCGTCGCATCATTTGACATATGCCTTTACCAGTTTCTACAGCAAAATGTTTATTTATTTTTTGATTAATTAATTTTTGCATTTTAATTTTTTTAATTTGATGTTTTTATTATTTGCACATGATTTTGGAATTTTTTTATCTTGTGTTTGTTTTATCAAACCCCAAAAATATCCAACCAAGCAACCGTTAATAGTGAACACTTGCTATTTCGCTATGAAAATTATCGATTATGTTTATGTATGAACTTCCTGTCTGGCCGCATTCAAATCGAGGATTGTTTAAATGAGTTGCAGGTGTCAGGTGGCGACAGCCTCCTTTCATTTCTGAAAACCTATATATGCAATATTTCTTATATATCTCCTTTACCGAATATTCACAC
The DNA here is from genome assembly GCA_022537955.1 of Schmidtea mediterranea. Classification (NCBI taxonomy): domain Eukaryota; kingdom Metazoa; phylum Platyhelminthes; order Tricladida; family Dugesiidae; genus Schmidtea; species Schmidtea mediterranea. The sequence goes on from CM039681.1 coordinate 79,789,040, forward strand.
CAAAATAAATATATACTAAAATATTAATATATACAGGCCTAGGAGGTGTGTTTGCCTTAGCGTCATCTTGCATAAACATTATTCTTTTAACAATTCTTGACATTATGCGATTTTTGACGCATTCTACATGTACATTATTAAATTTATCTTGTTTGTATGATCCATCTATAGTAGCTTTTACATGAAGTTTATATTTCCAAAAATTACCGATTTCTTCAGCAGCCTTTATCTTCATACGGAATTTCGGTGTACGAACGAGGTTTATGGTTGATGGAGTGACTGTTCTCACTCTTTCGTTCTGCTTGTTTGGGCAAACTTAGCGCCCGTTCAAATTACTACAGTAAACCTTAGTTTCATATGTTCTCGATTAGAATGATAACTGAACACAATAATTTTTATTAATATCATTGTGCAGTCTTCCAAATTTTTTCTTTCAATTCAAAACAATTCGGTTCAGCAGTAATTTATTTGACTGAAGTTAAGTTTCAGGTAAAATATTGATCATCGACGCATCATGAATTTGACTCTTTGTAATTATTTTAATGTTTCTTCATGATAACAGAGGACGTCTTTAAAGTATTTTTATAATCTAGGATGTAAAAAAATCACATTTTACTTTTTAGTTAATAATATTAAAATAGTGGTTCTCCCAGGAATAAATGTGTGTGATGAGAACAATTTTTGTTATTCAAGCCTTTATTTTGTAATATTTCATGACCTGTTCATGAAGCGGTGTAATAATAATAAATAACAAGCATGGGATAAGAAATTTGTTTTAAAATTTATTATAAATCGATAAAATTATCATTTAGATCAGCGGTTCCCAACCTGTGGGTCGCATGACAATTTTCCAGGGTCGTCTGAGACCTTCTAGCCGCCTCCCATTGAAGTTTATTTTTTTACTTATCGAGTAGGCTAGTAAATAATGTAACAAAGTTTGGTTCTCGAAACAAAAACGATATCCATTTTTCCAAACGCTATCTATATTTCATGACAAAAAAATTGCCCCTTCCCAAATATAATATAAAATATAAATAAATTTCACAACCCCTATCTATGTTTACTATTATTTTAAATTTAAGCTATACTCCTACTCTGACTACACTCACTACAGTCACAACATATTTTATTTTATATATACATATATATTTTCAGTTATTAATAAAATTATTCATGCACGTGCTTCATATTCTCTTATTATAAAAGTCTACTAAACTTAAAGATTTATTATAAATTTTTATATTGATGAAATTTGCGTGCCCCTGAAAATGAATCAGCGAGAGACAAGTGTTAGAAATAGAAAATATAGTGATGAATTTTAAAAGTATGGCTTTACTTTCATAGTTGCAGCAAAAATTGAAAAGCCACAATCCGTTATTTGCAACGAAATTATGTCAGCCAAATCCATGAAGCCCAACAAACTGAAACGCCATTTTGATGCTAAACATCCTAACTATGCAGGCAAGGATATCAAGTATTTTAAGATCAAAGCTGATGATGTCAAGAAAAGCAGATTTGATTCTGGTTACCAGTACCAACAGCAAAATGTAGCAGCCATTAAAGCTTCATATTTGGTATCTCTCATAGTCGCTAAAGCCTAAAACCTCACACCATTGCCGGAGACTTGCTGTTGCCAGCAACCAAGACATTGTTCGAGTTATGCTTGGATTTGAATATGTTAACAAATTGAACACAATATCCTTGTCTAATAACACCGTCAGTAGAAGAATAACTGACATGTCAGTTGATATTATTGAGCAAGTAATCTAGGAAATGAATGCTCCACTACGAATATTTAGCATCCAACTTGATAAATCAACAGATGTGGCAAACTGTTCTCAGTTATTGGTTTACGTGAGATATATTAATGAAGGTGAATTCAAAGATGATTTTCTTTTTTGCAAACCACTTGAAACGACTACTACTGCACGCGATGTATTTGACACAGTTGGTTCATTTGTTCAAAATCATGACATCCCTTGGGAAAAAGTTAGTGTGTTGTGCACATACGGTGCTCCAGTAGCAATGCTAGGGTGTAGGTCTGGATTTCAACGTTTGGTAATCAATGCATCGCCGAAAGTCATCGGAACTCACTGTATGATTCATCGACAAGTGTTAGCAACGAAGACTTTGCCACACGTATTTCAAGAAATATTGAAAAACGTTATAAGTGCCGTGAATTTTGTAAAAGATAGTGCTTTAAATAGCCGCCTATTTTCAAAACTTTGCTATGAGCTGGATACTTCCAATAATGCTCTGTTATTTAACACTGATGTGAGGTGGTTATCCAAAGACAAAGTTTTAAAACGTGTTTTTGATCTTCGTGATGAATTAAAAACGTTTTTTAATTAAAAATTTAAACCACTCTTTGAAGCACTTTTTGGTGAAAAAAATCAACTTCAAAAAATTGCTTATTTGGTTGACATCTTTGCAATCTTAAACGAATTAAATTTATCGCTTCAAGGACCAATTGCAACATGCCTAGATTTGTCAGAAAAGATCCGAGCATTCCTATTGAAACTTCAACTTTGGCAAACAAAATTGGATGATAATGGAATTTACATGTTGAACTTATCTGCATTATTTGAAGAAAATGATACTGGAAAGGAAACAATGAATAGAACAATCTCATTTTAAAAAATATTAACCAATAGAAGCAACCATATTAATTTTATTGTTGGGGTCGACACAACCTGGCAGATGTTCTAAAGGGGTCACAGCACCAGAAAGGTTGGAAACCACTGACTTAGATGTTGATCGAATAATGCGAATAAACTAATAACATTTAAACAATTAATATAATAATTGATATGTTGAATAGTCATGCATTCCTATAATATTAGTTAATGGGTCCCTCCCAACCGTGTTGTAATCTTATCGGTTATTTTTGTACGATGAAAATCCTGCAAAAATATCTGAAACTCCAATAGTTGACGAGCAGGTATGCAATTATACTGATGCCTCTAATTCATGGACAGTCGATTCCGATCTTCTAATTATATCTCATAAAAACTTAACACTTAATATCACAATAATTCATTTCTTGGAGTTTCTCTAAATTTTACATTTCATATTTTAATCTTGTTCTAGGCCATTTTTCTATACCCTTTTTCTACACCATTTGTCACGCAATATTCATATAGATGTATTTTTCGTTTTCCAGTAAATTACATTTTTCAATCAGTTGTGAGTAAAAAAATAAATTTTTTTGTTTGAATTAAATTACATTAATTTTATAAATCATGTTTAATAGTTTTGTTTTAATAACAATTTACTAGTTTATTTATGTATTTATGCACTCGAGGAATTATTTTAACAATTACAATGACAAATAATGAATGGTAGGAATTTGAATAATTACTTAACTAAATCACAATTCAGAATAAACCTATTGGGGTATTAGTAAAGTTTCGACTGAAAATAGCTCGGAATCTGGATCCCAATGTTTATTAGAAAAATCGGAGAACATTCAAGAAAGCACTGTATTCACAATAATTTCATATTAACTTTCTAAGTATATAAATTGGATTTTTTGATGATATCAATTGTCATTCTGATAAAAGGATAAAAAACTTTAATGATACACAAGGCCATTGTTTTAAACAAAAACATTAATTTTATTTAAAAAAGTTAATCTATAAATTAATTATATATTAATTAATTAATCTATAAATAATAGGTATATTTTAAAATTTTCTTTTCCCATATATAATGGGAATTTTAATGAGAAATTTGATTTTCTCCATAATATTTTTTTCAATAAATAAGTGTTGGTAATAGTTAAAATAGGCCTAAATTGTAAAAAAGATGTGTAGATATTGTTGAGTTATAATTTTATTTGGTTCGGTAGGAACTGTTTGCTCTGACTCCACTTGGTCTTTAAATAATACTGAAATAACTCAACACTGGAAAACGTTTATTTGATAGCAACAATTTTACAACGATTCAAAATTTTCTTTTTACAATATTGGCTGGAATCACCACGGGAAGCCGCCATTGTTTTCTTTTTTAATCTACAAAAATATCCTTGACACACGTCTGACTAGTTTTCCTTTTCAATCTCACGAACTCGTTCTGTTTACCAATAAGTCTTTTTAACTTTCGGTGGCTCATTATTTTGTCGGAAATTTTTTGTGCCGCTATTGTTGATTTGAGATTCCCTTACATAAGGAATCTCTCCTCAACAACTAATCTAATTGACCGAAATTTAAATTGGACTACCGGGGAACTAGTGGAATAACTTGCTTTTATTTTTTGCCGGTTCGGCCGTTCCCCGGGAGAAAACTTCGGATAAAATTATATTAGGGAATAATTAGTTCCCATGGCTAATTTAATTTATTAAAATCGGAAAATTTCTCCCTGATTTAATTTATTTGTTTTTGTCGTTTTTATTAATTAATTTCTATTTTCTTAATAACTTTTATAGTGGTTCCAAATTAATTTTATATTATTATTTTCGTACTCGTCTCGTCAATTGGCCTCGGCACATACCCATTTCCTCCGGAAAATATTGATATTGATTTTTTGATTACTTTAATTAATTATTTTATTTTTCCAAATTTTTATTTATTTTAATTTTTTGAAAATTACATAACCCCAATAATATTAAGAAATACTAATAGAAAAAATTACTAAAAATAAGAAATAATAGAAAATAATTACTATAGATAGATAATAATAATAAATAATTGCTAAACATAGGAAATAGTTAAAAATAGTATTTTAAAATTGCTAATAATTTAAATTTAAAAATAGTGAATACCTAATTACTATAAATAAATATTAAATTATTAAATTTAATATAAATAGGTGTATGTTTTAGAGAAAACAGAATTATATCAAAAATATTTATCAGAATTATAATTGATTTAAAGTTGTAAAAGTTGATAAAATTGATTGTAGCTATTTGTTAACATAATTGTGAAGCATATTTTCCGTTTGCAGAGATACACCTACAGTTTTGAAGTATCAACTTGCGTGGAAAGTTGAACATTAGAGTGGTAATAAATAGTATAAAAGCAGAACCAAAAACTACTAGAGAAAGAACAGAACTGAAAAATATTCAAAGTGAAACGATTCAGAAAAACATTCAATAATTTATGTACTAACTGTTATGTACAACTGTACTATCACTTAATTAATCTAGCTGAAAGAAAAATTATTTATCTCAAATTAATTATATATATTATTAAAACTACAACCATCCGCAAGTATCGACCATTTCGTTCGGAGTTAAAATTAAAGAGGGACAAAACTTAGAAAACGTTAGAATGACTCTTATTCTAATCGATAGCATAAAATTATGGATACCCACTAAATCCTGCTTTTTCTCATTTTGCTCATCTCTGAGATTAGCAGTAATGCGTGACTTCTTATTTTTGAGGACGGTTTGTTACAACCGATATTCTATCTAACAGAGTGTGTGGCATTTTTAGGTACACATTGTTTTTTATTGTGATTAAAATAAATATATTTTATTAAAATCGTCTTCACTTTTTGCTAAACTATATTGTTTATTTATTTTTCCCTACATGCTTAAAATATATCTTTGGAATCAGATAAATCTGTGTTAGCCACGAATATCGAGCCCACCAGGTCGATATTAACTGTTTAGTAGTTGTAAATCATTATTAAGGAAGCTTTTTACTGAATAACCATTTGTCAAAATTGATTTACTAAGTATAATACACAAATATGAAAAATGTTTTACTAAAAGTTAAATAAAAATTATTCTTTTTTTATTAATTGAAATTAACAAAACTTATTTTATAAAAATCAATTATTTGAATGACTATTCCTAATACATGGGTCATGTGTGTACGGAATTACTAAAGGAATTTGTAAGAAACCACTATCCTCCTTCAATAAAGAAATGATTTAAATTCCAAACAAATAAAATATTATTTTAATCATCAAAAAAAGAAATAATAAATTCCAAAATTTCTAGATCATAAACAAACCTAAAATTCCACGATAAAATATTTTTTATAACACATAAACAATAATTCTTGGTGCTAGGACAAAATCGCATGGACAAATGGTACGAACAAATTTGTTTGTGAAAATGATAATAAATTGTACTTTTAAGATTAAAAATTCCAGTATTCCAGTTTTTATCTCATTTATGACTTAACTTGAGTTGTTAAATCGCTCTATTATTAAGTTTAGATAATGTTTTTTGAGTAGATTATAATATAATTTTTTTGTAGTGTAATTATTTGCGGCTACAAATCTCGTGAAACAAAATGAGCTCCTGGAGAAGCATTATATTGTGTAATTGGAAAAATCTCCGATTCTGGAAAACGAAATCCGTGAGCTGAAACTGGTATATAGCAGTACTCTGACAATCTGTGAATAATATTAGAAATATAATTGGAACTCCAGCAGAATAAAAGTGCGCTAATAATGACAAAGTCAGATATAATGGAACTCACACTTTAAACTCGCATACATTGAAAAAACCACCACCCAGGAAAAGCCAAGAGGGCAAGAAAAATGCGCTTTAAGATGGCCAGATTATAGGATCAAATACAGATGACATACACTCTTTTGGACTACTAGAACTATCAGCCATACATGAACTGTTGACGATTGTTGCATCCTATTGAGCGTTATTTGTTTAAATTTTTTTAAATTTTAAATGATATGAGGTAAAGTGGAACTTATTTTATTTCTTTATCGTTTCAATTATAATTTGATAAACAAGACGTTATGATAAAAAAAACATGAAAATGTCTATGGTAATTATTGAATTCAGAGGTATACCAGTGTATTAGCAGTCATGGCTATGTGGCTCACTTTTAACTGGTAATCGCCAATTGGAACACATCACTTTCGTGATGAATGTTCAATGGTTACATTTTCTTATGCGCTTTTCTGATGAGATTTCCCTTGTATGTGGTTGTATTTATATTTTTCTGACCAATTCGGTCTCCATCATGCATATATCTAATTGGAAACTCGTTTAAACAATTTGTGCATAGAATTTTCTTCCAGATTTAAAATCAAAAACAAATTATATTTATTTACATTGCATTATTAGAAGATTTATTGAGGTTCGAATTCTAATATTTTCAAACTGTTCATTAAAAATTCATTAAATGGGTTTAAAATAAACTTTTATAAAGCTTGTTCTTAGAAATTTAAACTTGTCTTATATTTAATAAAGTCTACTGTCGTTTGCCAATGTATTTTTAAAATTAAATATTCAAAAACCAATACTTTTCCCATTCTTTGTAAATTTTTATTTGTTAGTGTAGCGACTGAAACTTTTAATTTTATCTAATTTTACTAATTTTATTAAAATTAAATTTCAAATGCGTAAATCAAAAAAAGAGTTTTTACCATATTTTGAAACCGTGTATTTAAAAAATGTCTTTAAAATGAAACTATGATTTTTTATTGTAGATAGTAAAAAATATATTTAAAACGTCAATATTTAATTTTAATTATTGAGAATTTCTTCGTTAAGGCATTTTGGAATATAAGACCACATATTCCTAAAATAACCTTCACAATCACTGGTTGTCACATTTTGTGACCCAGGCTCCATAGGATCTATAAGATCTCTTTCATTAAGCGACTTTTGACATTTATTGATTTTTTGATTATTTTGTGGATAGTATTTCGTTTAATATTTAAAATCTGAGAAATTTATCTTTCCTGAATTCCTTTTTTATAAGAAACAATAATTCATTCATGATCGGAGTTTAAAAAAGTATTATTTTAACGGATATTACTGGCCATACAAATTAGATTATTTTATAATGAAATCCAAAAGAAAAGTTCTAAAAGTTAAAATAATATTATTGTTGGTGTACGGAGAAATTTAATCGATAACAAGCTCGCATTTCTGGCTAATAACCATCCCATCCGTAATCTAGGGCTGACTCCTTCACGTACACTTCACGATTTTAGTTCACTGTCACGTACCCATGACCGAAATCATGTTGGTACTGTACGCAACAGCCGAATGCCATTAGAGCAGGTGAGCATTGTCTCCAATACTACTCCTCGAACGACCTTCGTCTCCCTGTTCACTGCGGCCGCTAGAAGGTCTTACGCTTACTATCTTAACTCTGTGATCTTTACGGTGAACCCGATTCAACGCGTTGCCTGATGCAGGATGAATTGTGAGATTCCATTGCCTCACTCGGAGGTGGTCCGTTGGATTGCTGCGATATCTGATAGCGAGTGAGATGATGAGCTGGTATGATATTAATATCTTGTGTCCAGCTGCAGCTCGGTAAACGAGTCTTGAGCTCGTTTTCAGTAAAAATTCTTCAGAGTGCGGCACTTTGCTCAGCGATTGTGATGCGCTGACTTCGAGTTTCGATGATAAGATCATCTCTAACCCGAGAATCTTTTGATATCTTTTGATATAAGTTGCGAGTTGTCTCTTGCGAGCTCCAAGTGCCCTTTAATTTCTCATATTTCGCCCGTAGAATGGCGTGATCCCTCTCTAGCTGATCCAGTTTCTGTCTGGTGGCTATTGCTGATGAGGAGAGTCGGGGTATTGGCGAAAGATTTGATAAAGTTGACATTTCCGATGTTGGCAGGTTTTCTCGAATAAAGGCTAAATAGAGATGAGGGTAATTATCCGTAAAGCCGACTAGTACGCAAGAGTATCTGGGACTACGATTATGGGTATATTGACCTTAGGTGGGTTCGAGTAGCTTCAGTCTTGAAGAGGAGTAAGTCCGAGGGGAACAAATACACGGGAGTAAACTTTGAGGAATCTTATCATTAATCAGACTAACAATGGTACAAGTATTAATATACGTGGCAATAATGTTAGTGACCTAATAATAGTAATATTATATTAATCACAATGACTTTATAGTAATAATATTATTAATAATACTTATCATACTGTTGGGCCAGAACACATATGGCCTTGAGAAATGTTTAAATGGGTCGGTAACACACATGCAAATATAACATGCAAATTTAAATAAACCTATTGAAACATCAATTAAACCCTATCAAATATGAGAAAAAAGAGAATTAAATATAAAATAATAAACATAAAAATAAATTAAAATAATAACAAAACGCACCAAGATCCGCACGATACCAACACAAACATAACAAGAAAACACAACAAATTCGGCAAAATTGATAAAGTAATAAAAGTTCATAAAAATGAAACTTAAATCAAAAGATGCGAATTAGTAATAATTCGATAAAAATTCTAAATGAAAAATTATTAAAATAAATCAAAAAAATAATAAAATTAAAGAATAGAATACACTAAAAAATAACAAGGTCGAATTTTGTTTTACTGCATCAAATTTAACATGCGAGGTTAGGGACAGAAAATAGGTATAAATACTGATCCATTTTCACATTAAACTTAACCATAAAAACATTTTGAATCAAAATTTACTTCTGAATTATTGATTGAAAATCTATATTGAAACTTACTTTTAGGTGAGAAATAGTTCTATTTAGAACTCTCTCTCCACATCACATCCTCGCAACCTCGGCAGAGCTCTGCTTGGATGTCGGCGTGGGGGGAGAGGTATTTTATTTTGGCTATGCAACATTATGAATTTTTGTTTTTATGGAATGGAATGTAGGGTAATTTATGTTTATTTGTCATATGTTTAATAAATATTTATATTATCTATAAATTGTTTTAATAATATTAATTAAATCTGTCGAAAATTTTCCGGCCCACAGCCAACACATATTGCAAGATAGTAAAATCTACATAGTACAGATTTGTGTAAGTGCGTGGAAAATCGCCAATGATATGTACCCGTGAAGACCTAGCGTGCGGAACGCAGGGGTCGTAACGTCAATATTATCCCTATAGATGAAACGAGAAATAAGGAAGAAGTCTCTGGCTGCTTCTTCGTTTCTCCTTTCTGTAAAATCGACCTAAAATTCTATTACACACGGCTCAAAATCACCACACCGAGTAGTCCAGTGGGCACTCAGTAAATATAATATGAACATAAAGTGCGTCTAAGGCCTACTTAAGAGGAAGGGTACGGGGATAAATTAATTTGAAATCGTTGATATGGCTAACTTAAATTAATAATCATTGGCATACTAACTTAAAGTTACAATAAAAATCATTAAATAAATAACTCAGTAACTCAATTAAGTTAAAGTATGGATTATTGGATAAAGACAAATAACTCGTTGATTAAGCTAAATTAATTCATTTTGATTAAACTTAAAGGAATTTTTGAGTAAAAGTAAATATTTTATTGATTAAATTAGATTAAGTAAAACGGTTATTGAGTAAAGATAACGTAATTCACGGATTAAGAATAAAATTTTCACCACATTAATTTGATGATCAACTAATAGAAACTCCTTGATCAACCATAATTCGTTAATTAAAGGAAGTTGAGGATTAAACCAAGTCATTCGTGGATTAAAGTTAAAAATAATTTGAATAAAAGTAAGATAATTTCTTTGGTAAAGATCAAGTAACTCTTCGAGTAAAAATAAAGTAAAACTGGATTCATGGATTTAAAATTATTGAGCTAATATTAAAGTAATTTCACGGACTAAAGTAATGGTTGATCCAACTAGTTTTAGGGGAAACCACAAGAAATTTGAGTAATGGAAATCAAAATATATTATTGATAAAACAATCCCTTGATTAGAATTAGAATAATTTATAGATCTGAAATAAAGTTTTTTTTAAATAGAGTAAATTCAGGAATTAAAGTAAAGTGATTAAAGACGAAATAAATGAGTTATTACTTAAACCAAATTAATATAATTGCAAAAATCAAAGTTTAAGATAAGAAAAAATTTTTGTATTGACATTACATAAATTGTTCAATCACAAGAAGGCTTACTACCGATTTTTCTTGAACAAATAAAATTCCACATAAAGAAAATATTCCAAAGGTATGGGATTGCATCTGCTTGAAAGCCTCGGTAGTCGCAAGAAGTTTTTCTTAAAAATGTCAGTGAAATACATTCAAATTAATCAACGTAATAACTTACCCGAATTGATTTAGCTAAGCTTAGGCGAATCCGTTGATCAATAATTCTGAAAATGTAACGTAAGTAATATAATTACCGGATATAAACATACCAAACTAAATCGTCTCCATTCAATTGATTAAACTGCAAACGACAAGATCCGCCGGAAACCAACAGCATCGGATCATCGAATAAACACGTCTACGCACAAACGACTTATCCGGACCAACATCCGGCCCTGACATTCAAGGTTTTAATCACATATATACTTGTATTACCCAAAGAGACACATGCAAAGGGCCAGACTTGTGAGATAATATAAACCCTCTTATCAACAATCAATCGAGCAACGGAAAGTACCATTCACGTCGTAACAACAAGTCGCAAATCTGAGTAAACCTCTGACGACCCGAGATGTCCGTGAACCAATTTACATAGCACCAGAATATCACTTGATTAATGTAAATTTTAAAAGAAAATATAGGAAAGACAATCGGTGGAATATCGCACACCTAATACTTATAGATGAACCGCCAATAATTTGCAATAAAATCAAAATTAATAGGGTTCAATAAGTTTAAAATTGATCACACTCAATAGCAATACCCCAGTCCTCATTTAGTTGATCATTATAATAAGCGGACGACTTAATCGAATCTGATCACGATGATATTTTAGACATTTCATTCGAACGAATCGCTAGTCAAGCAACTGACGAACAGGGTCAGGGAGGAGCCCCATCAGCTGCGGAAATTTTCGACGAGTTTCAACAACAGTGGCCGTACCCCACTACTTGGCGGATACTAGGTTTAGAGAAGGACCCCTGTGGACTCGCTGGTCAGCAGTATCCCGCCGCGGAGACTTACATGCATGCACGCAACTTCCTCACCAAATGGGAAAGGGTGCAGGAGCAGGTAGACCTACAGGTGGTCAAGGCGAGGATGTATCTCGCAAATGTGGAAGAAGACATCCTCACCGGGCGAATTGCGGAAGCATATCCACCTCGCCCAGTCCGCGATACCCGACGCCCATATCCAGTGGTTCCTCCGAAGAAGGGCTTAAAGAAGCCGTGCCACGGAAAACAGTGATCCCTAAAAACACTAACAATGAACGTGATTTAGTATTGTTTTGAAAAAGAAATCTTTGTTAACTTGTCATTTCGTTTTAATCGTTTGCCTGAGTAGACCCGTTTTTTTAATAATTATGTTTATGATAATTGTAAATACCAATTAAGTAAATTATTAGAGAAAATTTAACGATCTTGTCCATTGTAGTTATGAACACCAACCAAATTTTGCAAGCTGAACTAGATAGCGCAAGGAACGCGAATGCGGATCTCCTCAACCAAATCCTCCAGATGACTAAAGAGGTACAGCAGATCAAGGCGACTTGGTCGGATCCGAGAAAAGTAAAAACATTATATCTCAGACTAACCGCAGCACAACGAGGTTGGGCGGAAGAGCGACAGCTCAATCAGAGCCTGCGCACCCAAATCAGAGGATTGGAAATCGCCTTAGCAGTTTGTCGGGAGGGGGAAGCAGTCACCTACCCGCTCGTCTTCGCCCGTCCCAGATGGCGCAGAAGAATCCTCAATCAGCAGACCAGTCCATCACTCTATCAAATAATCGTCGGCCGGGACGCAAGGAGCGTGCTCGACGCCGAGCAGCACAACCTCCAAACCCACCCCAATAACTCACGATAACTATGTGTTTTGTTGATTTCAATAAAGTGGTTGCACTTGTAGTTAGTTTATTTCCTAGATGCACTTACGTACAGGTACTACTGTGAACACTCGCATCGCGGTTTCAAACCATCTCTCCACATTCGACCATAAATTTTCTTACACATGGGACAGAGCTAAGCGAGCATAAGTCTTCTATCGACAGCTCGTGAACCCGAGGGTTGTCCGAGCAATTACAGTACTAGCGATGATACTCAATTTTTGCGGACAATCCACCACTTGAACACATTTCCAACATTGCCTAGCAACGGGTGCCAAGTGGCAGTTAGCATCATTTTGTATGGCGTTACTGGGGCAACCACAGGTTAATTCAAACAAACAACGAAACCCCGTAACCCACCAATACTAACGATAATAACGATTTTAACTATGCTGGTACTAACTATTATAAACTTCTTCTCATCCTCATGGGTTTTTTGCTAGTCAACTGAAGAGCTGGGAGTAATCGTCATTAATTTGTGGCGGCTCTTTCTCTATCCTAGAATATTGAGGGTTGTTTCGGAAGAATGTTCACATCATTTAAGGTTTATAATTGTAATCTAAAGTACACTTATGAATTTCCAGGCGGTCTCTGAATAGTTAATTCTAATGTTCCATAAACTTTCAGGGCGTTAAATGTTCGGTGTTGGTCGATTCATTGTAGAGTACATATCGTAGTGCTACTTGATGAACGATATGGGAAAATTTGGGTGATGTGGGCGTATTGGTTATCTCACTGATCGTTACTACACGAAATTTTGAGTATACTATTCTGTTGAAGCGTGACGTATAGAATAACTTACACTATTCTCAGACGTGTTGTGATATTACGATCGATATTGTCTAACTACTATTTACACTTTGATTTATCTGTTTCTGACGACTTGACCTTTAGCTACACGATTGCACTAACAGAGTCGAACACAGTGTCTGTTCCTCATAAAAAAAGAATTGTATATTTGTGCTGTTATAATTATCTGATTTTTCTCATTTATCTATCCCTACTACCCGGTTTTGACTTAGCTTCGAGGTTTTGAAGAAAAAACGTCTCTTAATGATCAGTGGCGATCATCCTGAGTGTCTCTAGTCAACACGCTCTTCCCGTAATTTTATATTTACTGCTCACCTCGACCGACGTTTCCATCAGCCGTTGCGAGTGGTTTAACGGTGCCCTACGGGGAGGGTCCTGTGTCTTTCGACCAGGCCACGTCGTGGACAGACCGAGATTTCAGGATGGCTCGACCCGCGATCACAACTAGGGAACTCAATCCACCAGCCGGATTGCCGATCTGCCTTCTTGATGGCTATTACAATGCATATCATATATGATTTTATCGGGATCTCGATATATATAATTGATATGATTATATTTATTTAAATTATAAGAATTAAACATTACGAACATCAAAGGTTATATTTACGTATTGAACGAATTTACATTAACATAACAAATGAAAAGAAAACTAAAAACCTCCTTACTTAGTACAGTTGATAACGTTGAATTTTGCAAAGTGGTTCTTCAGTTGTAAAGTTCAAGTTTAGTTGTAAATATATGGTTTTTGTTGTAAATAAAAGGTTAAAAATAATGAAATTGGTCACTGCTTATATAGTAATTTTGTGCTTGTGTGCGAATAATAGGCGATTTTTCGCGATTTTTAGGGCTTTTTAATTGTTTTATTAATTTCAAATTATTTTTATAATTTTTTATATATTTTTTCTCATTTTTTGATATCTTAATTTTTATGTTATTGGATTTTATTTTTTTTTCTATTATTTTCTTATGATATTCTTTTTCGCCCTTAGTATTTTGTTTCTTGGTCGCCACTTCTGCCTGTGTTTTTTCTAAACCTTATTTTGCAAGGTTTTGGCAGTTTATTTTATTTCACGTATGTTTCTTTCTGCAGCTGTAGGCTTTTTCAAGGATTTTAATTAATTATTTGTTTTTATTTAATTTTTGTTATGTTTTTATTTTGTTTTTAATTAATATGTTTTATTTTATTTTTGATCTCTGTTTGCGGTGCGTGTGTATGTACAGTGACCATTTTCCTTAATCTTATTTTTTGTTTTAATTTTTTGGTAATTTTGTTTTAATTTTGGCTCTAAGCCCAACATTATGTAATACTATCAAGTTGAAAAGTAAAATTATCCTGTTTTGTATTTTTTGTATTTAAATTGTTGGGCAAAAACTGATTAAGCCCATATTTGTTTGACCAACACGATAACGTCTGTGTGCTTTTGAGCGGAAATCTTAAATTTAGAAAAAATGGAAAATGTAAAGAAAATAAAATAAATAAAAATTAAATAAAATTTTTATACAAAAAAAAATATAAAATTTTAATTTTAAATCAAAAGGAATTAAAAAATTATAATTTTCGAATATTCTGGAAAATTCATTGTTTTACCGTATCAAAACACACACGCGAGAAATCGTGGTATATAAGGCAATGCAGGATAGACAAATTTAAGTACATATTTTTAAAAATCTACTACGTACTCTCTTATCCCAATTTCTATAAATCTAAAAATCTTATCAGTTATACTCTCTTTTTGAAATTTTATTCGAACGATTTAGCCTATTACTTTTAAATTTTTGTGGAAAACTCAAACGAAAGTAAATATTGCTATTTGTAATTTTTACATTTATTTTTTGTTCATTATTATTTTAAATATTTTTTTATTATTGTACATTATTATATGAAAGGCATTGTAGATTTATTTTGTTGTTCATGAAATTCTCTTTTATTGAAATATATTTTTAGTCAAAATATTTCAAAATTTATTCTGATCTGAAGACTATTTTGATCGAAACTCCATTACGAGAACTAAACTGAAAACTTTCACTTTTAATATACCATAACTCACACGCACACAAGTGAGCAAAATGAAATTTTTGTTACCCCAAATCGAACCTGTGGTTAGTGGGAACCCGTGGTGAAGGCAGTAGCTGGAACCGCTCAGTATTATCCTTTCCTAAATCCTATCGCCCAACCCTCGAAAGAGTAGTGTTGAGGTCCTGGGAAAAGTCTAAATTTAAAGGCTAACAAATGACGATGAAAAACATATATAGAAGTTCATTTAGACGAAACGATATAAAAATCAACTATAGGGTGAACTACAAACAAAATACAACTCACTAGTTTACATAAATTTAAGTTAGAGGAATAACCAAAATATTTTAACGTATATTCCTGATTAGCAACTCACGACTGACCACAAACAACCACATCTGATAAAGATCAGTTTAAAGTAAGACTTTGTATATACATTCGTTAAGACCCATAATCAGATTTTTATATTATCATTATTTTTATTATTATAAATTTTTTCACACTACCCCAAATGATCGAAATTAATGTTAAATTTGAAAATTTCATCTTTACCTTTGCAACGGGGGTCGAAATACAAATCGCATCAATTAGACCCATCTTATTTTGATTTTATATCAGTATTTAAGAATACCTTAAATTTTCATAAAAGTTATTATTATTACCATTATTATTACTATCATTAGTGTTGATGTTGTTACTATTGTCAATGGTACTACTATTATTATTTTTATTATGTCATAATTGCCCTTAATAGTATTAATACCACAAATATTACAGTCGAGCCCTGCACAGTTCTTATAAACCCAATTTATCTTTATTAGGATCCTTCGGCGTCATTATTATCATTAATGTTCTTAATATTAATAACCTTTTTTAATATTATTATTATTATCATTATTATTATTAATACTATTGTTGGGCCAGGACACAAATAGCCTTGAGAATTGTTTAAATGTATCAGTAATACAACACGAAAACCTAGCACTTGACCTAGCACTGACCATTTATATAAAATTAAAAATTAATGAATTAAATGAATAAAAATAAAATATTTTTGGATGAATAAATTTAAATAAAAATGTTAAAAATAAATTACCAATTTAAATTAAGAAATAAATAAAAATTTAATTTAGATAACACAAATAATTTCAAAGTCGAATTTTGTTTAATCGCACTAAAACCAACACGCAAGGTTAAGGCCAAATTATAGGTATATTTACTGATATGATTTGACAAATATCTAATCTTAATTTTCAGTATTGATTTTCCGTCGTACTTTGACACTTGATTTCAACAGTTTTACTTTAGATTAATATATTTACCTGTGAATAATGGATTCATTGATCGATGTTTTATGGATTATTACGAAGATATATTTATGAATTTTAATTTGATGGATTGTTACTTTGGATTAATATATTTATCTGTGAATAATGGATTCATTGGTCGATGTTTTATGGATTATTACGAAGATATATTTATGAATTTTAATTTGATGGATGTATCTGGTAATTTAATTTTGGTTTTAATAAATTATCATAATGCATAAATTAATTTTTCAAATTGTCGAAAGTTTTCCGGCCCACAGCCAAAGACACATCACAAGTTAATAAAATCATATACAGTATTCAGATTCGTGTAAGTGCGTGGAATACCGCCGATGATCTGTGCCCGTGAAGACCCGGCGTGCGGAACGCAGGGATCGGAACGTCAATATTATCCGTACATAGGGGAAATTGGAGGGTAAATGAGTAGCCCTTTGGCTGCTCGTTCATCATCCGTTTCCTGTAAAATTGACATAAATTTTTAACAACAATCGGCTCAAAATCTCTAACACCGAGTAGTCCAGTGGGCACTCATTAACTATGAAATGAACATACATAGATCTTAAGGACAAAAAGAGGGAATGGGTAGCGGGAAAAATTGCGAAATCGTTGCAACAGTTAAAATGAATAGCCATCGGAAAAAGATTAATCCGAACGACCAAAATCATGAAGAATAATATTTTTAAATAAGAATTAAATAAATTAATTTGAGTTGAGGCGGAAAATATGGGCGGGACGCTGCTCAGATTTTCCGAATTAATTCAAATACTTAACAAAAATAGTAACGTAAAAATGGAACGTGTAAAATAAGGGTGGAACGCTGCTCAAATTTTCCGAGTCAGTGAAAATATTTTGTCGGAAACGGTAGAATAGGGATGAACCGAAAAATAAGGGTGGTACGCTGCCGAAATTTTCGAACCAACAAAACTACTTTGTCTAAAATTGTAAAATAAGAATGGGTTATGGCTAATGTTGTATATCAATAAAAAATTATTTTATAAAGCTGAGGAATGAGGAAGGATCCCTACTAAAAACTCGATAATAATAATTATAATAATAATAATAATAATAATAATAATAATAATAATAATAATAATAATAATAATAATAATAATGATAATAATAATAATAATCATGGTATTTGTAGTAATGATGATAATAATTATGATAATAATAATAGTAGTAATAATCATAGTGGTAATAACAATAATTATAAGTTATAGTAACAAAAATAATAATATAGGAAATAGTAGCAACAATTAATAAAGGTAATACATATGATGGCAACAATAATAATGCTGGTAATAATAATGGGAAACATTGTAGTTATAATAGGGATATGGGTGAAAGATATAATGTGGGTGTATTTAACATAACCAAGGGTTTACAGACCATAACGAAATCATCAACATGGACAATAATAAGAAGGACCAAGCGAATGGACATAAAGATAGATGATATGAGAGTATAGGTTAACATTTGAAAGAGATAGGGGAATAATGGGACCTAAGAATCAAAAGCGAGCACAGGTCTTCTATCGACAGCTCGTTGGACCCAGAGATCGTTCGGTCAATTATAGCCTTAGCAATAACGCTCACTTTTTGCGGACGATCTACCCACTCGAACACAGTTCCAACGTTGCTTAGCAACGGGTGCCGAGTGGTAAGCGAAAGAATATTTGTATGGGGTTGTCTGGGTAACAACCATATAGCTTCAAAATATCAAAACCCAGAAACCCACCACTATTATTATTATCATTGCTAATATTATTATTATTATTTTAATATTATTATTATTATTATTAAAATGGTACTATTATTATTAATATTATTATTATTAGTATTATTATTATCATTATTATTATTATCAATATTATTATCACTATTACTACTATTAATCTTATTATTATTATTATTATTATTATTATTATTATTATTATTATTATTATTATTATTATTATACTAATGTTATTATTATTATCATTAATTATTATTATTAGTGTATTGTTAATGTCGTTATTATTTTCATTATTATTGACATTATAATTATTACTATTATTATTATTATTATTATTAATATTATTCTTATTATAACTATTACTGATAGCTGCGTATATTACTATGACTAATATTATTGTGGTAACATCATTAACGTAGTAGCATTACTATTATGTGGTTACATTCGTTGTTCTTAGAAATATTATCGTTAATAAATTGAAAAATTAAACTAAAAAGAAAGATTAATAAGAAAAACCCACTGATAAAAAATTTATTATCCTAATATAAAAGTAATCCACATCAAAATTTTTTTGTCTTCTAAATTGCGAGGAATAGTCGGAACTTAAACTTAGACTCCTGAAATTAAGAGATTAACATAATTAACATTAAATTAATTCACAAACCTCTTGGGAATTGATCATATTGCTGGGAGTCGGAAGAACGGGCTTGGTTACTGTGAGGAGTCTGAAAAGCAGAAAAATATTAATTAAAAAGTATGTAAAAATTGATACTTAATTTTATTATAGGAATTGGAAATTCCTTAATAAGTTGCCATGGTAATAAATGGCAAGCAAAATGAAATAAATTTAGGTAATATAGCATTTAATGAAATATCTCTTAAATCCTTGATTTTTAAGGGTTAGGATGAGAACTGGTAAGGTACAATAAGAAGTTTTTACTTACACTATGGTTAATTACATTATATAAGTTAAAATTTTATAATTTATTATATAGTCAATTAAATTAATAATTTTGATTTTTTAACGCCAATAAATTAATTTTATGGATTAAAGTATAGTATTTTTAGGAAAATTAAGGACAAATTTTTAACATTTTAAAAATCAGGATTATTAATATTATTATTATTAACGTACTTATAATTATTTTGAGAATTATTATTATTGTTATTATTATCATTGTTAATATTGTTGGGGTTGTCGGTGAATTGGAATAGGAATTATTGTCAATCTGACTCCAAGTGTGCTTTTAAATAACAGTAACGAACTCCAAACGGTATAAAATTTATTGATTAATACACTTTATCTCCACTTTAAAATGACACAACGAATTATCAATCAATCACAATTTGATGCTTATTACGACCCTTCGGGAAGAATAGCACTTTTCGGATCAATTGGCTTTACAATCACTCGACTACTGTGGTGCGTTTCTGAGATTGGTAACTCTGATTTAGTTGCTTTGCTTTGCTTTGACCTTGCTTAATTTCTGTTTCAAATTTCTCCTTAATTTCTTTTTGTCTTTTTTTGTTTTATTTTTTTTGTGTGTTGGTTTCAATTGCGCTTCCTTTTTATACTCCATCATCTAATAATACTTACTGATGTTAAATAAAATTTCTGATATCTTTTAACGCTAATTCCTTTTGGGCGTTCATTATTACTAACAGCTGTCCAGATAACTAATTTTTTTGAGATGCCCTTTAGCGGATTTCCAAACAATATTTCTTCCATTATCTTGAAAGGGCTTTCGAGATAACGTGCAAATTTTGCTTTTGTTTTGTTTCATAAAATTTGCACTTGTTAATTATAAATGACCTTCTTTGATTTAATTGTCTTTTTTTATTGATTTTCTTTCGTTGTTCAACATTTCTTTTTCATTTCATTTTTATTAATCTCCAGAACCACATCTTACTCACTTCTCATTGTTTCCCCAATCATTTTACATGTTTATTAATTATTTCATTCTATTATTTAGGTATCTTCAACATATCTCCCCCTATTAAAAAATTCGTCCTCGAATTAGCTTTTGAGTTAAGCTATAATATGTATATTTTTGTTTAAATTTTACTCCGATAATATAAAACAACAGTGGCCCTTAACAATCTTACCATTATTTATAATTATTTTATTTTAGTGTTGTATGCCTCTTTTCTTTAAATTATATATATATATATATATATATATATATATATATATTTTTTTTTATAGTAGATGGATATGTCACCGCTAGACCATGTCACCGCTGGACCACATACCCCCTCCCCCGGGTAAAATTTTTTTTCTAAGTCTAAAAATACAAATTTTAGAAGTACAAAAATTTTTAAAACAAAGACAATGACTCATTCAAGGTCGTTTAAACAAAGACCACGACTCATTCAAGGTCATTGGATGACTCATCATATTTATCAAGGTCGTTGAAACAAAGACCATGACTCATCAAAAAAATTTCAAGGTCATTCAAAAACTTTTTCAAGGTCACGGATTTTTTAATCATTTTTCAATTATAATATATCTACTTACTTTTATAAGTAGTATATATTTTGTAAATTTTATTCTATTTTATTATTATTTTTTTTAAATATTATTATTTTTATTATTATTTTTTATAAATATTATTATTTTTATTATTATTTTTTATTTTTATTATTATTTTTATTATTATTTTTTATAAATATTATTATTTTTATTATTATTTTTAAAAATATTATTAATTTTCAAGGTCATTCAAAAAAATTTTTCGAAATTTTTTCTATGTTGAAAAGTACACGATTTCATGTGTCACCGCTAGACCAAAAACATAAAAAAATTTTCGAATTTTTTTCAAAATTTTTTCTATGTTGAAAAGTACACGGTTTCATATGTCACCGCTAGACCAAAAGCATAGAAAATTTTTCGAAATTTTTTCAAATTTTTTTCTATGTTGAAAAGTACATATTTTCTCAAGGTCATTCAAAATTTTTCATGGTCACGGAATTTTTCATCATTTTTCAATTATAATATGTCTACTAAATATATATTTTGTAAATTTATTTTATTATTATTTTTTTTTTATAAATATTATTCTTATTATTACTACTATTATTATTATATTACAATGGTTTTAATATCAATAAAAAGATGACAAATCAATAAAATACATTATTATCAACATTAACATAAATATGCCGTTAATTTTTATATCCATGATCCACGTCTCTTCCTTTCCCCAAGCATAAAAAGAAAATAATCAATGTTAATAATGAATAAAATTATTTACTGCAATGTTATTAATACTAATAAAAAGAAAACAAATAAAAACTCTAAATAAATTATTATTATTAACAATAAAAACTCTAAATAAAATTATTATTATTACTATTATTATTATATTACAATGTTATTAATATCCATAAAAAGATGACAAATCAATAAAATACATTATTATCAACATTAACATAAATATGCCGTTAATTTTTATTTCCATGATCCATGTATCTTCCTTTCCCCAAGCATAAAAAGAAAATAATCAATGTTAATAATGAATAAAATTATTTACTACAATGTTATTAAAGAAAACAAATAAAATCTCTAAATAAAATATATTTTATTCAAATAATTAGTCCGATAAAACTATATCAGCAATGTCTCTACTGAAACAGCTGTAGGAGCTGTCATAGCTTGGGCTGTGCGTGCTTTGATAGCTTGGGCTGTGAGTATAGCTGTGCGATACTTGATCATCATCAATGGCATCGATTCCTAAATAATGACCAAATGCGAGACTGGAATTTCTACCCACCCAATTACGTTTATCGTCTTTATTGGTAAGCGCAATTTCATTATTTTTAAATGTAAATAATTGATGGTTCCGCGTCCCTATCCTAGTTTGAGGCACCGTAAATATAGTGTCATTATTAAAACAGTCTAAATATGACTGGTGCTCAATCTTTGTCCCCAGAAACTTCACCCCCTTAGCCCTCATTGAATCTTTTGTACTTAAAAGACTATAGCACTTGGGTCTTAAGAAAACCCACTCCTTATACCCGAGACCTTTACTTTCATCTTTAAATTTTCCTATCACAGAATCTAATTTCCTCGAGTATAAGGGATGTGCCGGGTCGTAATTCGATGTATCTAAAAGGCTGTCTCTTATCATTTCCTGCAAAAGAGTGTCTAGCCTACAGTTCTTAACCTCAAGGAAAAATGAATCATTGTCGCCGGCAACGATATTTATTTCGCAATTAAATTCATTGCGATATTTTGATAGTTCTTTATACTGTAGTTCGTACATTCTAAGTTAAGACAGGTCTAGAACTGATTGTCCGATGTAACTAGGCCTGTCTAAACATATCGAATCCTTATTCAGATGAGCAGCAATCAGATTATCATCAATTACGATAGATTTTCTGAAAGTCGATTTGAGGCATATACAATCATCTTTTCATCAGAATTGCATAGCCTCAAATTCATCCGTTTTTTAAGATTTTCGACAGACTTTCCATACAAACTATTATTATAAAGTTTAAACAAGTCCTTATATAGCTTGCTAGTACTTTGAGCTCTTAATTTTGTGTTTTTGTCAATGTATGCATGAAATATAGGTGCTTGCTTGAATTTAATTGCGCGATGAACTTTAACAACCTTTACACCGAGAGAAAGATAAAGCTTGAGAAGTCGCCAATGAAGAACATGGTTCTTCTTAGGCCAATGCGTGAGCATCAACTTCTCAACTTTAGAACTCGGTGGACACATCTTTTCCAGACCAATCGGAAAATAATTCAAAAAATCGTGTAAATAATCTGGAATCTCGATATCAACTTCCATAGTATAACCATATGGAAGGATTTCGATATCCACAACATTCGCACATTCACTCAAAACCTCATCCAAACCATCATACACCCAAACAAAATCAGCATACGGAAGATATTGGCTAAGTGCCCAACCATACAAATTATTAATATCTATATACAAGAGTTCTGTATCCTCAGAACTAGCGACATAATGTTTGTTATCAAATGTTAACCCACCCCGTATTCCTCCCTCGTAGAAATTAAACATTTCCGTGTCCTGCAGAAGTTCTATGGGTTCCTGTAATATCATGAGAGCTGACGCCCATGACATACCAGGAATTCCATAAAAATTAAGAGGTTCTAGAGTTGCTTTTTGCGCGAAATTGCTGAAAATAATCCGCAAGAAGGAATACGTCTAATTTTAAGTAGGTTATCATGTAATCTAAGATTGTCTTGCAATTTTGCTGTGTTTAAATTTGTTGGGCTGTAGCGTATTCATCAGCAGATACAGAACCCTAAATAGGAGGCAATTCAGTCGTCGATTCAAGAACCTCAAGAGATTTCGCAAAGTCATAAGAGAAAATAGCCTTGGCTCTAACAATTGCACCATCAAAAACAGAATCAGTTAAAGGCAAATCAGTAAGTGTCTTAACCGCTTTTGCTAAAGATGAATTAACAAATTGCATGCTGTCTATAAAACGAACAGGCAATTTATTAATGTATGCGATGAGGGAGATAAATTTTTCAGTAGTGGTCGGAATAATATTTAATTCCCAAGAAGAAAAATTATTTAAACCATACTTTAAAATATGATGGAGATCATATCCCCTCAAATTGTGAAAAACCACAGGTAATTGTTTATGGATTCGTCGAGAAACATTACACTTCATACAAGCAGCCCCTAAATACTTACCTGAGAAATGACAATGATCCTTAACTTTATCCCTAATAAACTTTTTACACAAATAACAAGTGCGACAATCCTTGAACTCCCGTTCCTCATTAAATGTTAGTGGTCCTATAGTTTTTTCACAATTAACCTCGTAATATGGCAAGACAATCGAAAAAGCGATTTCGTCAATCTTTTTTAAAAACGCCAAAACGCAATCATCGCCAATAAAATTATAATAATGTTTTGTGTTTGTGTAGTTATTAATTAATAATAGACCTGCTGCTATCGGCATATGTATTTGATGATGCCTTATATCCAGTGGTAAAATTGATTCAAAATCCGCATAAATTACGAATGGCGGGTAATAGATTTTGAAAAATTTTAAAATTTTAAATATTTATTTTTAGGCAAAGTATAAAGGGTAGTGCCTGTTTGATTTTTAATGCACAAGGCAACATGGATGTCAAATGCGGATTTTAATCTTAAGCCATTACGACAATGGGGACACCAATGAACAGATATTTGTACATTGCAAGATGTAGTTACATGGCAGTTCATTAATTTATCCAAATCAAAAACAGCAGTATAGTGATAATTATCACCATCCTCCAAAAGAAGTAAATAAATAGGTGTACCGTCAGTAACCTTGGACCGGTGAATTATATCTAAATGCTGATGATGGGGGATATAGTCTATATCATCTATAGTTTTGTACGGTTTTTCGTTATAAGTCAAAACATTTATAGCCAGCTTTAAGTCTTTGTTCTTTCTTTTGAACTTGGGAATATTACATAGTCTCATAGGACAATCGTCAATGGGGTCAAAATTCAATTCGTCCAAATAATTCTGATAAGAAGAAACTCTGTTTCTATGGGTGCGAACTACACTAGGTTTTAAAAGGGCTAATATACTATATATAAAACAATGATGGTTATTGTTTTGAACGTTAACTATAGCTTTTTTGCCAGATAAAGATCTTGGTGTTGGGATATAACTATGGCCAGATAGTCTATTTATGAGAAATATTTTGTTAATATAAAATCAATTTCTTTGATTTTAACAACCCGCCATCCGCTCCCTAAATATGTGAATCTTTCAATTTTATTATTTAATTTAGTAATACCATCAAGCAGAAAATTATCAGAGAAAAGTTCTGCCTTATTACTGAAAAAGTTATCTTTTATTTCACCATCTTTTTCGAATTGGATAAAAATCCCGAATTGTATTTTAACCGACCCCATTTGGTTTATTTCATATTTTAATCTATTAACTATTTTATTTGTTAATGAGATTTGTATCAGATTCTCATGTTCTACATCAAATCTAATACTTTTATGACTCCCATTTAAATCTAACTTTATTTCAGGTTCATTATCAATTTTTATCGAACCCCCTATTTGATTATTATCATCGCTAATGATGATTTCTTCATCATCGCTAATGATGATTTCAACCCTTTTAAGTTTAGAGGGAACACACTGAATATCTGCAGCAGGTCGTTTATTATGTCTCGACGTATTATTATTATTATTATTTTTATTATTATTATGTCTCGACGTATTATTGTTGTTGCTATGTCTCGACATATTATTATTATTATTATTATTATTATTATTATTATTATTATTATTATTATTATTATTATTATTATTATTGTTATTGTCATTAATGTCATTATTTTTACGTTTATTGTTATTATTTTTACGTTTATTGATTTTTCGTAAAAGTGCCTTTTTATTCAATGTAAATTGATTTAAGTGGGTAGAGTGCCCCTTATAAAAATCTAAATATTTTATATCCTGGGCAGTCTCGCATTTGGGGCATATAAAAAAATTGATGCCATAGAATTTTTGACCGTAGTGTTGGGCCAGAACACAAACGGCCTTGGAAAATGTTTAAATGGATCGGTAACACACATGCAAATATAACATGCAAATTTAAAATAAACCTATTAAAACATCAATTAAACCCTATCAAATATGAGAAAAAAGAGAATTACATATAAAATAATAAACATAAAAATAAATTAAAATAATAACAAAAAGCAACAAGATCCGCACGATAAAAATACAAATATAACATGAAAACCCAACAAATTCGACCGAAAATTGATAAATCAATAAAAGTTCATAAAAATGAAATTTAAATCAAAAAATTTGAATTAGAAATAATTCAATAAAAATTCTAAATAAAAAATTATCAAAATAAATTAAAAATAATAAAAATAAAGATTAGAATACACTAGAAAATAACAAGGTCGAATTTTGTTTTACTAAATCAAATTTAACACGCGAGGTTAGGGACAGAAAATAGGTATAAATACCGATGCATTTTCACATAAAATTTAACCAAAAAACCAGTTTTAAAAACCATTTTTGAAACCATTTTTTTAAACCAATTTTGAATTCGTATAAATCCATTTGAATTTTTAGGTGAGTAGTAGTTTTATTTGGAACTCTCTCTCCACGTCACATCCTCGCAATCTCGATAGAGCTCTGCTTGGGTGTCGGCGTGGGGGGAGATGTATTTTTATGAAAATTTTTAATGGAATGGATTGTTATGGTCAAGTAATTTTGTATTTTGCCTTTAATATACATTAATAAATATTTATGATGTTAAAAAATTGTTTTTCATAAAATTAATTAATCTATTTGTCAAAATTTTTCCGGCCCACAGTCAAAACACATCGCAAAACAG
This sequence comes from Schmidtea mediterranea, assembly GCA_022537955.1. Taxonomy (NCBI): domain Eukaryota; kingdom Metazoa; phylum Platyhelminthes; order Tricladida; family Dugesiidae; genus Schmidtea; species Schmidtea mediterranea. The sequence goes on from CM039681.1 coordinate 79,815,959, forward strand.
CAAAATCCACACATAATTCAGATTCGTGTTAGTGCGTGGAATATCGCCGATGATCTGTGCCCGTGAAGACCCGGCGTGCGGGGTTGGAACGTCAATATTATTCCGTATAGAAGAAAGGAGAAATAAGGAAGGGGTCTTTTGGCTACTTCCTCGTTTCTCGGTTTTCTGTAAATTCGACCTAAATTATTCTACACACGGCTCAAAATCGTCACACCGAGTAGTCCAGTGGGCACTCACTAAATGTAATATGAACACAAAATGCGCCTAAGGTCAATTAAGGGAAGGTGACGGGTAATTAAATAAAAATGAAATCGTTGCTATTCGCTATAAATTCATGTTACTAATTTATGTCATCCATTATAAATTTATATTATCGATTATAAATCCATATCTTAAATTCATATTATTAATTATAAATTCATATTATCGATTATAAACCCTTATTATAAGTTCATATTATCAATTATCAATTCATATTATTAATCATAACTATAAATTCACGTCATTAATTTTAAATTTATTATTAATTATCAATTATTAGCTATAGATTCGTATTAGTAGTTAGGAAATCATGCGCTCAATTATACAATTCGTATGTTAATTACACAGTCATATTATTATTTATGGAGTCACATTATTATTTAAAAATTCCTATGGCTAATCGAAAATCCGTATTATTAACTATAATTATAAATTGACGTTATTATTATGCAGGGTATTAATTATAACTTCAGGTTATTAATTAAAAGAATTTTTGCTCAATGATCAAAAATTACGAAGTTAACCCAAAAATCGCCCGCGACAATCAAAAAACTTACGGTAGTCTAGTCATAATAATTCCGATAAAACTTAAAGACTCTAATATCAATGACCAATAACATTCGATTTACATTCCCAACGTCCCTAAGATAAGATTTGAATAAATCAATGAGAATTTACATTAAAAAGGCGAGAGAAAAATCCAAAATCACCCAGAATCTTTAAAATCACGTTGACAAAGACCAACCTCAATATAATCCACAACTCCATCGAATATCGAAAAATAAAAATCACCAATTCAAAATAAAATATAAGATCATAGAAGGTAATTTCAATAACAAGTTAAAGTTCTAAATCCAAAGATATGGGATTCGAATTGCGACATCCAACTGAGTAACATCTCGCCGTCCCGAAGAGAATGAGATTTTCAATCTGCCCATAATTACTCTAAATTATGACTAAATTTAAGTGGAATAAATCAAAATTACCCAACGTTAAAAATCCCGATACTGTCAATTGATAAGCATTTTTCCCTGAAGAAAATTTCATTAATAAAACGAAGCTAATCTCCCAGAAAAATAACTAACTCGTTAACAGAGAAACCGCGAAGACGGTCAATGTCCTTGCCTAGCCAACTTATGTCCCATGTTTCAACCATAACCACCATATTTTCCCCAAAAACTCCAACACCGATCCAGTAAGATTAGACCTAAAGAATGAATAGACTATAATGCTAATCAACATAAACCGGAAACTTCACGAATAATAAACTATAAATTGTTACCTTATTAAACCCACAGAGAAGCACGACCAAATTAAGTAAATATTAATCCAAATCGCCGATCACTCTACAACCCGGATGTGGTAGTACCAATTGAAGTTGGACGTTGACACACCAGTCCGGTTCACAAAATCTGAGATATCACTATTGATTTGTTTACTTGCACGTCCAACTATGCAAATGAAAAATCGAGAAATTTCGAATCCAATCAAATGATGTTAACATTCCCGCTGAATGGCGAATATCGCATAAATAAATGCAGTTATATTAAAGTACTACACAAAGCGCAAACACCCACAATCATTGGAATATAAAATCTCACCCGGTATCATTGGATTAGTATTACATTAGAAAATGCATCGACAACGAATTTATCGAAAAGGAATGCTTCGACCAGCCCACCTGGCGAAAGATCGGTAGCCGATTCTGACCCACAGCTCATTGGTAATGATTTTTTTTCTTTTCTTTTCATTTTTAATGCATAAGTAATGATAATTTTCCAGTACTAAATAAGGAGTTTGTAAAATTAAATATTCTTTTTTATCATAACGATATCGCGGTATTTTATAAACGGTTTGGTATTAGAACCTACCGTCAAACTTTTATTTATTATTGAATTTTATACTTGAATTCTACGATAATGATTCTTTATGTTTAGATGATTAGATTTTACATCCATTTTGTTGTAATTATGTAACATAATTTTTAGACTTTAGCTTTTACCATTTATAGATTGGAAATCACCAAATACATGGAATCTTTATTTAGGGTATATCAAAACAATTTTAATTTTTGTTTTAGAATAGTATAAATAAATACGTTAGAAACGCGTGTTAAATTTCATCATAAGTTGACTTGCTTTCTCTAGATCATCGATATAGCATAGGAATGGTGATGTTTCTCTATTAGACATTCGTCAATATAATAACATGAACGTGAATCAGGGATTCGATTTTGCCATACACAGGCGAGTTTGTATTATACATTACAAAAGGAGGGAGTTTGAAGATGGAAAATGTTACGAACGGAAGTTATCGGCTACTAACCTAAAACTGGTCAGCATAAATGGGATAACCATCACAAACGATGTTAAATGAAGAATATTTTTCTTTTGCATTTTCTGAATGTCTAGTAATTTATATAAATTTAAAAACTCAAATGCCAAATTCAGGACCCCGCATTCATTGATTTTGATACTCCCACAACTAGATCTGCCAAGCCAGGAAAATCCCGAGAGATCCGCACGTAGATCGATACTTTTAGTTGTTTTCCCGCTATTAGTATTTAACTGTTGAATTTTTGAAAGGAATTTGTGTTAATTATGACCTCATTAAGGAAGTTCAGATCCGGATCTTATTCCTATGCAACTTGCCGACCGATGGAGAGAAGCGTGGAAGCTATTTCGACAATCCAGATGTCTCGAGTCTTCCCCACTCGAATCCCAACAGATCAGTGGCCAATCGGAAGATCCTAACCGAAATTTCGAAGCACCGGAACTGCTCTGGGAGGAGTGGAATCCAGCTGCAGAAATCTATGAACACGCTCGCCGCCTACTCGATGATCTTCTCAACCATCAACGACAGGTGGACCTACAGGTGGTCCGAGCCCGTCAATGTTTGGCGAACATTGAAGACGATATCAAAACCGGCCGGATTGCTACTGCCTATCAATACCCACGGCCACGCAGACCCATGCACGGAGGCACCTGTGGAGAGACGGTCGTAAACAGGAAGGACTCTCAGATGGCCGGGTCTAACCGGGTTCGAAATACTAAGCGGCCAGTGATGATTTTCTCGAACTGCTCCCCGGAGGAGTGGGTAGCGAGGGGATTCACTGACACTTGATACTGACATCCTGAATTAACCTTAGTTTATATTTTCTTTGTTATTAAAATAAATAATTAGTTCGGTTCGAAATTAATTTCGTTTTGTTTGATGCTATAACAATTTGTCGAGGAAGTTTTGTTTAATTCCGATATATTTATTAGCTCTATGGTAATAGTTACCTTTTGATGTTATTAATTCCAGAAATGGATTCTCTACAAATCTTACGAACGGAACTGGCCTTGGTACGACAAAATAATAAGACTCTGTATGATCAGATTATCCAGCTGACTCGAGAAGTACACCAAACCCGAGCTACTTGGGTAGATCCAGCAAAAATAAAACCCCTATATCAGAGACTCACAGCTGCTCAAAAGAGATGGGCAGAAGAAAAGCAGATAAATCAAAGTCTGCGAACGCAGATACGAGGACTGGAGGTTGCCCTGTCGGCCAGTCAGGAAGGAGCGGCCGTTACTTACCCGCTCGTATTCGCACCAGCTCAGTAGCTTATCGGGAGTCGGCAGCTACTCCAACCTCGGTCTCGAACCCAGCAGAAACAGTAAATACCAACTCTCGCCCAGGACGCAAGGAAAGAGCCAGGCGCCGTGCCACTCGATTGTTAACTCAACCCAAATAAAATTCGAAAGCGTTGTAACTCGTGAATAATACATGTTTTGTTGTCTGATTGTATTAACTCATGTGTAAGATAGTCCAGAAACCATGATAGAATTCCTGTTATTTATTAAACTCCAATGATAAATACATGACATGAAGGGACCAATTATAAAAAATCGAGCATGTGTCTTCTAACGACGGCTCGTTGGACCCGAGGGTTGTCCGAGCAATTACAGTATTAGCAATAGTACTCACTTTTTGCGGACAATCCACCCGCTCGAGCACATTTCCAACGTTGCCTATCAACGGGTGTCGAGTGGTAGTCAGAGTAATATTTATATGGCGTTACCGGGGTAACAACAAAGATAAAACAAATGTCAAGCCCAGTAACCCACCAGTAGTATCGATTCATTTCACCATGACATTTTACAGAATGACATGTTGAAGCGACTCAATACTTCGGATATAATTTGCCTGTTAAAAATATAAATTATTATCAAATGTTTATTATTATTTAAATCATATATGAATCAAATAATAATATATAAATGATGATAATTATGTAAATATTTATTAATATTTCAAATTATAAATCGTATTTTTCAAATTATAAATCATTTATTTTGTTGGGCCAGAACACAAACGGCCTTGTAAATGTTTAAATGAATCGGTAACACACATGCAAATATAACATGCAGATTTAAAATCGAACCTATTAAAACATCAATTAACCCTACCAAAATATGAGAGAGAAAACAGTTAAACATAAAATTATAAACACAAAAATAAATTAAAATAATAACAAAGTGCAACAAGATCCGCACGAAATAAATATAAACATAACACAAAAACTCAACAATTTGACCGAAATTTGAAAATTTATCAAAAAATACAAAATTTCATGAAAATGAAAAAAAATTAAATAATTGAATTAGAAATAATTCAATTTAGAATTCAAAAAGAGAAATTGTCAAATAAAATCTCAAAATAATAAAATTAAAGATTAGAATATTCTAGAAAATCCCAAGGTCAAATTTTGTTTTACTAAATCATAAAGAACACGCAAGGTTAGGGTCGTACAATAGGTATATATACCGATTCATTTTTACACAATTTTAATCAGATTTTCATTAACTCGAAAACAGTTTAGAATCGTTGAATCAGTTTACAAATCGTTTTTCAAATCTTGAAACCGATGTAAATAGGAGTGTTGTTCAGAACTCTCTCTACGTCACATCCTCGCAACCTCAATTGAGCTCTGCTTGGATGTCGGAGTGGGGAGAGCGGTTTATTTATGATTTTATTTATGATGAATGTATCGGGTAAATTATATTTTAATAAAATATTTAAATAGCATAAAATATTTGTTTCATATTGTCGAAATTTTTCCGGCCCACAGCCGAACACGCTACAAGATAATAAAATCCGACATACAATTCGTAATCGTGTAAGTGCGTTGAATATCGCCAATGATTCGTGCCCGTGAAGGCTCCGGCGTGAGGAACGCAGGAGCTGGAATGTCAATATCATTCCGTATAGGGGAAGAGGGGGAAGGGGAAATAGTCTTTTGGCTGTTTCCTCGTCTCCCAATTCCCATAAATTCGACCTAAAATTATATTCACATACGGCTCAAAATCATCACACGAGTAGTCCAGTGGGCACTCATTAATTATAATATGAACACAATAGGCCTAAGGTCAACCAAGGGAAAGGTAACGGGGAAATGGAAAAAATGAAATCGTTATTATGAACTTAATAGGCGTATCTTAACTAAAAATTAAATGAAATATAATTATAAATTTCGAGATCTTGTTCCGCCCAAGCCAATAAAGTAGTGGTTATAAACCCTCATTCTTATAAACTCCTAAAATCATGTCGAGAGTCGATAAAACTACTTGAATAAACGCAGTTGTTATAACTTCGAATATAAGGCCCCAAAGACATTGTAGCCACGCAAAGTAAAGAGAAAATAAGGTAGTTATGATAAACTCCGGATAGAGGGCTTTAAATGCAATAAAAACTTCTTGAATTAAAGCTGGTAATTACGGTAACCTCCAAATAATGGTGAAAGCGAATCATATTGTTTAAAAATAAAATGAAAGAAAACCTCATCACTACGAACTTCCGGAATAACTTTTAAAAATCAATAGAATTAGTTGAGAGTAAGAATTTTAAATAATGTAGTTTAATTCACTTGAGATGTAAATATTATAGTTCTCCATCCCTCTACCTTAAAATTGAAATTAACGTTTAAATCAAAATCAATAAAATAAATCAGTCATAAAGAATAAAAGCCTTTTGATTTTCCACCACATTATTTTCAAGCTAGAATTAATATCCTACCGCAACAATCAGAAAAAATTAAATCGGAACGAACAATAAACAATATAAATACTCTAATCGGCCACTACATTATGAAATAAAATCAACTGTTTGAATTTAAGTCGATAAAATTAATAGGGCATAACGTGTGAATAATGTGAATTCTTCTTTAAATAGTTTAAGTCCGCAATCTAACACCGAATCGCAGAGATCTTTGGAAGTTCGGAACTCATTAAGAATCCCAAATCATACCGCATCGACCGTAATGTAAATCTCCAACCATCTACTTATAAATAACTGGTAAACTCCTGGGAAATAATCGTCTACTAACATCAGTGATAAAAAGATCCTACTAATTTCCACGTAACTACTAACCTCGTTATGAGAAGCCACTAAAGTAAATAGGTATAGACTCGCCAACAAACAGTTCCACGCATCAAACTAAAGAAAAAATAAAATAATATACCGTCATTACCCAGCATAAACGAAAATTCAATTACAAACAACAACTTGAAGAATATTTATTTAAAAAATTTAACTTCATCCTAAATTTAAATGCTAAGGAGTATCCGCTTTCATCCAACATGGGCCGCTAGGAATTGAATTCCTGAAAAAATTCAATTTAAGATTTACATAATTTAATTCTCGAATAATACCGGTAATCGAAGTCGACTCAATCAGAATAAGTTGGCGAGAAAATCCGAGTAAATCTAAAGGAAAATAAAAATTGATTTAATAAAATAACACCAGTACAAATCGGAAGCCTACTACATATCTAGGACTTGACTTTTACCGCTGAATCGATCGATGTGAAAAATCTCTCCTGCTTGATAATACACGACTAAACTGGATAGGCACACCCGATTTGGATGGCACACACACTCGCCATACACAGGAATTCCCTGGCACCGCTAGTCAGTGTGACCTTTACCACGCACACTCACTGCGTTAGCCAAATTGGTTTAACTTAAAACCGGTATGCACATATCACCACTAGACTACATAAGAAATCCCAATGATTCGGATTGACAGTTAAATTATAGAAGCTTCAAAATGTATCGCCAATTGGATCACACCGATAGGAACCCGACGGCCAGGATACCAGATGAGGACATAGATCTGAATCCAGAATCCCGAATTTTAGGTAAATTTTGTTTTCTGTGAATAACATCGTTAATCCATAAGAGCATTAGATAGGAAGTCCACCGCATCAACCCTAACGCTAAGAATACCGATAACTACAACGAGTTACCAAACGTAAAATATGATACTTCTATTCCTCGCGATCCGCCAGTAAGAGAGGGGTATCCCAGTGCCGAACCGAGTTCAAATATGGGTTATTTTTCGAGAATGATTTGTTGGAAAACTTTAACTCAAACCCTTTTTGATGATGTAATGTTTCATTGATTTCGATGACCCCCCAACCTCAGGTTATCACTAAACTAGATATCTAAAATATATTAAACTAATTTGACTTATTCTTCATGAACATTAATTATTATTCGATAGATGAGTTTTTGATTTTTAAATTTCATTTAACAAGTATAATTTTTTGAATATTAATTCTTATTCAATAAACGAAATTATGGTTTTTAACTTCACTTAGTAAGTATTTTTTTTTGAATATTAATTCTTATTCAATAAACGAAATTATGATTTTTTAACTTCACTTAGTAAGTATTTTTTTGAATATAAATTCTTATTCAATAAACGAAATTATGATTTTAATTTCACGTAGTAAGTATTTTTATGAATGTTAATTATTATTCGATAAACGAATTTTTGATTCACTTAGCAGGTATTTTTCATGAACATTATTTATTATCCGAAGAACGAATTTCTGACTTAAATTCCACTTAACAAGTATTATCACGAACTTTATTTACTCTACGATAAGCAAATTTGCGATTTAAAACTTACCTAACGAGTATTTTTTCATGAATGTTAATCTGATAAGCAAATTCTCGATTTAAATTTTTACTTAACCAGTTCGGTAGTAACGACGGATCGTAGGTAAATAATGTTAAATAAGGCATGGTAATTCAGATGTCAGTGTCAAATGTATGTAAGTGTAATACTAAGATGATTTAGGTAGGTAGTATTGATGAATAGAATTGGGGTTAGATACGAATGAAAGGACTTAAAAGATGAAATATTTGCACCAGTCAATATAGGTATCCTAAATTGCATCATTCATGTAAGCTAAAGAATAATTATGTAGAAATTTTTGGGCTAAAGTTGTACTCAGCTTTGGTGAAAGTAATTTCGTCACGTATCGAAAAATAGCCAACTAATTGATTTAAACAACTTAAGGGGTTAAGACAAGGAACACTGGATTTATTAGCCATAGAAAAATTTTGCCAAAGGTCATCGTACGATTAATAATTAGTTCAAGCATGTTTTAGTTAGTGGGTGGTTAAACTTAATTCACCATCTCCTAGTGAATATAATTATTTACTTTAAATTAGTTCTAATTAGAAGTGTCCAAAAGGGGTCATGGCATCACTTTATAACGACTGGAAACAATGAGACATTGGAAGTAAACCGCGAAACACTTGAGACGCACAACCAAACAGTTGTTGAACGGCCAGACGGCCCAGAAAATTTGAATGACTAATTTAATCGAATCTTGTTCAGGTGAATCGAGAGTTATTATCCGATTTCCCGCACAGGCCGCTGATCGATGGCGACAGGCCATGTGGGATGCGGGCTTTACCGTATCCCAGCCGAGAGAGTCCCGATTGGGTACACTACGACAAACGGAAGATGTTGAGCTACCATTCCTAGCAATAAAACGAGAATCGGGCCGAAACCCGGCCCAGGAAATTCGCGAACATGCGGTGTTCCTCCTCTTTCGTCTAGAGGAGCATCAGCACCAGGCTAACCTTAAAGTAGCCAGAGCCAGGCTATATCTTGCAAATGTGGAGGAAGATATCGCTGCCGGCAGAATTGCGTGTACCGATGACTACACACCGCCGCACAGCTCCTCTTTCAACCGGGTTAACGTACGGTCGAACGCTAGATCCACGAACATCAATGTTGTCGTGCCTCAGAAGACCCTTCCCAACCACATGAGAAGGACGGGAAGACCAATCTACGTGTATCGTGAGCACCTTTACACTCGGTAGGCTCCAGAAGGAAACGTCGATGAGTATCAAAAAAACCCATCGTTTCCACTAGAGAGTTGATTACGGACGATACAAATTAATGATAATGCTCAATGAAACTGAATTAGAATAAATGTTTAGTTTGTATTCGATTTCTTACTCTTCTAAAAATTATTTTATTGATAATAATACTTGTATGATTTGGTTAATTGAATTAAGACTAATGGACAAGAGTTTAATTTCACCTTTTATAGATATGGAATCCCTGAGAGTTCTGCAGCAGGAGTTAGCACACGCGCGAAAAATCAATAAGAGTTTCTACGAACAAATCATCCAGTTATCAATGGAAGTCCAGCAAATAAAAGCCACATGGATAGAGCCGAAGAAAATAAAGTCGCTCTATCAAAGGCTCACGGCCGCGCAAAAGGGCTGGACAGAAGAAAGACAATTAAATCAAAACCTGAGGACTCAGATCAAAGGGCTTGAGGTGGCAGTGTCAGCCTGCCAAGAGGAAGCGGCAGTGACATATCCTCTCGTCTTCGCTCCTGCTCAACTGGCGTACAGAGATGCAACAGCAGACCCGAAGATCACGCCGAAGTCCAGCGGCTACAGGCCCGGGCGTAAAGAACGAGCTAAGCGCCGAGCCGCTCGAGGATCCAATAGCACGTAATTGACATATAGAAATGTTTTGCTTCTTTTATGAAATATATAATTGTTATTACTTATATGTTATTTAGAGAATTTGATAAATGTTAAATCGCAGAAAGTGGTATGAGGGCATGGAAATGTGTGAATAAGAAGTTTACACGAGAATCATGGATAGGAATGATGAAATTAACGGTATGAGGGGATCTAAAAGTCGAAATCGAGCACAGGTCTTCTATCGACAGCTCGTTGGACCCAGAGATCGTTCGGTCAATTATAGTATTAGCAATAGTGCTCACTTTTTGCGGACGATCTACTCACTCTAACACAGTTCCAACGTTGGTTAGCAACGGGTGCCGAGTGTTAAGCGAAACACATTTATATGAGGTTATCTGGGTAACAACTATATAGTGTTAAACATCAACGCCCAGTAACCCACCAGAATTATACTTGAAGAATGTCCATTTAATGGATGTTGGAAAGTATGTTTGCAGATCACCGAAAAAGTAGAACCACGATTTATTTATGGAGAAAAGTCCACCATAACTAATCAAAATCAAGTAACATCTGAGTCAGAAAACATTTCTCACATATTTGACTTGAAAAAACACCAAATCTTGATATTGAATACTACATAACGACTGATCATAAAACGAATAAAATGTTCAATGGATGAAATCAGTTTATTGGTTTGGTCACGAATATATATTGGATATTGTTGTTGTGTTCCTACAGTTAGGCTTGACTTTAATTTTCCAAAAATTTAGATCTTTACAAACCTTAGCCTATTTTATTCGATAAATCTTGGTTTGGTAATTTTTACAATATTTTTGATCAATTTTTAAGATGTAAAAATTGATTTATTATTTTAACTAAATTTAATTTTTGATTTAATTTAGCTTATTATTTATATTGTCTTTTAATATATAAATTTTATTGTTTAAATAATTTGATATTCGTTACAGTTTTGAATAATTTAAAATGAACATTGACCAATTTTTAAAAAACTTATTTACTTCAGTTGGCATAAAATATCCATTGGATTTTGGTCAGGATAACACTATTATTAATCATTTCATTAAAAATTTAGATAAAATGCCCATACTATGTGTTGATATTTTTAAAGATTACATGAAGTTCTCGGCAAAAGTATCATTAATTTATTTTATAACTTATTTCACAACTATAGAATGTAATTTGGAAAGAAAGTTTAAATATAGTTTTACAAACTGCAGGCAATTTGAAATCTATTAATCCAAATTTAATTAATTTATTGAAGTGGTATTATTCTGAAAATTGTGGATTGGAAATTGAAAACAATACAGAAATATTAAAAATTATTAATATTTTAAAAGAAATTATATGTTTAACATTGTTCGAGAAATCAAATTTAAGTAAATCAGATCAAATATGTTGCTATGAGGTTTTAGATTTCTTTTTGCAAATTATTAAGATCGCAAATCCAAATATAATATTTCATTGTGAATTCATTGGTGTATGTGATTTATTATTGGTATTTAACCCCTTGTTTTTCCTTAGGTTATGCTAGATATTTTTACGCGACTAGCAAATTGTAATAATCTCTCTAAAATTCGGATATATAATGAATTTTTACTAATAAAATTATTGAAACATTCTTCTATTCTTATAAAATTTAATTCAATGAATCAGTACGTGAAATTAGTGAATGAGCTCGTGTTTTGTGATGATGTGGTATCACAATATTTTAACCATTTGCTAATGGGTATTCGACTTGAATCGGAATCTGTTGACTGCCGGAAACATTGCTGTTTATTGATGAAATTCGTTTTATTTGCTCTTCAATCAATTATTTACGATATTGACAATTCCAGTGAGTATTTCCACTAGGGAACTTATGAATAATGTTTTTTAATGTTTTCAGGTTGCATTGTTAACACTCTCAACCTCAAGATTGGATCATTAAATCCTGAATTATCGGCACCCAAAAATTGGGTTTGCCTTTTCTCTAAAGATGATTCAAAATTGATGGAGTTTCTCTCGTGCTGTCAAATCGTGTCCAATAAATTTCCGTGGTACCTTTCAGATTGAAAATGAATCAATGCGTTCTGAATTAGTATTTCAGGATCTTTGTTAGTTTACAAGATGTGGTTGAGGAATTATTTGCCAGCATTGGCTATCATGGCGATCTTGTTTGGCAATGGGTTCGGGATTATGAAAGCTTTGGCTCCGTGCTCACAGAGTATTTTATAACCTATAGGCAGACGAACTTTTCCTATCGAAAAGATTCTAACTTAATCCACATGCTTAAACGGCTTTCCATTTGTATGGAAGGGGAAAATTTCGGCGATGAAGAATTTCTTGTTAATTTGGAAGCATTTTTGAAGCTGCTTTCAAATTAACTATTTGTCCGTCATCAGATTGGCTATTATATATAAATACGTAAATATTCGATATGGAGAAATGCAACTTTTATAATAACTTAATCTTAATAGAAAAATGAACTTCCATGTTTCGATTAATCGGTTTCTAATTTTGCTTGGTTGTCATGGTAACGGCAACTAAATTCGGGAGGCATTTATAAGTGAATTTATGTAACGTGGTTTTCTGCAAAATTTCTTTAAAATAAGATTCGGCGAACCCGAATAGTGAAGTAAATTGAACTCTGATTATTTTATATAAAAAAGCACTATTGTAGGAGGTTGATTACATTTTGTTACTAACTTCTGATTCCTCGGTATCTTTATTCAATAGTCAAACCCAATGACGTTTATTTACATTCACCACAAGATTTCAAGCCTAATCAAATCTCAATTTTATTAAATCTTTTCCATAATTTTATGTTATCGTCTTCGATTTTTGTAGTGGGTGCCTTTTGGCATTATTAATTTTTGCTAGCTTACCCTTAATCTATTTTTGAGTAACTTTGTAGGCTTCTCATAGATGTATTCTTCGATTAGTTAATTTATTTTCTTTTCAAGACCTTCACTGATTTTGAGTTCCAATTTTGTCATTCCCCATGCTAGTTTCCCATGTAAAATATTGTTGGCGTGTACGGAAAACCTTAATTGATGACCAACTCGCATTCCTGGTTGATAGCCATCCTATGTGTAATCTAGGGTCGACTTTTCTGCGTACACCCCACGATTTTAATTCACTGTTACGTACCCATTACCGAAATCATGTTGGTATTGTACGTAACAGCCGAATGCCATTCGAGCAAGTAAGCGCTATTACTAATGCTACTCCTCGAACGACCTTCGTTTCCCCAGTTCATGGCTGCCGTTAGAAGGACTTACTCGATTTTTTGTATGGTGGCTATCATTGATTGGGAAAGACGTGGAATTCGCTGGAGATTCGAAAGGCATGACATTCTGTTATCGGTAATTTTCTCATTATAACCAATTAAATAGAGATGCAAGGAATTATTCGCTGGGTTTACTACCATATTTCGTGAGTCAATAAAGAGGTGTTATCTCTGGCGTCGTAACAAGATTCATTCGTCAGAAAATATGATTCTGCGGAAAAACCCTCATATTACAGTAGTTTAGGGATACACTTGACAGTCAGGTCCAGGGTATTGTTTCATCGGCGATGATAGTCATGCGATTCGGGCTGTGATAAAAATGGTATTATACTCGCAACAATCTTCCTACGGTAGTGGTATCACTCAACGATTATATTACTACTGCCATATTAGTGATTTCAACATTAATATTAGTTACAGTTTTGTGATTTTTGTCATAGGTATATTGTCCTAAAGGGGTCAAAATGGGGTTATAGTTAAGTATCTTTACTCAGTAGGTGTTCTCTGTCTCTTTCCTTAATCGCGTTTTCATACTAGCTCTCTTGTTTCCTCCCATACTCTAGATCAAATTCGAGACTATGACCAACAATCGTTTTATTTAATTCGATTCCGATGAATGTGGATGTTAGTTTAGTAGGTCGTATCGGAAAGTAGGAGATTGTGAGTTTTTCGTTAGTTAGAATTTAGTGATCATTAGACGATGTCACCCTAATAAATTCTAATGATTTTTAAGTGTCCTGATCGATAGCATTTCATATCGATTGATTTGTTGGGTTTACTGAATATTATGATATTACGATTAATGGTGCGTGACGATTTTGAGTAGATGATTTGCTTACTAACCTACCGGTGGTTATCGTACATTGTGAATAGCGGGCCTACTGATAACCTAATATTCTAGAATATTGCAAATGAAATCGACATTGTTGAGTTACTTTCAGATTTTTGTGTGGTTGGTTTGTTCAGTGTAAAGTGTACTGTTAGATTGTCTTAACGAGATTAAATAGAGAGTCTGACATTCCCCCAAAAATTCATAATTCCACTCCGATAGTATTTAATTAAATCTTTCGTCATCAGCCTATCCTTGCTACCCGCTTTCTCTTAAATGAATGTCAAGGTTTTTAAAATATGGTTCGTAAAGATCATCAAATAATCGTCCTAAATGCTCTAGTCAATAGCGCTCTTACCGTAATTTTGAAATTTTCTGCTCGCCTCGACCGACGTTTCCATCAGCCGTTGCGAGTGGTTTAACGGTGCCCTACGGGGAGGGTACCGTGTCTTTCGACCAGGCTCCGTCGCGGACAGACCGAGATTTCGACTACGCTCGACCCGTAATTACAACTAGGGAACTTTATCCACCAGCCGGATCGTGGGTCTGCCTAATCGAGAACTATTGCGATATATATAATTTTTTAGGGACCTCGTTATATATAATAGATATATTGCATCATTTAAAATCATAACAACTAAACATTACGAACATCGAAACATTGTTATTACCATATTAAATTACATTAACGTGATAAAAAGAACAGAAAACTTAAACTTCCTTACTTCGTACGGTAGAATAAGTTTTCAAAGTTGATATATAGCTGTTGTAAAAAGTTATAAAGGGTAAAAATAATGAAATTGGTCACTGCTTTTATAGTATTTTTGTGTCTGTGTGCGACCAATGGGCGATTTTTTATTTTAAAAGTTTGAGGATATTTCTGCATCAGTTGATGTACAATTAATTGTTAAACGTGATGCATAAATATTTTGGAAATTTACTGTTCTTTTTGTATATAAAACCTTTAACGTATTTAAATCGTTTTTAATTGCGGTTCAATCATTGATTTCTTTAGATATTTTCAAGTTCTTTTTTCACTGTCGTTGAGTGATCTAAATTTTGCAATATTTTTGTGAACATCATATATAATCCATCAAACAGATTATTTTGGTCAAAAATTGCATTAGGGAGCATCCATTAAGGACGTCCCTTAAAAAGGGCGAGGAAGGTGTTTCGACATTGTAATAAATTGTAATGGCATTGTAATAATAAACAAATTAATTTTTGGTATCTCTTTATTTTGTATTAACATATTATTTAAATAAACATATATTTCGAAACATTCAAAATTAAAAATCAACGAATTTGTAGTTTGTTTCTTTAGGTAATTTCAGATGCATGGTCACTACATAAACCTCCACCGGAAAAAAAGAGCAGCTCATATGGTATATAATATGATAAATAAAATATATGTATATATATATATATATATTGATATATGTGTTACTTAAATATAAATCGTAATTATTTCCGAAGGTAAAAGAATAATTATTTGATCGATGAAGGTGACTCAAAGAACTCTGATGATTCACACGAATCTTGGGCCAGAACACAAACGGCCTTTATTATTGTTTGAATGCATCAGTAATACAGCACGAAAACCCAGCACCGAGATAAATTCAAATACAACATCAACTAAACACTAAAATCTGAGAGAATATAAATAAATATAAAATCAAAAAACATAAAAGTAAAATAAATACAAAATGCATCAAGAACCGCACGAAATTTACATAAAAATAACACAATAGCAAGTAAGTTTGACCGAAAAATGACAAGTTATATAAAAGTAAAAAATAATGAATAAAAATAAAATATTTTTGGCTGAATAAATTTAGATAAGTATGTTAAAAATAAATTACCAATTTAAATTAAGAAAATAATAAAAATTTTTATTTTGATATCACAAATAATTTCAAGGTCAAATTTGTTTTATCGCAATAAAAATAACGAGCAAGGTTAAGGTCAAATTATAGGTATATATACTGATGTTTTTTGACAAATTATCAACAAAATTTTCAACCTTATTTGTTCAAACTTATTTTCAGTTTAACTTATTTTTAGTAGTTTTATTTTGGTTAGTGTGCGTTGCAGCTAACTTTAAACGCATGGATGACTTCACTATGAACCTATTGATAATGATAAAATGATGCTGTGAATCAAAAATGTTTATTTATGAACAATGAATTCTGCTGGTGCGAAGTGACAATGTATACTTACGAACTCCCGACAATTATGTGAATAAACAAAGTTATTCATTCGAAGCTTTTATCCAATTGGTACGGTAACATTTATTTATTCATTTTTCCGGCACACAGCCAAAACAATTTGCAAGTAATTAAAATCTAAACATCCCAATCGAGCTGTGTAAGTGCGGTTCATCCGCCAATAGCTCGTGCCTGTGAGGGTTCTGGCGTGAGCGACGCAGGAACCCGAACGTCAATATATTCTACTTATAGGGGAGATTGGAAGGTATGGGGTAGTCTTTTGGCTGCTCCTTTGTCATCCGTTTCCTGAAAAATCGACATAAAATTTGTAACCACAATCGGCTCAAAATCATTAACACTGAGTAGTCTAGTGGGCACTCATTAAATATAATATGAACATAAATAGATCATAAGGACAAAGAGAGGGAAAGGGTAGCGGGGAAAATAGCGAAATCGTTGCAACAGTTAAAATGAATAGCCATCGGAAAAAAGATTAATCCGATCGACCAAAATAACGAAAAAGAATGTTTTAAATAATATATAAGAATTAAATAAATTATGTTGAATTGAGACGGAAAATTTTGGCGGAACGCGGTTCAAATTTTCCGAATTAATTAAAATACTTATCGAAAATAGTTAAGTAAAAGTGGAATGTGGCTCAATTGTTGTTATGATATTCTGATAAAACTGTAAAATAAGGGCGGTACGCTGCTAAAATTTTCCGAATTAATTAAAATACTTTGTCGAAAACTAGAATAAGGATGGAGTACGGCTAAATTTTTATAAGTAGAATAATTTTATAAAGCTGAGAAATAAGGGCGGATCCCTACAAAAAACTTAATAATAATAAGAATAATAATTATAATAATAATAGTAAATATAATGGTTATGGTAGTAAAAATGATAATAATGTAATAGCAGTAATAATTAATAAAGGTAACACATATAATAGTAACAATGATAATGCTAGTAGTGGTGGGTTACTGGGTGTTGATATTTGTTTAAATCATGTTGTGGTTACCCAGGTAACGCCATATAAATATTTTCTTGCTTGTAACTCGGCACCTGTTGCTAAGCAACGTTGGAACTGTGTTCGAGTGAGTAGATCGTCCGCAAAAAGTGAGCGTTATTACTATTGCTGTAATTGACCGGACGATCTCTGGGTCCAACGAGCTGTCGATAGAAGACTTGTGCTCGCTTTGAATAACAGGTCCCTTTATGTCGTAAGTTTATCGATCACATCCGTCGAATTCTTCAAACACGGTTAAAAATATTGACAAATGTATATTAAAATAAAACAAGTGGATATATATTTCATAAAAGAAGCGATGTATTTTCAGTTAGTCAGCTGCGTTGTATTTAGCATTCGAGCGGCTCGGCGTTTGACCCGCTCCTTGCGTCCGGGTCGGTAGTTGGTAGTTTTTGGGGTAGTCCTTGGATCTGACGTTGACTCTCGATAAGCGAGTTGGGCAGGAGCAAAAACGAGAGGATATGTCACAGCTGCCCCTTCTTGACAGGCAGATAGTGCAACCTCCAGTCCCCTTATTTGGGTTCTTAGACTTTGGTTCAGTTGTTTTTCTTCCATCCAGCCCTTCTGTGTTGCCGTAAGCCTTTGATAAACCTGTTTGACTTTCTTGGGCTCCACCCATGTGACCTTCGTCTGCTGCACCTCTCTGGACAGCTGGATAATCTGTTCATAGAAACCTTTATTGACTGCCATCGCGTGTTCCAATTCTTGTAGAATTTTTTGGGGTTCCATTTCTGCAAATATCATTATCAAAATTTTGACTACAAATCCTGAGTTTTTTATTTATCACACAATTCTACAATATTAACTAAGCAATTAAGGAAAACTCAAGAACGGTAACTAATTATTTATTTAACTTTGAATTCAATCATATATGGTCATTGTAACTTCATAGTCGGATCATTCACTGGGCTGGGTGGTGTCCTTGAATATAATCATCAGAGACTGGCTGAGCGGGAGAGTGCTCATAGTATACAAACACTGGTCGTGTTGTGTTTCTGGCACGCTTGGAGCTGGCTGGCGGTACATAATTGTAGGTATCGGCGATCCTACCGGCCGCGATATCATCTTCCACGTTTGCCAGGTATTGTCTGGCCCAGATCACATGGAAGTCGACCCGGCGTTGGTGGTCTTCGAGGCATGCCAGAAGAGCTCGGGCCCGACCATGAATTTCTTGGGCCGGACTCTGGCCGCCTATTTGTCCGCTCTGCATAAACGGTCTCCTATCATTTCCCACCGAGGGTAAGGCGTTCCATTGGATTTCTCTTGGTTGGGGCACATCGGGGTATCTTTCCCGCCAGACGCGTCTCTAGGCCTGTCGCCACTGATCGGCAACATGCGTGGGAACGTAGACAAAGGGTCCTGATCTTTCTGAACAAGAATAAATTAAAGTAATTAATTTAAATTTTTGAGTAGTAATTATCCTGTCGCTCGCCTTATGTCAATTATATCGACATCCTATTTTTCGGCATTATAACTACTTCAAGTGTCATCATTTTGCTAACCCTTTCGTTGTTTTGGTTAATAATTTTACGTTTATGAAACAATTTCTACAAACCGGTTATCCACTCTGGTCAATCATTGGACAGTTGTACAATCCTAATTGGACCTACATAATAATAGTTATCCTAAAAATCTCAAGTACTGACGCTTTCAAATTTCTAAATTTATCAATTTTTTTTTAATTTGTTAAAAAGAAAAATTTAATTTCTATTGTTTGAATCACTTAAATAATAAATGTAAAAAGTATTAATTTGATTCTTTAGCGATCGTTCTTCCCAATGCAAAGAAATAGTTCTCCTTTATGATTTACAAGTTACATGGAAGAAAATTAATAGCGATAAATGTCTGCTTACACAGGCAGATTGAAAAGTATATCTCGATTAAAACGAGGAATTTTAAAATACCAGCCATCGATGAAACCTCAGCATGTGGATATTATTACCGGAAACTGAATTCTCTTCCTATAAACAGGTATAATAAAAGTTTCAAAATTATAAATGGTTTTGACATATGAAAACGGTATCTAATGGCAGACTAATTCGGTTGTTGTTTGGTGGGACATTTAAACTCTTCATTATATGGTTTCTAAATAGTTAAAGGCTACGTATTATTTTAAAAAAACTTGCTTATCGTAGCATAACGAAAATTCCCGATAATACCCGATGAGTGAAGTTAAAATCAGAAGTTCATTCGTGGAGACTTGGCAAGAGGGGAGGAAAGAAAATCCGACTTTGAAATCTTGATAACTAAAATTCCCAAAACTACCCACCGGGCGTAATGTAAAACGTAAGTTCATTTGTCGACTGAAAACTAATAGTTATAAGATTATTTAAAGGAAATTTATTTACCGGACAATAGTTGATACAAATACCGAATAAATAGACTATGCATTAAAATTTATCCTCCCAATTAATTAATAAAATCATTTTAAAAGAACTCAAAATTCAACTATCGCGTAATAGTTAATAAAATTTCTTAGTAAATGAATTTAAGTGTCGGAGTTTAGTTATCGACTAATAAAAGGGCAATTAATTTATAAATACCTTAGGTATTTTAAGTAAATAGTCTCCATTTACGTTCCTCAATCACGTATTATTGTATAAACTTTAAACAAAAATATCTCTTAATATACAAACATTCTTCTAGAGTTGTTGATCACTATATATTTCTATCTTCAAATACGTATACAATAATCAAAAAAACTCGACAAAATATCAAGTTTTCAATTTTTAAGAAAATTCATTTTTTATTTAAGTGAAAAATAAAATTCTACAACAATTGTTGATTATTATGGCTTATAATAATAATAATAATAGTAATAATAATAATGATAATGATAATAATAATAATAATAATAATAATAATAATAATAATATTAAAGGGATTAGATTAAATTAATTCATAAGAAGCAAAGTTTACCTGAACCACGAGCTCCGGGACTCGGATTCACGTCTTTATCGGGTGTCAGGGTCGACGGAGTCCCATTAACATGATTCAAACGGTGATACATTTTAAAATAATTGTTTTCAAGAAAAAATTCTATTATTCCCGTCCTGATGGTCTCCTTATGTAGTCTGGGCTTCGATCGAGGGAATCGCGTATGTGTCTAGTTATTTTGCCAGAGAAGATCCGCTGGTACAGTAGACAGGTGTTGTAGGTGTGCCATCGTGACATGCGTGTGCTGTATCGATTTTATTTACTGTCGTCAGAATCACCGTGTCGGAGAAATTCTCTGTGCGGGAGGTTTGATGTATGCATGTATGTTAGATTTGGTGGCGCATTATTGTGTGTAATGTTTATTTTATTGATTCCATTTATAGGTTCACATTTGCTAAATTTGGATTAGTAGTTTAATCTGGTGGATGAATATTGCAATTATGGGTACAAGCAGATAATCAGATTCGTTTATTTTAATAATATATATATTTTCCTTTTCTATTAGGGTCGTCTTGTAGTGGGTTGGGTACGTCGGATAATATTTTCTAAGCTGTCAGTTGCACTCTATTTAATAGATGGTATGATTTGATTTTTATTGAATTATTGATTTTGGATCTTTTAGTATTATTTTCCAGTCGTCGAAGTGGGATCCTCAGCAACAAGACTACGATTTCGGTTTATTTATTTTAATAAATTCTTTAGGAATATTACTAGTTATTGATTTTTACAGGGAAATAGTTTAGAGAAAAAGAAATTGGATGTAGTCTTGGCTTATCTCCTGCCTAAGGCTATAATTGGGTAGTTACTATTATAATATTGATTTGGAATTTCAATTTGTAAATAGAATATAATGTAAGTTCGTATTATCTATTTGATTTTGCGTTTTATATTTACTGAATTTTTTGGTTTTGCACTCTATATTTAATGAAATCTTAACAAAATCATTTTTAGGTAAGCCCTAATCCTATATGTTCTACACTATCCTTGGGTTTTATTGATTTTTTGTACTGCTTCGACACCATGTACTATTCGTATTCCCTATTTATTACCATTTGTGGAATCTCGCAGGGTTTATCAACATTTAAGCGGCTATGATATTTAAATTGACTGATTTCCTATTTAGGGTTTGGTAGATTTTAAATTATTAAATCAGTTAAGTTCCAAACATCACATCGAAAGTTTTTGCTACTAAATGTTATTTTATTGCTCCTCTCTCAACTCTATTTTAATCAGTATCGGGAATTGTAATGACTTTCCTATTTAAGAGGCTTTCATTGTCTTTTATATAAAAATTGTGGATTTATAACAACTATATTATTGCATCCTCTCACTTCCATCCTTAACTTAGAAATTTTATCTCACTGAGCGTTCGTCATTTCGCCTGAAATTTACGTTTACTCAAAGAACTTTTATTAACTCTCAATATGACATTAGTAATTTATAACCGTTGCGGGAGTAAATTTGAGTAATTTGGACTATCTATATCAAATTAAAATCTTACAATATCAAAGATTCCTTAACGGTTATTTTATTGATGTAAGTACGAAGCAACAACTTAAAAAATCTTTATTTCTTTTACTTAAGAACATACCTGTTGAGGTTATAACGACTACTTGAATCTATACTTTTATTTTAAATCCGTGACCCTAACTTAAATTTATTAATTATTGTACGTTCATGGTAACCGCTCAATATTTATGTTTATTCTAAGTTCATATCAATAGCTCGAAATTTATGGTTATAATAAATTCATAGTAATAGTTTGAATCTATAGTTGATTTTTAAAGCTATAACAACGATTTCATTTTGATTTTCCCATTACTTTTCCTTTGGTTGACCTTAGGCGCATTGTGTTCATATTATATTTAATGAGTGCCCACTGGACTACTCGTGTGGTGATTTTGAGCCGTATGTAAAATAGTTTAGGTCGAATTTATGGAAATTGGGGGACGAAGAAATAGCTAAAAGACCATTTCCTTATCCCATTCTTCCCCTATACGGAATAATATTGACGTTCCGACCACTGCGTTCCGCACGCCGGAGCCTTCACGGTCACGAATCATTGGCGATTTTCTACGCACTTACACGAATTCGAATAGTATGTTTGATTTTAAAAACTTGTAATGTGTCTTGGCTGTAGGCCGGAAAAATTTCGACAAATATAAAACAAAGATTTTATGCATTATAAATATTTTATTAAAATAACAATATAAGTTACCCGATCCAATCATAACAAAATATCATAAAACACCACTCTCCCCACGCCGACACCCAAGCAGAGCTCAATCGAGGTTGCGAGGATGCGACGTGGAGAGAGTTTTGAAATAAACACAAACTCTCACTCACATCGTAATAAAACTATTTCTCAAGTAAAACCGATTTTCAAGTTTCAAAAACTGATTAAAATTGTGTAAAAATGAATCGGTATATATACCTATTGTACGACCCTAACCTTGCGTGTTCTTTTTGATTTAGTAAAACAAATTTTGACCTTGGAATTTTCTGGTATATTCTAATCTTTAATTTTATTATTTTGAAATTTTATTTGACAATTTTTTCTTTAGATTTTTAATTGAATTATTTCTAATTCAAATTATTTGATTTTTATTTCATTTTCATGAAATTTTGCATTTTTAATAAATTGTCAAATTTCGGTCAAATTGTTGAGTTTTTGTGTTATGTTTATATTTATTTCGTGCGGATCTTGTTGCATTTTGTTATTATTTTAATTTATTTTTGTGTTTATAATTTTATATTTGATTGTCTTATTTCTCGTATTGATAGAGTTAATTGGTGTTTTAATAGGTTTGAGTTTAAATCTGCATGTTATTTTTGCATGTGTGTTACCGATTCGTTTAAACATTTACAAGGCCGTTTGTGTTCAGTAGCAATAATAGGGAACATAGTAGTAATAATAGGGATAAGGGTGAGAGAGATACTGTGTGGATCTTTAACACAACGAAGGGTTTACAGGCCATAGGAAAATCATCAATACGGGAAACTATAAGATGGACTAAGCGATAAATGATATGAGAGTATAGAGTAACAATTGAAGGAGATAGTAGAACAATGGGACCTAAAAATGGAAATTGAACACAGGACTTCTTTCGGCAGCTTGTTGGACCCATGGATCGTTCGGTCAATTATAGCATTAGCAATAACGCTCACTTTTTGCGGACGACCCACCCACTTGAACACAGCTCCAACGTTGCTTAGCAATGGTGCCGAGTGGTAAGCGAAAGATATTTGTATGAGGTTGTCTGGGTAACAACCATATAGTTTCAAAATCTCAACACCCAGAAACTCACCACGAAGATGTAGTTTTAAGGTGTTCTAACAAGTCTGGTTGGTACGTTAGATTTTTGGTTTGTGAATCGCACGCGAACCAAATTTGCAAATGTGACGTTCTTTTTTGCTAGCGATCTGTTTAGTTTTCTTCAGAATCTGTTGTCGGAGTGATTTTTTTAGAAGTTTGAACGGTTTTGTCAGTAATTGGTTCAATCCTATTTTGTCTTCGTTAGGTACTGATGTTTGTTCTATGTCTGAATTATGATTTTCGGAAAGCGTATTTATAGGAGTATTACAATCGTTATCAAAAAAATTGTCTTCGAGAAAAACAAACCCTGGTTTACAAACGGCAGATGTTAAAGGTCTGTGGTAAATCATTTACGATTACCTTTGCGTTGTTGTCTCTGATTTCAATTAATTTGAAAGATCCTGAATATTTTGGTTGTAGAAATGAGTCTGCGATACTTTGGACATAAATGTGAGAGGCGTTTTTGAATGTTTTAGGAACATAGGGCAGGTATGTGTCAGTAGAAAATAAAGGATTACTATCAATTGAAAGAAAATGGTCCCTGACTATAGAAATGTCTTCTAAAGTTGGTGATTTTTCGAAGTCAACAAGCTGATTTGGTAAGGAAGCAGTTGTTCCAAAAAGTAATTGAGCAGGTGATGAACCGGTTGTTCTGGATGGGGTATTTTGTCATTCCAATAATACGAATGTTAACACTTTTGTTCAACCCTGCTTTTCAGAAAGAATACCGAGAGAAGATTTCAAAGGACGATGATTGTGCGTAAAGGAATGACCTCGAACCAACGAGTTTTGCGGTCAATCATGGTTAATAGATAAAAGAAACTACAGTGAATTGGAAGTGGTCCGACTATGTCTATCTACAAAACCTCGAAACGATTATCAGTAGGGTAATGAATAATAGGAGGTCTTGTGTCTTTGGAAATCTTATAGCGCTGGCAACTTATGCATTGTTCTACCCACATCTTTACGTCATTTCTCATACCAGGCCAGATCACCTTTGAATGTAATAAATTAAAAGTGGCAGTGGAGCATATGCGATGCATGTCGTGTATCAAATGTAAAGCTGACTTCCTCAAAGAATCGTTAAGTATTGGACGGGGTGTTCCGCTAAGTGAAGAGTCGAAATATATTCCGTTCTTTATAATGTGTTTGTCTTCGAACTATATTTGTGGAAGTTGGAGGATCATTTTGAAATTCACTAGTAGAAAATGAAGGTTCGTGAACAATGGCATTTACGTTACTCGAGATGTAATCTGCAATAATGTTTTCTTTGCTAGCAATGTGAAAGATCTCACAAAATACAAAAAGAAGAGACTTAAGTTTAAAACTTATATTAAGGTTTTAAAGACAAACAAAAATAAAGTATAGATACCGAAGGAAAGGATAAGACAGTTTATAGAGCATGCCATTTAACTCTATGTCATACACGTTTATAGAAAGCCCAGGATTATGTTTCACATGCATTTGATTTTGAAAATAAGAGCAAATAGAAAAGACTTGAAGAGTGTCAAAGCCGAACGATATTGAAGTAAACCGTTATCAAATTTATTTGAGACTGTTTTTAATAGTTTTTGAGGACCTCTGAAAGCCATATTTTATGGAAAGATATTTATTGGCAATTATGAATCACTTCAGTTGATATATTTCATTAAGTACAGTATCAAGACAAGATGAAGAAACAACAGCAGCGGCTTTGAAAAATAATTGGAGTTTAAAATACGGAGCACTGAAGTTTATAGACCGTGACAGAGAAAGATAATTTGAAGCAAAATTAATAAAAGATTCAATGAATATTCGTCGAATTAAAATAGTGTATTCAAGTGCGAATCATCATTGAGCTAATGGAATGATCGAAAGACAATTTAGAACCATACGAGATGCCATTCGAATTTCCTTTAAATATAAAATTTATAAACACTAAGAAGTTACTACCAGAATTAGAATTTTAACTTAATTCACCTTTTCAAAGTATAATATGATTATATATATCAGCAACCAAGATTCAAATACGATGAGTATATTGAAAAGAAAAATATAGAAAGAAAAAGAATTAAAATGCAAATAGAAAAGAATAAAAGGAAAATATTCTATAATAATAAATTTCGAACTAATTGCTATCAGTGATAAGCGATGGATTAAACAGGGTGTAACAACAAAGGATGATAATAGATATTATGTTTCTAGGGTAATCATTGAGAAAATACATGAAAGGAGCTACGTCAAAAAAATGCCAACAAGAAAAATAAGACAAAAAATGTAGAATGTCTAAAATAATTTCAAAAAATATACTTATTTTTTGAAAGAAGATGGAGTAAGCCGTATCTGTAGATATTTCAACATTTGTATATTTGTGGTCAGTTTAAATTGAGTGATGACATTCTTCAGAAAATAGATAGATTTTAAAGGGAGAGGGATGTAAGATGTTTTTAAAAATACTATTATTTATATTCGTAATCTGGTGGTATTTTGAAATTGTATAATTACATTGCTCGGAATATTATTTATATTTAGAAAAATTCTCCACGCATATTAGTGTTGAGGTTTCGAATTTTAGTGAGGTATCAACTTTTCACTGGTGTTTCTTATATAAATAAAAACAATTCTTTATATAAAAATTTATTAAATGAAAATTAAAAATTTACCAAGAAATATACGTTGTACAAATTATCTTTCGATTCAAATTTAATATCTTTAACCTTTAAATATGATGCGTGCTATGTTGGTGTTTTTATGTATATAAGTGCGTGCTATATCTTGCGTGCAAAAAGTATATGTTAACGTTTTTGTCTGTTATATTTTGAAGTCTTGTGAATATTTACTTTGCAAGACTATCTCAAAGAACAAAATTTTTGAACCTTTTTACTAAAATTTCTTTTCTATTTATACTAAAATTTTCCTAGATTAAAATATGTTTTTGTTTATTTAATTCATTTATTAAAAGGGAATTATTTATTTATTCTTCGGAAATCAAGGAATTGTTTATTTAATTTTATTTAATTCGTTTACTAAAAGGCAATTATTTCTTCAGAAATAAAGGAATTATTTATTTAATGAAACTCTTTATTTATTTTCAATTTTTTTAGAAAAAAAAGGTTTTTGAGAAATAATATTTATATATTTTATATTATGTTAAAGATTAAAAGGATTTTATTTATATATTTAATTTTACATTCCCCTTCTATATTGATTGTGGAATTAAATCATGTAATACTTTATTAATATTTAATACACATACACAAAATAAAACTAGTAAAAATAATCACACATAATAAGACAATTGTTCGATCACTGTCCAAAAATTGTTTAGTTTGTTTGGGGATTGAATTGGGATTCGAGTTTCCGTGCATATATTTACTTTATACTTTCCATGCCCTGTCTTAAAATATTTATTTAGGACAAATGTGGTGATGGGTTTGCCCTCATCATCCAACATTAGATTGGCAATTTTTTTTTGTTTATATAATCTATAATTTGAAACGACTTTTGAATAAACTCAAATATTCTTCTAATAATTAATAATATAAATCAAATATATAAAAGAAATCGACATTTATCAATTAAAATTTTAGTCTGCAATAGAATTTTGTTAGCTTGTGTCAATCACTATTTTAAGTGAAGCTATTTTCATTATTACATCAAGGAGCATTTAATTGGACCGGTCAGGACATTTAATTAAACCCTGTAAATACTAAAAGGATCATTAAACTAAGATTTTTTTGTTTTTATAAAAATTTAATAAAAATTAATTTCTTGATAAATTTTCTTAATTTATTATTATTTTCTTTAAATGAATTTTAGAAATTCTGAATTTATACAAAAAATGTTTATATATTTATTTATTTAAATATAAATTATTTACAATTCTCAAATATTTTCTTTTTTCATTAGACATTTTGTTAAAATAGTTTGATATGGTGGTAATAATTTCTTAAATTACCGTTATCTAATTTCTGGAGCTCTTCATTGATTTATGGATAAATAGCAGCTTGTCTAATATTAAAATTCTGATCCATTAATTTTAATTTTGTCAAAAACACTTTTAATGGCTCGAATTAATAATTTTTTATCGAAAGTAAATATTCTGTAATAATCCTAACAAGTTAACTAAATTTTACTAGCAAACATACATATTTCGATGGTTGTTTCTGTGTAAAATAGTTAATGTAGTAGAAACTTCAGAAATGTCAAAAAA
Source organism: Schmidtea mediterranea (assembly GCA_022537955.1). NCBI lineage: Eukaryota > Metazoa > Platyhelminthes > Tricladida > Dugesiidae > Schmidtea > Schmidtea mediterranea. Next base: position 79,843,808 of record CM039681.1, read on the forward strand.
ATCATAAATTATTTGTTTTAAAATGTGTTGGGAATTTAATATTCATTTATGTTCAATTTAAAAAGAAAATTATTCTCTTACTAACTGGAAACTAACTGGATAAGTTTGTTCTAAAAGGTGCTCAAGTAGACTGTGTCATGAGCTACCATTAGGATTATTCTGGCTGATGTTGTAGAAAGTGTTGTTCTGGTCAAAAGACGCAGGTATCTACCCGCAGGGCGTCACTGTAAAACCCACAGCGTCTGATTGCAACGTCGGTCATGGTGGGAAGGTAAAATCATGGGGTGTGCGACTTCAGTTAAAGGGGAATAAGGTTTTGACTATCGTATAGAAAATTTAAAATATTGTCGGAAAATTAATCGTAAAATCAAGTAGAAAGGGATAGGATAGTGTAGGAAAGTAAAGTCAAGAACATTTTCAAATACTCGAAGGATGTAATGTTGTAGATGAGAGTAGTGTTTATTAAAGTGACCGCAGAAGTTTGTAACCACTTAAAATCATGGGAAGTGTGCCGGGAGCTAAGGAACTGTGAATCAAATTTGAAATACAGGGAAAGATAAGGGATAAATTAGGACGAATACAGTGATTAAATAAATGAAATAGGAAATTTACCAAAAAATAAGGGTGGAACGCTGCTCAAATTTTTGAAAGATACCTTAATAAATAATGGGTAAAGATGACAAATAGATATAGGAATTGTAGCAGTAAACGAGTAAGGACGCGGATATAGAAAGATAAAGACGTAAGACCTTCCATCGACAGTCAAGAACCCGAAAGTGAAAATATCATGAGGACTAGTTCTAGAAATTGAGCTCATCTGCTCATGAATTTTGAACCCCTATGTACAGTAATCCTATGTGCAGTACCAACATGGTAATCACCATGGTTACATAGGAGGGACACAATAATAATCTTGATAGCGTTTATGTGAAAGTCACACAAAATCCCTAGAAAAAATAAATTAAAACAAACCCTATTCGCCAACAAAATAACAAAGCCAGCAGTTTGCACACAAACCTGGTTACACACTGTATAAAGTATGTCGATGCAAATGAAAGTTATTTTGAGAAATAAATCCTACATGACTTGTTTATTGTAAATACGAAATATATTTGCGTCCATTTATTTATTTCCATACAAGTTTCACCACTTATTTGACGCACCGCGTAATATTTGTTTTATAACAAATTTTCAGTTTAATAATAAAAATCATTTACAGGCAGTTTTAAGAATCACCCTTACAAAATTATCGCCTGAAGTAGTGGGATGTGTCACATCCAGCACATGTCACATCCAGCACAGTACCCCCCCCCCGGCTGAGAGAAAATTCCAAAAGTACAAAAAATTTTTAAGACAAAGACAATGACTCATTCAAGGTCATTGAAACAAAGACCATGACTCATTCAAGGTCATTGGATGACTCATCATATTTTTCAATGTCATTTAAACAAAGACCATGACTCATTCAAGGTCATTGGATGACTCATCATATTTTTTCAAGGTCATTCAAAATTTCTCAAGGTCATTTTATTTTTAAACTTTTTTAAATTTAAATTTACTACTTATAAAAATAAGTAGTATATATTTTGTAAATTTATTTTATTATTATTAAATTAAATTGTTTGTTTTAATCAAGTCAATTATTTTATTATTATTATTATTAATATTATTAATATTATTATTTTTATTATTATTATTATTTTTATTATTATTATTATTATTATTATTATTATTATTAACATTATTACTATATAATGAAAACCACGACATATACAACAAATTTATTATAAAGAGATAATTCTACTATAGTAGTATTGTCGAAGAGCTTTATTCAAAGCCCATTCCACATACTTCCGATATCTGGCAGCGCAGCAATGACATCCATCACCACAAGGGTATTCGGGTTCCATATCTTTTGACAATTTGTTTTGTTCGATATCCCATAGGAATTCATCGATTACAGTAAATATCCATATTGATATATGATTGAATATCAAGTCTGGAATTATTGATGCTGGCTTATCCATGATTCCATGTATTTCTGGATAATAGAATTCCAGACGTTCTTTAATAACTTTAAAATAATCATCTAAAAAACAAGTAATAATAATAATAGTAATAATAAATTACCATAATGTTTAACTTCATTCATAGCTTGAACTGCGCTCGGTACAATCATTTTAATGATAAAAATTGAAATAACAATTACTTTTATACTAATTTACACACACACACACACACATCTTTAGCTATAAACAATAAATATTAATTTATATAGATTTAAAAATGATTAAAGAAATTTTAATAATATTATTAGTTTTTAATATGGCCAACTCAATTGTTGTAACCGTTCAAGGTAAAAATTCAACAAGATGTGTATGTCCAGATACCGCTGTATTGATGGATATTTTGTATATGATAGATAGGCCTAGATATTTGAAAACTCCAGTCAAAAGATTATCTGAAAGAATGAGTAATTTAGAATTCCGATTTGAACATACATATGAGACTTTAAAAAGAGCTAAAAACGAATTATATGATGATATTATATATTTAAATAAGACCATTGGTACTATCAAAAATGAATTAAGAAAATCAATATTAGAATTGAAAGAAAATCATAAACTTAATGAAAAAATGATGAATCAAGTTCAATATAGTATAAAATTTTATTCTAATAAAACAACTGATCAGTTCAATCGTATAATGAAATTACAACAACACCCAGTTAACAGTGGCGGCAACAGCTTGAAAGAAGTTAACAGTGCCAACAAATCATCATTGCCATTTCCATTATATATTTTTACATATTTTCTTAGTATTACATGATTTTGATTGGTCGAATATAGTATAAATAAGCTTACACTTTCATATATTTTTATAAAATGCCAGAAACTAAATTTTTTATAACTTTGTTGAATGAGCTGGTCTCTAATAATAGAGAAGAAGATGAAATCATTAAAAACATGAAATTTATGGTAAACCGTACCGAGAAAATCGTTGAAGACATCCCATTCGATTATGAAAAAATTCTCAATTTGCCACCATTGGAGAGAAAGAAGGCATTCCAATCAATATTTAGTTACATGTTCGATGAAAATAATAAATGGATGCGAATAATAGTAGGATTAATGTACATGAAACACATGATATTAAAATCTGGATCCGACTATGAAAATTATTTCCAATGGTCTATAGAGGTATATTACTTTATATTGTTAATAATTTATTATTATTTAGGTGATAGAAACAAAAATTGATCCGTGGGTAGAATCAAACGGTGGATGGACAGCTATTATTCAAGTTGCCGCAGAAGCCAAACGCTCTGATATTTATATCGAGAATTGCAAATTTTTATTAAAACTATTCACTGGAGTATCTGTTTTATATTTATGTAACAAGGTTTATCATAGATTTTAATAAATATTTCTTTGTTATTTTTATTAATAAAAACTATATTTTAAATATTTATTGATTATTACATGTACATGGTTCACCACAAGATTCTATCATAATATTTTCTATAACATGATCAATACAATTCTTAAATTCGGTAGGCTCATCTTTTTCGGTAGCTTCTTCAACATTAATAATTTCTTCAGAATCATTAATAATTTCAGTATCTCCATCATTAACAATTTCATCACTCTGACATTCAGATTCGCAATCCGATTCTTTACTCAATGCTTCAACTAGAGTCAACATATCTCTAATTTTTACACCGGTTTTTTCTTCAAGTTTATCAAACAAAAAGTTTATTAAATATTCTAAACCAAAATTAATTAATTATTTATATTTTATATTTTACCTTTTTCAGACATCATTTTAACACTATTTTAAAACTACTTATAATTTTGTTTATAGAATAACAAAGAAACATTAATACATTTATTAAACACTATACATTAAAATAACTGTGAAAGTCTAGCAGTAACAATTTTCCAGATTGGAGAAAGCACATCGTTTTGATCTGCTTTATATCCTTGGATTGTTATTGTTATATACCAGTTTTCCTGTTCTTTGAATCCAATTTCTGTAAATGCATCATAATATCTGGTATATTGACTCGTGAAGAAAGCATTTTCATTGCATTTTAAATTGGAATTGATCTTTTTGAATGTATTATCAATATCCTTGATATCTAACATTGAGAGAGTACCAGCAAGAGATTGAAATTGCGTTTTATTGAGTTTGACTGGATTTGCCAATTGCATATTGATAGGCTCCTTTAAAAAATACATTTTATAATTGTGGAACATCTGAACTGGTTGGACACTTATTTTCTTGGTCATGTTTGATTTATGATCTTTATAATGTGGTGACGCACTTTTATACCCTTGACAGATACTGATTAACCAATCAGAATCATGCATGATCACAAAGACAATGCATGATAAGTGCATGATAAGTGCAAGACAAGTGCGTGACTGGAAAACTGTATGTGAATTAACTCGTGGATTTTGTATATGATTTTACGCATTCATCTATATAAAATGTATTATTATTTTTATTATTATTACTATTATTATTATTATTATTATTATTATTACTATTATTATTACTATTATTATTATTATTATTATTACCAAAACTAACAAAAATAAAACTATTACTATTATTAATATTATTATTACCAAAACAATAAAAATAAAACTATTATTACCAACACTAACAAAACAAAACAAAAAATAAAATTCAAAACATTTATTTTCGAAAAAGTTGGTATTTCGAAGAATTTGTAACTGATTTTGCCAGGCACCATTCCACATAGCGCTGGTATCGAAAATCGCAGCAGCTACAACCCAGAATACAAGGGTATTCGGGTTCCATCTCCTTTGGTCTTCTGTCAAGCTTAATATCCCATAGAGCTTGATCAATTATGTTAAAAATCCATATGTTGGTGGTCGTATAGACCAAATCTGGAATTACTGATTCAGGCTGGTCTTTGACTATTGCTCTGAGTTGAGGATAGAAGAAGAATAACATTTCCAGTAATACGGCCTGATATTTATCTGGAAACAAAGATATTAATATTAATAAATAATAAATAATAAATTTACCATAATTTTCGATCTCTTTTTGCTTAATTTTGTGCTTGAAGTATTTTCCATTTTAAAAATGAAATAAAATGAATAAGCAATTTGTTTTAATCAATCATTAGCCAATCAGATATCGACCAATCCGGTGATTTCATTTTGTATATTACAAACAATATTTTTGTACTCTAGATTTCGCACCCCTAATATAACTATTTTGCCACTAGCAAACACGTTAACACACATTGGGTTGTATTTTAAAAGCCTCAGTGCAGGAAATAATTCTGGTTCGAACATACAAAGACATTTTGTTGACATGTTGTATAGATTGATAGATTGTCCTATATCCATGGTAACTGTAATTGACTGTATTTTAAGATCCTTTATTCTATATTGTAATTTATTGACATCTAAAGGTTTCTTACATCCCATGATTCTGCATTTGCCTGATTTGAAAAATATTATAGGGTATTTTTCACTCCTATCTACAATTTGCTGGGGTTTACCATTTGGAAACGTCATTTTTGATACATCGAATGTTCCTTTATAATTTATATTTGATAACATAATTAAACAATAAAGAAATATTAAGCTATATATATGAGTTTTTAGGAAGAGTTCATTAAATCATATAATATAAACAAAAACCTATAATTATACAAATTAATAATGGAATTAAGAAATGATGCGGTATATCAAATCGTTGGCCCAAGTGGTAGTGGTAAAACTATGTTTGTGTGTAAATTACTGAAATCTAATTTATTTCAAACCAAATTCAACAAGATTTATTGGCATAAGGGTGCAGATGAAGAACATGGATTAAGTCAAGATAATTTCTGTAAATTGAAAAACATGAAAATAGTAAAGGGTTTTGATAAAAACTGATCAAGTCGATTAAGGAAAGGTGATGTCATCATTATTGATGATTTGTATCAGGAAGCTAATAAAGAAAAGGATTTTAATAATTTATTCACAAAAATCAGTAGACATGTTGGTGTTACTGTGATCTTTATTACTCAAAATCTATTTCATCAGGGTGGCGCACATCGAACAAGGAATTTAAATGTTCAATATTTAGTTATTTTCAAGAATCCTAGAGATGCAACAGTTATTGATTTTCTTGCTCGACAGGCATACCCTAATAATCGTAATTTTCTCATCAGTGCATTTCAAGATGCTACAAAATCACCACATGGATATATATTTCTTGATTTCATTTTACTAGGTCTTTTGATGATATCCATGAGGGTTTTTGATATCCATGCCATTTAACATAGTATTGTTTATCCTTACCCACCTTTTTAGTTTTCAATATTTTCTGAATTCTGAACACCGTAGGTTTGGAAATAACTTGTAATTCCTGTTCATAGAATTTCCCTTGTATTAAATTGTTATCACTATCTTTAATAACATACATTACAGGACTCTGTTTAGTATTAATTTTAGTAATTTGAAATACCTCATCACTCCAATTACTATCGAAATTTTTGATGAAAGGTGAAGCAGATATTTTACTAATTCTAACGTGATCACCAACTTTATATTTTGGTTTTGTAATAGCAACTGTTTTAGATCGTACCGATTTAGCTAATGTTTTCGAGCTGATATCTACGGGTCTCAAACCATTCAGACCTCGATGTGATGAATTATTATAACTAACAAGTATTTTCGGTAATACATTTATTCATATTTTATTACCTTGATGCACGAAATATTTCTTCAATCTATCCCTCAATGTCCGGTTAAATCTTTCAACATGTGCGGCTTTGTATTGAGAATGTACAGAATAATGATTTATTTTCAGACGATCCAGGATTTGCTTAACTTTACTATTGTAAAACTCCTTGCCTATAATAATAATAATAATAATAATAATAGTATTAATAATAATAATAATAATAATAAAATAATTGACTTGATTAAAACAAACAATTTAATTTAATAATAATAAAATAAATTTACAAAATATATACTACTTATTTTTATAAGTAGTAAATTTAAATTTAAAAATGTTTAAAAATAATATGACCTTGAGAAATTTTGAATGACCTTGAAAAAATATGATGAGTCATCCAATGACCTTGAATGAGTCATGGTCTTTGTTTAAATGACCTTGAAAAATTATGATGAGTCATCCAATGACCTTGAATGAGTCATGGTCTTTGTTTCAATGACCTTGAATGAGTCATTGTCTTTGTCTTAAAAATATTTTGTACTTTTGGACTTATAAAAATTTTCTCTCAGCGGGGGGGGGGTACTGTGCTGGATGTGACATGTGCTGGATGTGACACATCCCACTACTGCCTGAATTAAAACAAAAATTAAAAACCGTACAGTAGTTTAATTTTTCTCATTAAATTGTTCGCTATTAAAGAATTTATGTTGAAATTCCTTTTCCATGATAATAATGTATGTCAAATAGTATTTTACTTGCGGCCCGCGGCTCATTTGATACTCCTAATGTGACCCTTCATCCAAAAAGTTTGTCCAGCCCCATTTCCTATTATCATAATGGCATTGGAATTTTTAGAATATTCACATCGAATTTTACAAATTTTAGCTATAGTTAAATAAATGTTACAATTAAAAAATCATAATTCCTCACAGAACTGAAAAGCACGATTATTCATGAATAAATGGAGGAAATTGTAAATTTAACCAAATTCGACTGTCGAAAATTTTTAGTTATTTTGTTTTAATCTATTCAATTTGTAATTTGTAAGATATGCTAACATCGTTATAAACGAGTTATTAAAATGTCACGTTTGAACATGATTGACATTTATTTAGACTATTCGAATAAAATCAAATAAATATATTGTTAATTATTTTAAATTGTTTCTAATTTTTATTTTACCTTATTACTTTTCAGAATATAAAAAAAAATCTAGGAGAAAGACTTATTTGTAAAATTAATTTAACCTTTTCAGACCTTTGTTTTAATTGAAAACATAATTGTACTGTTTATTTTATTCCAATGTAATTAAGTACAAATATCATACAAAATAACTTTTGAAAATTTAAAAATCTTGGTTGTTTAGAATACTTTTGTCCTGGAAGCTTAAATATTTAGGAACTTCTAACGTAAAATAAGTTACAAGTTAAACGAGCGAAAAGACGCAAAATTTTACTTTTTCGCTTTTCTTAATTATTCATCTTTGTTTTAATTAACTTTTCTGTAATTTTTTATTCTTTTCTGACTAATTTTTAATCCATTTTACTTTAATGATGACTCTAGAGACCATTGTAATAAAACATGAATAAAAAATAATAAAATTGTAAAATTATGAAAATCAATCAAAATTAATTAAAATTTTGAAAAAAGTAAAAATCAATATTTTTAGGTGGGGAAAAGTGGTAACCGGTGGCAAATTTGATTTTGAAAACGAATAAAATACTCTTAAATTAATATGGGGTATAATGAAGGTTCGGGAGCCCATAAACAAACTAATTAATTAAGTTATTTGCCGACGAACCCATTAATCAAGGGCCGCCGAGCTGAACATCAGTCTAATGGGTTTTCCAGAATTAGCAAAATTGGCAATAAATTGTCCGACCGGTAAAAATTGTTTTCCTAGCTCTAATCCAAATTAATGCAACCCAAAATTATAAAAAGAACTGACAACAAAATAAGTAGCTAGTTGGTCGAAGAGGAAAATTTAATTAATTTGAAAACGAATTGAAAGTAATAAACAGATAAAGAAGTTAATCAGATTGCAGTGACTTATTGAGCGATACCTTTAGGGTGTCTACGAAAAATCAAATAATTGTATCTTGTGGTGAATAAAGATTTCTTTGTTTGGATTTTGTCTTATTGATTATTGAACACCAGCAGTCGGATCGAGATATATATCCATCGACGAATATTTAATATCCCAACACCATATTGAAAAGTAGAACAATTCTCATTAACATATTTATTTAGATTTATCTCTAATTCTCTAACTTCTATATTTTTTTCAACTTGTTTGTAAACTTTTTAGTTGATTTGACTTCTTTTTATTTATTAGAAAGCTACTCAAACATACGTTTTATGATATATTTCGACAGTTTTCCTGTAATTATCAGGTAGACTATGTATATTGTTGAATATTTAAACAAATTATTCTTAAATTATTTGTAAATTTAATATAATTTAAATAATACATTTTTTTATTTTCTTATTTTTCAACAAATATATTAAAAAAAATTTTAAAAAGATATTTTATAATAATTTGATTAAATAATTTTATGATTTATCATTTTGATTTAATTTATAAATAATAAAAATAATTACATCCTATTCATTTTTAAAAGACTTGATTTCTGTCATATTTTATTTATTACCATTTCATAAAAGTGTCAACAATTAATTTTGAAAACACTAACTTATTATTTGAAATATCTTATCTCTCCACTTCTTCTTTCTTTCAATACTTCTAGAGTTCAACTTGATAAGGTAATAGAAATCTGACGACCCTTGTACTATATATCATTTTTGTGTCTATTCTGCTATTCTTTATTGTATTGATACTGTCTCCCAACCTCAAAAACACGAGGACCTCCCTTTGTCATGCCCATAACTCTCATATTTTATGCAGTTTTAATTAAGTATTTATTTCGCATCTTCCGTCAATTCTCAATATGATATATCTCCTTTTTTAAAGTTTGAATGTAAATTAACACTCAATATATAAATGATCTTAAATGGGGATATACTAAAAATAATAATTTTAGTCGAACTATATACAACCAGTAAATATTTCTACTGACTGTTAAAATTTATGTTTTTCAGTTAAATATTTCTGATATTCAATAGAAAAATGACGAGTTACCATATTTTTCACTGTCAAAAATATCAGTTTTAAATCATTATCTAATAAAAACGATGAAAGTTTCTAGAAATTCATTGATGACTGGCCCCGCAATATAACTAAATAATTACTCGAATACATGTAGTATGTTTCTAATTTAATATAACTATCAACAATTTTTAATGTCTGATATACCCAAATAAAATACTCATACATCAAAACACTGAGATTGGTCATGTTTTCATATCAAACATCCATGTCAAAGGTATTTCAAGACTAACACCGAGTGACACTGGTAGAGGTATCCTGATAGCAGAACCCATTTAGAATGTTTTTTGGTTTTAAACTTGTTTTGAGTGATAAATATATTCAAATCTCAAGACTATACTTCTCATTAAGCAAACAGATATCCGATAATTTTTATCATAATTAATTAGAAAATGATCAAAATTTACATACAATATTTAATTTTCATGTTTAATTGAAAAATGTTCAATAATTGACAACGTCATCTAGTGACTAAACAATGCAGATGTAATTTCTGTGCATGACTAATAAATTAAGCAGTTTAGACATTTATATGGAATATAGAAACGGAATAGAGTATGGGAATTTCAAATGCAATGCAAAGGATAATTATGAAAGATGTTCTCAGTGTTTAACCAATAAAATGCAAAAATTAAAAACTTAAAATAAGATTTTTGGTTTCAGAGGCAGAGGCCAAATAATGGCAAGAAAATAGATTAAAAGAACAATTAATTACACAATCTGATAATATAAAATTTAAAATAAATGATGGAAATACAAAAATGTGAAATATATCAATAAAGAATGAAACTTATTGTTAAATTTCAAATTAAAATTTTTACCGCGTCTGCGTGCTAATCGTTGTTTTTATATTTTCACGTGTCTGGGTGCGCATGTTATGTTTTTGAATTATACACCTGATTCAATTCATTAAAAACTCCTATAATAAAATGAAAAATCAATAAAGTTATAATATAGGGACATACATACTTACCCGTGTCTGCATGTAATTTGTTCAATTGAATAAAAACTTATATTATAGGAAGGAAGGAATTGGAAGAAAATTTTTTTTTAACATCAAAACATAATACATAATAAATAATACATGCAAACTTTCAAAATGTAGAAATGTTCAATTCATTAAAAACTCTATATAAAACTATTTTTAGTAACTTTTTAGACAATTTTTTTTAAATTAAAGCCGAAAATTTTTGAAAAAAATACCAAAAACTCTACTTTGAGTTGTAGAGAAAATTAAGAAATAATTTCGTAAGATTTTTCATGAAATTCAATCAATTTAATATTTTTACAACTTTTCAGATATTTCAAAAATATCCATCGAAACTCTAGATTTTTGAGTTTTTACCTCATTTGCAATTTACCAGGAGCAGTGGAACCAGAACCTTTAAATGAGGAGTTTAAAAAATACGGAAAACATAAGTTTTCCGATAACTTAAGTTTAAAAAAATTTTTTTATAGAGTATAAAAAATCCAAATCATTAATACCATTGAAAATGAAGAAGATTTTTATAAATTGGGGAAATTAACAGAAATTTCCAATGCCTCATAAAATCAAAAATTATCAAAAATTTGGATTTGTCAAAAGGTAAAAAAGATGGCAGCCAAAACAAATTTCCTAGGAACAGAGAAATAGTTTATTCGAATATAGAAACTTTTTAATAAATTTTAGTTTTGAATTAATCGGACTTACATTTATTCGAAAATAATTCCATTAATTTACATAAATTCCTAAAAAAACCTAAAAAAATTAAAAAAAAATGGATTTACCTGGCAGACATTTACCAATTTATTTGATGAAAATCCTAACAAATCAAGAAATTCCGAAAACAATGATGAGAATTCCTACAGAAGTAATATCTGGTTTAAAAATTACTAAAGAATTCGAACAGGATATCAAAAGAGAAGTACACAGAAACACAATGGTAAAAGAAGTGAAAGAGAATGAAAAACATATCAGAAATAAAAATGATAATAAAGCACAAAGAGAATTTAACTTAGGCGACTAAAACGATATTAAATTTGATGAATTTTCATGTTCTCAACCGTTCACTATTATAAATAACGGGTACAATATAAGTTATGAATCAAGACATCCATCTGGAAAATGTTGAATAAATTAAGGCTGATAGTAAATAATGAAGTTAAATATTAAAACAACTTAAATTAAATTCAAAAATTTACGAAAATAATTGTTAATGATGTTGTTGAGAAATTCATTAACGTTGCTTTTTAAAGACAATGGAAGATTTTTTTATTTAAAAAAATTTTATATCAGAAAACTTGGTCTTAGTTTTAACATACATTATTCTTTGATATTTTTAGGTTACTTCTTTTCGCAATTAAAAACCGTCTCGGAACACATGTTCCTACTTGCCTCATGTTAGACTTTTACTCCCAAGTTTAGACTCATATCTACTATGCCCTATTTCAAAAACAATCACCTAATGTTTATTTTGAAACCGGTAAATGTGGTAGTCCTCAACTATTGTTATGTAGCCTTTTTACTTTATTCTTCATGAAAACTGTTGGCTGTTTTCTTTCTGGAACCTTTTAAAATTCTATCGTTTCTAAAATATTGCTCTCTTGCAAATAGTTATTGGTGGTGTTCTGCTTCTTGAAATGATTCGCGTATAGGATATTCGTTTCTTTTTAATTCATGTTAACTGACTTCCTTTTCATTGTGCTGGTATAGGTCTGGTATATTGGGTACTCTTAGTCACATTAGCAGATAATCTTTTTAATAGATTCCTTTTTCTGCTTTTATTTTTATTACTTTAAAAAAATGTTTTGTTTTTAGTTTCGTCATTAATATTTCATTTAATCTTGCATAACGTGCTTTATTTGAGATGAGATCTTAGACAATGTCTTCTTCTCATTGCCCTGAATTCAGAGCTTCCGTTTCAAATTCCAAAGGCTGCAAATCGTTCATCAGTTTCTTCTTCCAAAACTGCGAATTATTTAATTTTTTCCGTCCTTGATTTTGTAATTGTGAATGAATTTAAGAACCCAGATTTGGATTGGTATCTGTTTTTCTTACGTTTCTTACACATTGAGTATGCTTGTCAATCACTGTTCATTTATCAACAGACATTCTTTTATGATTCATTCTTCTGGTTTTTTTATCTTCCTAATATTATGATATCGTTAGTTGTTCGTGTGAGCACATCTTGACATGATTTTGTTAAACACTTCATTATCAATTTGGTTGCTTTGAAACTACGTATATATTCTTATTTTAGACATTGTCACCAGTTACATCCAATTTTTAAAAGACTTAATCGCTGTAATAAAATTTATTTATTACCATTTCATAAAAGTTCGAACAATAAATTAGTAAAATACTATATCATTTTAAATATCTTAACTAAAATTTAAAAAACTTTAAATAAAATTATTATAAAATGTTTTTAAAAAAAAAATTTTTAATATATTTGTTGAAAATTGTAAAATAAAAAAATTATTTAAATTATAGAAAATTTATAGAAAAATTTTTTTATAAAAAAATTCATTAAATTTGTATTATTTATTTAAATATTTTTCAACGTACATAGTTTTACTATCCTACTGATGATGACAGAAAAGATGTCGCAATATATCTAAAAACACGTATTCTTGTAATTAAATCATTGCTATCTTTACTTAATTATGTATTTTGATTTATTTATATTTAATTTCAACTTTAAATATTCTAATAGGCTAGTTGTAATTAATAAAATAAAGGTGTGATCAATCCCATGTCATGTTGGGGGGGGGTCATATAGTATAACGGCAGCTTTATGATGATTTATTTGCGTTTTCAATTCATATTTGAATATTATTAAAATTATATTATTGTAAAAATATTTTTCATAAATATTAAAGATTTGTCGGTCTTGTTTATAATTAATTTGAAATTGTCGGATTTTTGTTAAATTGTTGACGTTGATGATTACGGTCATGTGAACGTTTGTCACAATGTCGATGGGTTTCCTTTAGTCTTTCGTGGCGACAATTGGCAGTTTATAACTATTGAAATATGCATTACAGTATTTGTGAGTATTTAAGCTAAATTTTGACTTTTAATTTTGATAAATGTTTTTTCGGAAGGAAAATTGAATAAACTATCTTACTGCTAGAAATGATGGTTAAAGAAATGTTGAGTTGACTTAAAAATTCGGTACATGAGTCCATGTCCAATAGTTCTGAACTACTAGAGCTATGGACCAATTGTAACTTTGACAAGAGCCACAAAAACTTTAAACTATTAATGGAATAATTTTGATTGGAAATTCAATAATCAAATGGTTAAAATGAATTTGTGGATAATAATTGATTGAAAGCATGTAATGTTTTACAAATTTATTAGTTGATTAATTAATTGCGGTGTTCACAATGTATAATTTATTTTTAACTCTAAAATTTTACATATTTTGTTTTATTAATTCAATGGAAGAAAAGCTAGATATAAACAAACTTGCGTATAAACAAACGAGATTCTTGAAATAATTTTCATGGCAGCATTACAAATGGAATAAAGTCCAATTGATAGACGGTTTTATTTTATTTGTTGGTGAATGAGATATAGTTGAAAGAGAATGACGACCGTAATTGAAATAAGTGGCTCTTAACCTTTTTTGAAGTTAGTTTTAATTATAATAAAATCTTCTGGAGCTCCAAATTCATAAAAACATCTGATTTGACAATGAAATGTGTAGGAACATTGCTTATATTTATACAGGTTACATAACCAAAAAAAACAAAAAAATCATTAAGACATTTGACGGGTCACTTGTAAAATATAAACACAGCACAGGTTGAGAATAGAGAATCCAAAATTACCGAGGTTTTACATTACCGGTTTACGGTAAATTTTTATCGGAATTACCGGTTGATCGATGATTCTCGGTAAACTTATTTATTGGGAATATATTAACATAACGCCATTATAATTTTTCAAAATCAGAAGATTATATTACAGACTGTAATAAAATCTACTACTTATTTACAGTAGTACTTAATAAGTAGTACTTATGTATATAAATATTAACAAAAATAATTCATAAAAATAAACAAATTTAATTTAAGAAATTTTAATATTACACTACGAAACTTGAGTACTTCTCAGTGATTTTTGTATTAACAACAGATACAATAAAAAGAAAAAAAATAACCTAAAAATTATATTGACAAAACATTTTAAGGATTAAAAATATCAATTTGTTTGATAAAACATGCACCCAAAAACACTTAAATTGTCGATACTATTGTTATTAAGTCGGGACCGTATTTCAGTGCCTATCTGACCCACTGCTGAAAAGGCTCTTTCAGATTCAACAGATGTTGGTTTTATTATGAGAATATACTGGTATGCATACTCAAGGTAATCTCCTCGTTTCTTATTTTCTTCAAATAAAATTAGTTCCCTTTTTATAACTTTGGTTAGGTTTGTTCCGTTTAATGCACCTTATTTTTGTTTACAATCATAGTTTTAGTTTTTCATTTGATTGCTATCCTTCATGGATAAAGTACTGAGTACAATTATATCTTCTCTAGATTCGTCGCTTTCTGATAAATCGACTTCTACTGCATTATTTATGATATCTAACCTTTCAATTAATGAGACAACAACTTAATTATACCGACTTTAGTTGTTCTATTAAACAAATTGTGCTCGTTTTCATTTAGTATTGATATTGATTTTTTCCATTAGTCTGGATTGTGTAAAAACTGAAAGACATCGGAATAGTTCGAGCATCTCTCTTTTAGACGTAAAAATAGTTCGGATTTAAGATCTTCACTTAGTCGTGTATTTTGATTGGATAACTCGTCCAACATAAACTTAATAGAGGTCGGCACTTAATAAAGTGCTATTACTTAAGTACAACGCTTCCACAGCTAACTTTATAGGTAGTAGTGATGATATTATATCCTCAATTACTTTAACTTCATTTTCTGAGAAACTTATATTAAAACCTAAATCAATAAAACTTCGTTCTACCATAGCCAGTATACTATTCCATTTAGTTTTTGTATCGAGAATAAGTGCCATTTCCTTCTTAAATTCATTTATGTATGTTTTTGAAGGCAATCATTATTTTTAGGCGATCGTCTAAATATTTTAACTATATTTCGTATTTTTTGAATGACAGGATATATATGATTACAAAGCATAATATTTTCATTGTTCACCCAAATGCAAAAATTTGTTAAAGGTAGGTACATTGATATTCATAAACTTATGATTTCTTATTGACGTCCATTCATCTAACGCAGGGGTTCTTAACCTTTTTTACTTCATACCTCACCTAATATTTAATTTTATGTTTTTACCTCCAGCATAATTAATTTATTTTAAGAAAAGATAAGAAACATAATTAGTGGTATACCAACATTGCATATATTATTTTATTTTTACCATTTTAATATATATTTATAAAAAAAATCATATTTAATTCATACTGATATAAAAAATTATATTTTTTTTTGTAAATAATTTTAATTTTTAATTTAAAAAAAAACATAACAAAAATAAACAAAATCTCATACCTCCCCCAACACATTAGTATACCTCCCCAAGGGAGGTTTTGTTAGTCATTCTACTAAGTGATATCTCACAGGCGCCACAAGGGTGATGAAGAGTTAGAATAATATAAAACAATGGTTTCTTGGTAGCATAATTAATTTACAAATAGAATTATTAAAATTATAATAAGCATTTGCTACAAATGTTAAGTTTATTCATCTATCATTTTATTTTACTAATTATTCTTTAAAATACTATTTCCAATTTCTTTTGAATGATTTTACTTTTTTCCCTACATCATTTTCTTAAGGCTAGCTACATTCTTAGTATCTAACTCAGAGGTTCTCAAATAGTGAATCCAATCAATGTTTTCGGTAAACCGGTAAACCGGTTTAACCGTCTAATTTTGATTTAAAATTCATCGGTGATTATCGAAAATTTTTACCGAAATAATTTCGGTAGTTATTGTGTTTTTATTTTTATGTCAAACATTGGTAAGTTTTCTATACTTTGATCTGTTAAATTTTTGAAAACTGATAATTAAAAATTATTTCATCCGTTTGAGAATATTGGCTATGGAACGGCAGAAAATTTATACAAACAAACAAAGCAATATATGGAGCTATTATATTGAAAAATAGTGCTAAATGTATTGAGTATAATAAGGTATTTCAAACTAAAGGAGGATCCACAAGCGGTTTGCATTCTCATCTCAAAACTCAACATAATCTTAATTTGTGGAAAGGCAAGTGTCAATTTTAGCTGAATACGGACCATCTACATCGTTGTCGGCGGGTAAACCAATCACCTAAAGCTGATCCAATCGGTTTAATAACAAAATATTTCAAGACAAAAGTTGACAAATCTTTCCCTACAATAATACTAAGATTAATCGCAAAAGACGGATTGTTTTTCGGAAAAATATGGGCATTTTATGGTTTAAGAAATCTATAAGTATCAAAGGGTTACGTTGAACCAAAATCTCCTAGCACAGTTAGTGCAATCGTGATAAAATTTGGCAATAATGTTCGAAATCAAATCAAATCTGAAAATATTAGGCGCACCAGTGAAGGTAAACGATTTAGTCTTACGTTAGATCAGGGTTTCTTAACCGGTGAGGTAAACCTCCCTTGGTGAGGTATACTAATGTGTTGGGGGAGGTATGAGATTTTGTTTATTTTTGTTATGTTTTTTTTTAAATTAAAAATTAAAATTATTTACAAAAAAAAATATAATTTTTTATATCAGTATGAATTAAATATGATTTTTTTATAAATATATATTAAAATGGTAAAATTAAAATAATATATGTAATGTTGGTATACCACTAATTATGTTTCTTATCTTTTCTTAAAATAAATTAATTATGCTGGAGGTGAGAACATAAAATTAAATATTAGGTGAGGTATGAAGTAAAAAAGGTTAAGAACCCCTGATTTATGTGATAATGATAAAGGAAACTATTACACTAATTGGGCCTTAACCCATTGTTTTCCGTCCAGGTCCTTGGTGACTCGTATTAAGTATATCAACTCATATGTATGCCCATGTCAAATGTTATTAAGAAAGGAAGCATAGTTTTCATGGGCGCCCGCAGAAAATTTTCTAGGGGGGGTGCATAATATTTTTAGTAAGGTTTTAATGTAGTTTTAATTTACTGTAGCGTATTTGTATGGTTAACGAACGGACAGGAAACTGTGGTAATGAAAGGTATACTGTAACAACAAATTTTTTAATAACACAATATAGGTATATAACAACAAATATTACAACATGAATTTAAAATAAAATTTATTCTTTAAACAAGAACTGGAGTCGTCTGTTATCGCTACCAAACATATTTACAATTTGTCCATAAAGTATTTTTTGTTTCAGTTCACTTTGTCTCTGTGTACGCTTAACATGTACAATCCAGACAGACATTTATCTGACATTGTAGATCTAAGTCATGCTTTTACACGATGTTATGTACTGAACGATCGTTCCACCGTACATGTTATTGCTTGTAATGCTAGCAAAACTAGTAAGGCATACCTGCACTCGGATAAAACTTTGTAAAAGGTAACAAGTCAATGAAATCTTGGTTACTTTTGTATTCTCACGTTTTCCAAAAATCAAACCAATTCGAGGCTTCAATTTCAAATTTATCAATGTGGTATACCTGATTAATAGTAGACATTATATCCTTAAACGGTTGTCGATTCAGTTTACACAATTTCGAAGGATGTAGCAACGGTAATATAAATTGTGCACTGTTGACTTCACAAAATCGATTCTCCATTGAGTTAGTTAGAGAATCTAAGCATGGAATGTAAACTGTTTGTCTGAAGTACTTTTCCCGGATTACTTCTAACGCTTTAGTCTTCCGCACTGTCTTGGGATAATCAGTGCAATATACACTTTCTGTGCGAGTTGTGCTGCTTTCTCAAAACATCCCTAAAATAGTTATTGCAATCACCTCAGTAAATATTTACTACACTAAGTAGGTTTTTAACTTGCAGTTGGATTTCTGGAAGATCAACTTGAGCAGCTTGAATAGCCTGAGTAACTGGTTCCAGTATGGTAGAGTACTGCAAAATAATATTGAGACAAAATTAAAACGTGCTGGAGTTTGATGAACAATATAAATGGTGTGCAGCCTGTCGTGTATTTCCACTTGCATGCAATGAAAATTCTTCCAGTTGAAAATAAATATAATCAAATTTACTAGAAAAAATCCGAATACTTATATACTTGCTTGTCCATCTTGTCTCACACAGAAGAGGAATATTTAGGACAGAGGACCTTCTTTTTGGGCTTTCACGAAAAAATGTAATAATTGCTTTGATAGTACCAATAGTATTTCGTATCACTGCAACATTATTGAGATCATTTGCTACTAGATTCAGTCGATGCGAGCCACAGTGAACAAAGGCAGTCTTGGGTAAATACTTCGAATTTTTACCTGAATACCATTTTCTTTTCCGGCCGTTGTTAGACACCCATCATAACCTTAGCATATTATTAAGGAGAAAACCAAATTTTTTTCAATGTTGAATAATATAATCCGATATTGTGGCGGCGTTTATACCTATCAGCGGAGAAAACCCTAGGAATTCCTCACGAAATCATATGACGAGTGAGACTTGTATGGATCAGTTAGCAAACGATACTTAAGCTTAAAATCGATAGGAATTTTCGTAGTAGATTTTACATAGAATCCAATGTCATAGGTTAACACAGTATCTCCACTTTCAAGCTTGTCCGGGTCTGATTCTGGTGATAGCGTTACTGCTGCAGATGAACAAGCAACAGCATCTGTTTCCGTTTTTTACAGGCAGGAGTTAACGTTATTTCTTCAACATCTGGAGTCGATTGCTATGGCTGTCTGAGAGGTTTTAAAAATTTTCGAATATCCATGACGCATAAAAATAACAAGGAAGAGAAATAAAAAAAATAAATAAGAAAGAACAAAAAAGAAGAAATAAAAAAGAAAACTTAAACTAAAACTAAAACCCAACCAGTCTTCATAGACCTAGTAGAAATAAAAATAAATAAAAGTTAAGAAACAAAAATCTTTATAATAATATAACATAATTAAAAAAATAAATTATGTTAATTTACAATATAACAAGCTTATTAATTATAACTAATGGAAAATAATCACAAAAATTAGGTTATTAAAGTCTTACAAAATAACTTTAACCACTGTACGTGTAAACAAACCCATTAATTATTCAATAAAACATGTAGCTCTAAATTTATAACAACATTAAAATAGATGATTTATATTTTTCTAACACTTTTTGGCGGCGAAGTGCGTGGAAGATGGAATTGACTAGGATTTTGATATCATAAGGTCCCACGCACGTCGGCCAATTTTTGCTTTTGAGGTTGACATTAAGGAAAGCATTTAATATAGTTAATTTATGGTAAAGTTTAGTACTACTCACGGCTCGATTCACAAGTTTATTTATATAAAGGTTACATGAGTATTTGCTTAGGTAAATACAATACGACGTGCGGAGTTTACGGGACTCGATACTTGCTTCAGGTGGCAAGCAAAGAATGATCGGTCCGAGCAATGAGGAACGGGGTCGAACGCTTGACGCTCATATCACACTGGTGCGTTGCCAGGCTGGCCAACGTTCTGCCTCTCCACACTTTCTTTATCCTAACACAAAGTGATTTAAAATAAAAAGTAACATTATTTGACTATTTTCAATCATTCCAGATGGGCATGTGGTCACCCTTACCATCACTTGCGGGCGCTCATGATAGTTATGAAGGAAGATAACTTTTCTTTTTTTCTGATTTTTCACTTTTAATTTTTTTATTAGGATTTTCGTATCAGTCTAACATGCTTTTTATATAACAGTAACAATGTGAATTTTGTTTTGACTTAAAGGATTAACTTAAAAAGACTCATAATTCGTGTTTTTCAGTAGCAGTAACTAACGGTGTAGGTAATATTCCAAAATTCTTCAATGAAATTAAAAATAATTTATAGTGGTTTTATTTTTGTAAGTTTATAAATTAAATCTTCTATAAGCAGAAAATTGTGTACTGTACTCGATATATGAACATATACAAATGAATGACATGCAATTAGACGCACATCTTCACTTACACCAGGTTTCTTAAAATAAATCCATTGATTTACATAGAATAGATAAGTTTATATTATAGAAACACAAAAGCTTATATAAGCGCTGATTTTTAATGTTTTTTTATATTTGTGAAAGAAAAAAAATTATTTAGCTCTAAAATATAAATTAATTATCACAAAAAGTCTAGATCATGGATTCTCACACTTTCGGTTGCAAGGCCTATTTTTCAAAAAGGGTGGAAGGTCAAATTAAAATTTCGGCTTATTATATATATTTATCAAGATTGCGTTTGTGGTAAATATGACATTGTATTGTTTATGTTGTCTTAGTATTATTTGATAGAGAATTGTGAAATTCTGAAAATTTTAAGAAAATTCCAGAGCGAATTTGAATATAATCTCTGTAAACAAACATTTCCCTAACATTTCCTGTCAAAATATGCCAACCCATCATTATAATATTCACCAAAAAGCAATTCAAAAACTGTCTCTTTCCCTAATTCTGCTTTATCTGTCGGTCAATTTTCGACATGAAATCTACATATGTTTCCGTCATCTTGGACAGATTTTCAGCAGTTTCAATTTGACGAATGTTTTGCCTCGACATAGAATCACTCAACACGAATCGAAAATTTTCTTTTTCACATTATAATGATTATAATATAAAATCTATATTTATTTGTGCCCATGTTTCATAATCCCGTGTCTGTAACTCTTTATTGGAATAAAAATCGATTTCTTAGCAATCAATCACGATAATTTTGTGAAATTATGCACAATTGGGTCGATTTATTTCGATAAAACAAATATTACAAATTTTCATCTATTATTATTGTACATTAGAAGTAATAAACACTTATTATTATATTAGTAATAATAATAATAATAATAATAATAATAATAATAATAATAATAATAATAACAGTAATAATAATATTAATTATTATTATTATCTTCATTATTTTTACTATTTAGACATCTCTTTAATTCTCCCATATTTTATTGCCAGTTCATTTGTAAAATTAAATAATTATTACAATAATTATTATGAAGATTGTCCACAATTATCCCTTATCTTGAAACTGTATTCCTAATCAATGTTCTAAGAGAAAATAAGTTCAGGAAGACTAGACATTATTAAGGAAACATTATATATCTGTTAAAAAGTAATTAAAATGAAACTAACAGCATCATTAAAGATTATGCCAATCATTTATAAAGAATAAAAATTCATCATTATACTTCCTCACTAAACGGTAAACAATAGGAATAAAGGGGCGCATTTAATTGACTGGTCCATTGCAGACAATCACTAGTAACAATTTTTGTTCGTCTCAGGCGTCTTGTGCTGGGTGAAAAGCAGCTCATCTGCTACGAACTAACATATCTCCCCTTTTTCTCTGAGTACAATCGTGTCGAGGGATGCTTCAATCAACCTAACGACCGTCAATCATGGTTGATTGCCACATTGATTGAAGCGTTCATTATCATTTTATCACTATTACCTCATTCCATCAACAGATATTCACTTACTTCATAATTGACACTGGCTCTAGCAATCGCTAGTATGTCTCTTCAGTGTTTCTGTTTTGTTTTTATCACCTGAGCTTGTCGCTTGGGCTAGCTGCATGAATTTTATGAGCAATGACTGGCCTTACTTGTGTGTGTTTTGTTGTCGTTCTTTTGTATACCATTCAAATCAACCTCAAACGCAAAACAATGCAAAAACTGATTGTTTACTTAAATCGCATAGTAAAGCTTGCTTTGACCAGAGAATTCAATGCCGGTTTCATTAATTCATTTGAAATGTCTAGATGAATAATTAAAACAATATTTGTGTTTAGTGGCGGTATCTGGTTTTATTTTTCACTTAAAAAGAAATTTTAAAAGGTTTTAAAAAAGATTACCAAAGAATATTCCTTTCGACATGTTTCTTCCCCTCCGATGGTTTATCGTGTGAGATTTTTTATATCTATGTCGGTCTCTCTATTATTAATGAATTTAAAATCAGTAAAAGACATTTGCAAAACTAGCGAAAAATACTACCAAAAAATCTGCAGTTAAAAAAATAATAAATTTCAAAGGGAGAAATGTGCAAGAGCGGAATAGTGAAATTTTATTTACACAATCATCACAGCATAAATTTGTGTCAGGCTCCGATAATTTCATCCGAGATGACAATGATGGATATGCTGGAGGAGCATTTGGATTGATAGACAATGCAATCCGCAATACATACAATACTCGATTCCCAATGGCGATTGACGTTCGTTTGATCCATTGGTCAGCGATCCAAATAACAGGTCAGATTTCATTTCGAAATTCTGTGAGGGGAAACCGTTGAGTTTCGATTGGATTGGAAACGGTATTTGATCTAATAATAATAACGGTTTGATCGAAAACAACAAGCATAGGAAGCAATCACAAGATAATCGGTGCTTGGGATCAGGCGGATTCGGTGACAAACTTTGAAAGTTGACAAATGATTCGAGATTGAAATTTTTGTGGTGGGACAAACTGTTCGAGGTAATATCCGGATAGGAGTTAATCGAATTGTCCGACAGACTCGAGGAAGTTTGGAAAAAATTTGAGAGTTTGTCAAATTTATTGATATTTTCGACAGATGATTTTGGAGATCCACTCGTGTCTGGAGTCGTTCGGACCGGGATATTGATGATTGGTTTCAGGTGTTTCCGGTCTTCAGATACCGATACTCGAGATGGAGATTTCGATTGATAGGATACTGGAGAAAGATTTTGTTTTTTCCGACTGGAAACGCTGATTTCCTCTTCTCGATTATCTAATAGTGTTCGTTTCCTATTAGATAGCGGTTCATCAAGACCTAAACTGTGGCCAATATTTTTGCAAGTTTCCACCAACAACTCTAATGGGCTTTGTTTTGTTGAACTGGGATATTTCTAAAAACAAATGACATTCTTTCAAAATTAATTAATTAATTTAATTATTACTTTCGATTTGATTCCGAATCCGATTTCCTCAAATCCCGGATTGAGGTAAACTGGGGAATTATTCGGTAATTCAGAAATAGATTTATCTACGGATTTCCATTTTAATAATTCTGATCCTTTGTCTACCATATTCATTATTTTAATCCGATAACAATTTTTAAACAAATTCTAATCATTTATTAATTAATATATTATCAATAATCGACCAATAGAAATCATGAAAATATCATTTTGATTTGATTGGTGGATATTTATAATCTATTTTGAAATTGTCAGTCATTTTCGGAGGTCATGATGAAAATTTACTGACGAATTGCCGTGCCAACTATTTGACTATTAGTATTTATTTATTATTATTATTATTTATTATTCATTATAATTTTTATTATTATTATTATTATTAATTATTATTAATTATAAAGTGATATAATTATATTGAAATTAACTGAGCTTGTCTCTGATTTCCAGAATATATGAATTCGGAAAACAATACTGTGAACGTTTAAATCCTTGAAAAATAAATTTGTGTCAAAAATAGGAACAAAACTCCACATTAATAAACAGAAAATGATTTATTATTAAGCGAAATAATGATAGATGTTGCGATTAATGGATATTCAGTATTGTTTATTCTAGGGGTAGGCAAGTCATTCTAGCGACGGACTGTTTGACAGCTATTTAACATACCGGTTTGTTCTTAATGGACATTTTAGTGTGGGATCCGGAGCCTGTCAATTAATTCTGAGCGGACATCATAATAATACATTGTAACTTTCAGCGACATCATTTATTATCAGTCCGCGACTATTTTTACAATTATCTCTATATTTAACTGTTTGTATAGTTTGAAAGCGAGTTATTGAGTAAACATTGGTGAAATGTTTCTCGTCCATTCCATTCGTCATTTATGAAATAAACTTTAATTAATGAATTTGCTACCTTGCTGGCAAACCAAAATCCTCGATTTCTGAACCAAAGTATAAAATGTTCTAATTGGTTAATGAATTAAACTAATTGAGGTGATCACATCTAAATTATATTATAATTTTATTTCATTAAATCAACATTTATGAATTAAATTTTAATTAATTTTTATTAAACAAAAACTATTAATTTAATTTTTAAATTACATTTTAAAATTTCACTAATATTATAACATTTATATTACGAAATTGTTATTTAATGTTTGTTTTATCTTTTTTCATCAATTTTTTCCAATTTCAAAATGCTACAACAACAATAATAATATTATAAGGACTTTTTTGTTTTTCAGATCTGATTTCTTTATAAGTGACATAATATTTTCTATAAAATTTGACTATGAATCAGATTTATTTAAGGTATTCACGAATTTCCGGCACAGCCTTTTTCTAGTGATTTACTTAAAATCACTTGAAAAAGACTTTGCCGAATAATAATAATAATAATAATAATAATAATAATAATAATAATAATAATAATAATAATAATAATAATAATAAAATTAATAATAATAATTATTATTATCTTTACTATTTTTACTATTACGAGATATATTAAATTATGCCATATTTTATTACAGTTTATTTGTAAAGTGAAGATATCTCTACTGGAGTTATGTAAGTTAGTGCCAATAAAATTTATATGCACAAAAGAATCGAGAGCAAATCTTTTCAAATTAAAAATAAATTAATTGGAATTCAAAAAAGCAAATTTAATCAAAAATAAATAGCATAAACATAAACAAGATACTCATTAAAATATTTTAAAAAAAACAACTGGTTGAAAAGAAAAATTCTAGTAATTTATTTCTTTGATACATGATGTCGACAGTGAGCTAGTCTAAATAAAATGTATTAGTTAATGTATTACCCTTCATTGCATTATTTTTTTAATTTTAAATAAAAAAAGTGTTTTTGGTGTATCATTAGAGGTAAAATGCATTTAGAAATACTAAAAAAACTTTTACAAAAAAAATTTGAAAAAATCTGCATGTATCAAATGTGAGTCTCCACACGGTGCAATGGCAAAATTATAAATGCACTAAGTTTTTTTGGAGTCTTAAAATGTATTAGTACCGTTGTTTCTATCCTTGTTTCTATTTGTTTCTACTTAATAAAGTGAAAATATATAAAAACAACAAGAACATGTTTACGGCTATCTGGATTTCTGTGTCCTGTTATTGTTTAAGAACTAAGCTTCCTAAGTTATTCTTTATAGTAGAGTTAGCCTTATGCAAAAAAAGAGTCAAAATAAAATATACAAAGAGGAAATAGCACTCCATGTTTACTTATTAAAGGATTATATTTTGCAACTGAAGTCAGAATATTCCAAGACGATAAAGTGCATAAAATACAATTCCAAATTTAAAAAATATCAGAGTCAGAAAAATAAAATTGTGTCTCAAATTTTTTATTATACATACTGATTACTTTTCGTAACATTAGGCCAAAAGGTGCGACTAAGTGAACCGACTTCCTTCCACTACTAGGAGCATGATATGCTTTATGGCAGCGGTTCCCAATCTATGGGTCGCGACCCAAACAAGGGGTCGCCTGAAACCTTCTGAAAATAATTTGTTTATGCTAGTCAGTGGTTTCTTACTATCATTTTAAATTTAAGCGATACTCTTACTCTGACTTTATAGTATAAATTATAAAATATAAATAAAATCAGATATTTAGAAGTCAAAATTATTAGCTGCACAAATGCAGTAACTGAGGAGCAATCCTATTAATTTTATTGTCAGGGTCGCCACAACTTGTCAAATGTTATCAAGGGTCACAGCACCAGAAAAGTTGGGAACCGCTGCTTTATGGTTAATCCTGCAATAGTTCCTAGCAGTTATTCGTTTTTATAAATCCTTCATCAGTAATGATTATAAATTAATTAAATGAACACTATATTTAAAATGTAAAATAATATGGAACCTTCCAACCACTGGAAAGAGACCAAGTGTCGGCTCTGTCTTCGGGATTAATAAAGACCGAACAAACTTTCAAAGTGAAAAAGTGAATTTTGATTCAAAATTTCGATAAAGAAAACCGAAATTTTCACCAATTAGTTGCTTTGTATGCTGATTTCACATAGATCCGACCCGTCAACTGATGGTTGCGATGCGCGCGTAAATGTCACATCCGCGATAAATTGCCGATGTTGATTGTTATCGCCAGATTAAACCATCAAATGAACACGATTCCGCTTATGTAAATTCATTATCATACGCTTCAGTCAATTCAAACGTCATAAAGGTCGCAAAGATCATTGAAACGAGTCGGGTAGACAATTGTTTGTTGAATTCGATTACATAATTTCACATGTTGTTTATTCCGAAACTCCGCATCAAATACAAATAACCGCAATTAACAAATATAAACATTGCCGTCATTTAACAAAACAAATGTCAGTGAATAAATAAAGTTTTTTTTTATCAAATTACATTTTTTGATAAGATAGATTAAATTAAGGAATTTAATGGCCTTTTCAGGGCCAAATATGAAAATTAGATATTAAAAATGGTTTCAGAATGCACTTGAAACAGTCTTTTATATTGCTTGTTGTTGATTATATTTTTATTACAGAATTGCGTTAGCACCTTCCCATCCCCATGAGATTACCATAGTAATTAATTTTTGACATAATCTTGTTCGACCGGTCTATTTACCTAGGGAATCTAATAATTATAATAATAATAATTATAATAATAATAATAATAATAATAATAATAATAATAATAATAATAATAATAATAATAATAATAATAATAATAACAATAATAATATTAATAATATTTTGAAACGTCAAACGAACATCATTTATTTGATATATTTCAACAGGATCAATTTCATCATCAGGCAGTGGCACAACCACGAGGTGGCCTATGAAAAGATTGATTATTATTATTATTTTTATTATTATTATTATTATTATTATTATTATTATTATTATTATTATTATTATTATTATTTATAAAAGACATTGTATTTTCTACAAAATTTGACATTATTAATAATCGAAACTTTTTTCAAAAATATAATTATTACTTCGCAGCAAGGGTTTATTTTGTTATTCACTTATCTGGTAAATTAATTTATGCTGCTACCAAGGAATCATAGTTTTATACTTATATTTATTAATATAGTTTTGTTTATAAAATCAGTTATTTTTAAGCCTTAAAAAGTTGTGTGTAAATTTTTTTTACAGAACCCACTTTGAAGACTACTGCTTTACAGCATGGGCTTGTATTACTTATTACTTTTATAAAATATCCCATCATTATGTAAGTTAAAATGAAAGAATAACGGATATTAGCAACACCTCTTTTCGGTTTTAGTCAAAAAGTTAGCAACTCTTGTGCGACGCGTAACGAAATGACAGATGTGACCGTATTCAGAGATAGATTGGTTATTATTATTATGCTCACTCAACAAGAAAATATAAAGTTCACAACGTCGATAAATGCGCTATCAGACAATAAACGGCTAGCGCATCGTCAAATGAAATAGCTCAAATTTTTAAATTTTTTTTCGTTGAATAAATTAGGATGGAGGCCTGAACACAAAACCTTACTCAATTTATTTAGTATAGCGATTAAGTACTATGTACAATCAGATTTACTAGCGTTTAAGTAAGTAGACACACAGTCACAGAAGATGGTTTTGCAATAGGAAAAAGGTAAATTGGACATTTATTTTTTATTAAAAATTTTTGTTTATTTTCGGTCATTTACGCTTTTCTCTCCAGGCCGTTTGCAAATCACACCCGCTGCACTGCAGCTTATTGGTTTTAATACGTACTTATTTTTAATTAAGGTGACCAACTATTTTTTGTTCAAAAAGAGTACACTTTGGAAAAAGAGTACACTCTTTGGTTAAATGCACAATCTGCAATAGGGAAATTTCAATTGCAATTTATGAACGTAGTGCAATTGAAAATTTCCTATTACAGATTGTGCATTTAACAAAGAAGTCATCATTTCGACTTTTAACTTCAATGAAAGGAAACTCTTTTTTAAATTTCCGTTTAAACGATTTTTCCTACTTTTGTTATCGCTCATATTTGAATTAATAATCTAAAAATTAAATTAGTAGTATATTTTTTATTTTTATTTTAAATAGATATTATAATCTGATATTAAGCAATATGCGCGCGTGAAATTCAAATTACTGTCAAAATAATTTTAAATATTTAATTAATAAAATTGAAATAAAATAATCTAAAAACATGTTTTAGAAATACAAATGAGTATAAAATTATACAAATGAGACTTCCAGAGTACAGGATTTGAAAAGAGTACGGTTTGCGAAAAAGAGTACAAAACTCAGTAAATGAGTATAGTTGGTCACCTTATTTTAATTCACTTTCTACAATAGTAGTACTAGCCTATGTTTAGTTAAATAAGTTGTATGTATAATAAATAAAATAAATAAATAACGTTGTATAAGCAAAATTGTAAAAACAAATTTGTTGCACCTCGCATTCAAAATTCCTATCGTATGTAGAATTGGAAAAACTGAATTTAAATTGACCTTTCAACTAATTTAAGAAGTCACAAACTAAATAATTGATTGTTTAAAAACAATAATTACATCAAAAATTTCAATTTCAAATTCAAAAACAAAATTTTTATTAAATTCAATAATTTTCATATTTTAATAAAATAAAATTTAATATATTAAATTCATTTAAATCTAGACGCCGCATGCAATATATTTAACATTCAAAACACAAGTTGTCACCCCATTTTACACTTTTATTCTGAAAGTGCCGAAATAAATTGCATCAATAATGATATGGCGTATTTTTAATATTTAAATCAGTGCCATGTTAATTTTATAATAATAATAATAATTATTATTATAAAAGATAATAATAAACGAATTTCAGTCTGCCGACCTCATAATTGATGATGCATCTTAAATTAACGACGCAATTGTTTAACTGTCGAACCTAACGAAAAAGATCCAATTAGGAAAAGGAATGTCAGTATGGCATTTTGTGACCTCTCCAGTGAAACAATCTTAAATAAATGACAATCACAATAAATACTGATTGATCACAATAAATACGTTTAAATACTGTGAGTGGGGAGAAAAAACCAAGAAAATATTGATTAATATTTGATCCTTTACGGTGCTGAATATGTGAACAACTGCTGCTTGATTCAATAAAAACACCTGATCTCTTTCTCACTACACCAGTTTTCCTGGGAAGACCTTGATTATTTGTCAAGTGGCAGTGGAAAGTATGATTGACCGTGAAAGGAAACTGTCAAATTTGATTTTATTTCTTCATACATCTGCTTATCAACAATGTACTTGATTGGATTTGCACTGTTGATTTTTATTCACGCCTTTATTTTCCTATAATAATAATAATAATAATAATAATAATAATAATAATAATAATTATTATTATTATTATTATTATTATTATTGTAGTATTATTACTTCGTGTCGAATTAAAATATTCCCAAATCTATGACAGAAGGTTACAGTTCGCCATAATAACTCTCCCAGTTTCATTATCCCACCGAGAATTTATGTCATTTGTCATCAACTATATATATAAGGGAAAACAGTTTCACTTTTTGACGGAACTTCAGTCAAGACTTGACAAAAAAATCTAATTAGAGAAACTGCGGATCTAGATGCCATAGAAACAAAATTATGTTATCAGCGATTTATCGTAGACTGGATGCAGAACGTGTGGAACTTATGATGTCAATGACGAACATGATTGCTCGCATTGTAACATGCAACAGTCAATCTCACGCGGGGGTAGCATATTTCCTATGTCGCGTGTTCTCGTATTCTCTAATTTCATCCGTTTCGTGGCGCGTCAATCTTGGCATTGCTGACAAATGATGGGCTCCCACAGAGATTGAATGTGTGTATGTATTGATGTAAATGCGTGCGTGCGCATTCTGTGTGTGTATGTGTCTGTATGTCTGTTTCTATGCGGCTATTTTCATGAAATGTTGACGTACATTTTTCGTTTGGTTTTATAGTTAAATCCCACTCATTTTTTAATCCCTGATGAAATTATTTAGTTGCCTTTTCTATCTATTTTCCCCTTCATAAATCAATTAAGCTACAAGAAATCTGTCAAAATTTAATAGAAAACAAAACAGTAAATACAACTTGAAAAGAGTTTTCGTTACAGAAATCGATACTGGGAAAATTATAGAATTAAATAATCAATAATTTTTACCGGATTTCAATATTTGCACTATTTTTTATTTTAAAAAATAAAGCAAATTTTTTATTGGAGAAAAGTCGGGGAGAAATACTTTGTTATAATACTGCATAATTACAATAATTTTTTTTCCATTGCTATAGTCAAGCCAGGTAGTGTTGGATGGGGGGGGGGTTAGGTCAATAAAACTTTGAGGTACCAACTTCACCGGTAAAAGACGAAATTGATCTTTTATTAAAAATTATTGCTAGTGCAAAGAATACCAAAAACAAAAACTTAACATTGTTGTTATCATTTATGGGGAATTTCCCAAAAGAATTTCTCACTAGACCTCTAAATCGGCGTGAATGAACAATCAAACCCAATCAAGCCAAATAATTGAAAAATGCCAATCTCGGTAAACCGAGAGATAAATGAACCGTTTCAATGCGAAAATGGCACTGAAGCCCGGCGATAAATTTGTCAACACTGATAAAGTGTTGGCGTCACTAAATTTCGGTTATCGGAAATTCGGTCTATTGGAATGAAAAATATGCAATAAAAGTATCCTCATCGTCGATTATTATTAATATTATCAGTAGATTTAATGTACGAAGTGACAAATAAAAATCGCAAGCTGGCAATTAATGGAGACAGCATGTTTGATGAACGCAACGGTTAATCTTTATTAGCAGCGGAGAATCATGTTGAGGATGATATGCCCCATCAATCACTGTGCTGCTCTACTCGGATTCGGCTGAATGGCGATGGAGGCTGCGCAGAACGATAAATCATCATCTCGTATGAGACTGTTACAATTGACAATGTATCTGTTTGAGGCTGATTTAGGGTTTTCAATATTTTCTTCACATATTGTTTACGGCCAAAATTTATTTATTTTACGGCATTGTAATATATTGACTTTTGTTTTAATTCATCAAAATGGATATTCCCGTGCTTGTAGTTTGTAGATTTGTATCTCTCTAATATCTTTTGATAAAATGGAGAAATATATATTAATTGAATTTTTATTAATAATAAACTAACGTAATCAAGACAGAAAAAGGAATTTTTCTCCTTCGAGTCCTTCGTGTGTTCACTGAAATATTTAGCGCATAAATTTACCATATTCAAATTTTATCAAAAAATGTGTTAGGTTGCAATATGGAGCCGTCTGTAAGTGACGCCACACGATTTTGGCCGATTTTTAACTCCTTCCTCCACCTCATCACAAAATATTAGCCCCATTCAAATATGACCACATAAATCTTTGTCCCCCCCTTAAAAATCCGTATTTCATATTTGAAAATAAACATGTTTTAAATCACTTTATTGACATTTTAGTATGTATTTAGTGTAATGCTGCACTCTAATGAATTCCACAAAATGAAAAGCTCTGGTAGAATCACTGGAATTATATTTTTAAAAATTTAATAACAATTTATAAGTGAAAAAATACAAAATTTAAGATGTGACGTCACAGTTCATAAACATACCCTCCTCGTCACACATCGTCAAAAATGTGTGACCCCACTTCCCCCTAGGTGCGTTAGTAGTGACATATGTGGACTATGCCCCGTGGATATTTGGCTTGAAAAAAAACAGAGCACCCCTTAAAAAATTTTTTTTCAGGGGGGAGGGGGGACGTTTAAATTTTTAAAATTATTTGTTTTAATGAATGGAAAAATTTTTTTTTAATTATTTGTTTTAATGAACGAAATTTTTTTTTAATTATTTGTTTAAATGTTCAAATTTTAAATTTTAAAAATATTTTTAATTCATGATAAAAAGTCTAAGTATTGTTGGCGAATGGGGTTGGTTTTTATTTATTTTTTCTAGGGTTTTTGTTTATCTACCTCCTAAACGCCAGCAAGATTATTATTCTATCCCTCCTATGTACCCATGGTGATTGCCATGTTGGTAATGTACATAAGGGTTGAAAGTTCATGAGCAGGTGAGCTCCATTGCTAGAACTACTCCTCGTGATATTTTCACATTCGGGTTCTGGACTGCCGATGGAAGGTCTTACGTCTTCCTCTTTCTATATCCTGGTCCTTACTCGTCTATTCCTACAATTTCCATACTTATTTATCATAATTACCCATTATTTATAAAAATATCCTTCAAAAATTTTGGCAGCGTTCCTCCCTTATTTTTCGGTAAATTTCTATTTCATTTGTTTAATCCCGGTATCGATTACATTTACCCTTTATGTTTACTTATATTAAGATTTGATTAACAATTCCTTAATTCCCGGTACGTTTCCCATGATTTTAAGTAATTATAACCCTCTGCGATCACTTCAATAAACGCTACTCTCTTCTGTCAGGTCATATCATTCAACTATTGGAAAAATGCTTTCAAATTTACATTTCTGCACTAACCTATCCTTTTCTACTCGATTTTTAATTAATTTTCCGTAATTATTTTAAATTTTCCCTGCAAAACTTCAATCCCACTTAACTATAGTCGCACTTCCCGAATTTTATTTCGACTCGCTCCGGCCACATTTTCAGCAGCCGCCCTGAGTATACAACGGCGCCCTGCGTAGCGGTCCTGTGCACAAAGCCAGAACCGACTGCGAACTGCCGAGGGGTTCACGAGGCATGACCCACGAGCTCAACTATGGGTTTTCACCCACTAGCCGGCACACGGTCCATCCCATGAACCATCTATTGAAATACTTATTATAAATAAGATTTTAGGGGGATTTGTCAGTGGCACCAAAAGATTCCACGACCATCCAGAATAAAATCAAAGTATCAAGACTTCGAAATATATATTTATACAAAAAATAACAGTACTTACAATCCACAATCATGTAACCAGATTTGAAAAATTGGCATAAATTGGCATAAACACTTTGTCTGACTGAAAAAATGTCTAAAAATTTGTAGTCTAGAATTCTGTAAGTCTGTCTAATTTTGGTTAGAAATTATGAAAATGACTGCCGTATATATAGTATTTTTGTGCCTGTGTGCGACCAATGGGCGATTTTTCGCCATTTTTAGAATTTTTTAATTATTTTATTTATTTCGAAATATTTTTATAATTTTTTGTATATTTTTCTTTATTTTTTGATATATTAATATTTTATTGTTGGATTTTATTCTTATTATTATTTTCTTAAAATATTATTTTTAAACCCCAATATTTTGTTTTCTGGTCGCCTCTTCTGCCTGTGTTTTTTCTAAACCTTATTTTGCAAGGTTTTGGCAGTTTATTTTATTTTTCATATGTTTCTTTTTGCATCTGTAGGCATTTTCCGAATTTTAATTAATTATTTGTTTTATTTAATTTTTGTTATATTTTTAATTTGTTTTAATTAATATGTTTTATTTTATTTTTGGTCTCTTCTTGCGGTGCGTGCTTATGTAACGGCAGCCATATTGAAAATTTCCAAACTACATTAATCATTTTGTTCTAACTTATACAATTTTCACCTTTTTGTTTAAATTGGTTTTGTAATTTTTGTTTTAATTTTGGCTCTAAGCCCAACAGTATTTTTTCTCGATTAAAAAGCCTAAAAAATAAAATTGGCTTAAATCGCCTATGATTGATCGTACTGAGTATTTTCGAATAAAAATATCGAATAAAAGCACGAAAACGGAGAGAAAGTCATCAATTGCGTTTTAGATTTGTTAATTCAACGCAAAGATAAACAGTATGAGACAGAGATTTATAGAAAACCAACTGATACTGGTCTTTATACTTCTCCAGAAAGCTTTTGTGAATTTAAGTATCAGAGAAATATGGTGAAAGGATTGATTTATCGTTCATGGTCTTTATCTTCTACTTTTGCTAATTCGGTAAAAAGTGTTGATAAATTGGTTGAGTTGTTGATAAAGAATGGATATTCTAAATAATTTTTATTGTTGATGATAAAAGAGATTGTTGATAAATTGATTAAAAATCCTAAGGATCCATGTTGTGGAAAGTCTTAATGTAATTTGTCGGATGGGTGTGAATTGAGTGTTGATCTGGGTGATGGTAAAAATGGATATAAAAAATTGAGCCTAAATATGTGTTAGTATTGCCGTACTGTGAAGGCTTTGCAAATTATAAAAGGAAGTTAAGTAAACAGATGGGAAATTTAGAATATAAGATCGTCTCTAATTCGTGTAAGGTACGCAATAATGTTTATTAATAAATCAAAGACTCCGGTTGGATTGTGTTCTGATCTCGTTTATCAATTTACATGTAATGGGTGTAATGCCACATACATTGGAGAGACTTCCCGTCATCTCTGTACTCGAGTTCTAGAGCATTGTCGATTGAAGGGTTTGACCAATATTAGTGAACACAATAGAGACTGTAAAAGTGAAATAGGAATGTCTGATTTTAGAATTTTGTTGAGAAGTTTTAATAATTATTGGGAACGCATGATATGTGAAGCATTGCTGATAAGGTCATTGGATCCAAAGATTAATGTGCAAAGTGCTGTGACTACGAATGTTTTGAATGTTTTTAAATAGTTTACGTATGTTAAATCATGTTTGTTTTTTTAATATTATTAAAATAATTGAAAATTTTAAATTACATTAATTTTTTAAAAATTAGAATATAAGTGAAAATTTTAAAATTTTAAATTAATTAAAAGTGAATTGAATGTATTTTATAAATATTTATTTATTAAAAAATTAAATTAATAAAAAATAATTTGTTTAAATTAAATGTTAATTCATAATATTTTTAGTTGGTTTTGAGTACCTGAAGATGATAGATATGCTATCGAAATATATTTTATTATTATTAACATTTTTTTTTATTTTTATTTTTAAAATTTAATTCCAAGTCTAAGAATAATTTTTCAATGTAAAAAAGATAAATCATCGATAAATTTTGAATTGTAAAAATAACAAACTTTCAATCCATACAAATATTTTTATTGACAATAAAGATTAAATAAAAAAGATTAATTATTATTTCAAATCAAAAATATCCGAGTAATATGCTTTACGCATTTTGGCCAACAATATATGGATTGTTTGGTCACGTTTGAAATCGTGGCAACATGGACATCCATTTGAACATGTTACTCTCATACTATCTTTACAAAAAATGCAATTTGCAACACATCGGTCACCAGATCCCTGAACGTTGTCATAGTGAATCTCGAGAAGTTCTTCAATGTTAATCCCTGTGAAATGGTAAATTCTTGTTGCTAAAAACTCTGATGCGCAATAATCCAACATATTTTTAATTCTTGGATAAAGTTCCTGAATTTTCTTTAAAATTACTTCAAAGAGATAAACTAAATAATAAAATAAAATACATATTTAAATATACATGATTTACCTTTTGATATTTTTTAATACTTAATAAAAAAATAATACTAACTTAAAAACATAAAAATTATAAACATCAACAAAAATATACAAAAACAAAGAATATTTTCAAATAATTTATTCATTCAAAATTCTTCATTAACTTTCGAAAATTCTTCTGGACTGTTACCTAAAACCACATCACCTCCCCTATAATGACCATATGCTACACTTATATTTTCCCCCACCCAAACCCTTTTATCATCCTTATTTGTTAATGCAGTTTACTATTTTTAATTGTAAATAATTGATGTTTTTTACTAGTAATACGAGTTTGTGGTACCGAAAAAATTAAGTTTTTGTTATAACAATCTAATATAACTTATGTTTTAAGTCAGTACCCTTCAATGTTATACCCTTAGCTTTGATACTTTCAACTTCAGACATGAGGCTATAACATTTTGGACGAAGGAACACCCACTCCTTGTATTTAAGTCCTTTATTCTCGTCTTTGAACCTTCCAATGACAGAATCAAGGTTCCTACTATACAAGGGATGTTTTGGGTCATAATTAGAAGTATCGAGGAGATTATCACGAACGATAGCAGATAAAAGAATGTCTAACTTACAATTCTTAATTTACAGAAAAAATGAATCGGTTTCCCCAGCAACTATATTAATTTCACAAGTGAATTCGTTTCGATATTTTTCTAACTCTATATATTGTAATTGATACATCCTAAGTTTAGATAAATCGAGTACAGTTTGGCCAATGTCACTCGGTCGATCTAAACACATCGATTCCTTATTTAATAACACAGAGACCAAATCATTGTCGATTTTAAATGATTTCCGAAAAGTTGGTTTTGAGCAATAATTAATTAATTTGTTTGCAGAATTACATAATCTTAAATTAATTCGTTTTTTAAGATTTTCAACTGTTTTTCCGTAGAGGCTATTATTTAAAAGTTTATAATAGTTTTTATCTAAGTCATTGTTGATTGCGCTCTAAGTTGTGTGTTAGTGTCTATATACTTTTTAAATATTGAATTTTGATTATATTTAATGGCTCTATGTACATGTGTAATTTTGATTTGTAAAGAAACAAAAAGCTGTAAAAGTCTCCAATGAAGAACATAATTCATCTTTGGATAATGCGATAGCATTAACTTCTTTACCTTAGAACCCGGAGCGCACATCTTTTCAGCAGCTACTGGAAAATCATTAAGTTTATCATGAAGAAATGTTGGGATTTCTAAATCTACTTCAAATGTGACAGCAAATGACGGTGATTCAAGATCCTTATTCAAAAAACTAATTAAATTATTTAATTGATTAGTATCAGTAACCCATTCAAAATTTCCATATGGTAATGGTTGACTTAAAGCCCAACCGTAGAGATTATTGATGTCGATGTAAAGCACTTTGGTGTTGTCATCAGATACTACGTGATGTTTATTAACAAAGGTTAATCCACCACGGATTCCCTTTTCGAAAAAATTATACATCTCCATGTCAGTGAGAAGTTCAATTGGTTCGTCAAAAGTTATGAGCCGATGCCCAAGACATACCGGGAATTCCATAAAAGTTAAGTGGTTCCAATCGGTTATGAGCTAAGGACTTTGAACGAAATTGCTGGAAAAAGTCAGCCAAAAGAAAAACATCAAGTTTGAGGTAAACCATCATATAATCTAGTAAAGAGTTACAATTGGTTTCTTACCAACTAGATTGAGCCTTACTATATTCGGCTTCAGTTACATCTTCCCAAATCGGTGGAAGTTCATATTTAGTTTCTAAAACTTCTTGAGAAGTTGCAGAATTATTAGGGAAAATGCCTTTAGTATCGATAATACTACCTACAAATTCCGAACGAGTTAAAGGAAGAGTGGTCAATGTTTTAACTGCGTTACTTAATGAACTATTAATAAATTGACAAGAATCAATGAATTTTACATTTAATCCACTGATTCTTGCGGACAAAAAAGAAAATTTTCACTTGTTACAGGAATACAACTTATTTTCCATGTGTTAAAATCACTCATACCATACTTGATGATATGGTGAAGATCATATCCTCTCAAATTATGAAAAACAACTGTAAATTCAAACCTTATTTGTCGAGAAATATTACATTTAGAACAAGCTGCTCCCAAATATTTTCCAGTAAAGTGATCATGGTCCTTGAGCGGTATTGAAAAAATCTTATTACACAAATAACAACAAGTTGCCAAAGAAAACGAAAGAATGTCTCAGTCTGTTAATAATATTTTTTTTATAATTATTTTGATAAAAGGGTAAAACAGTATTAATTGAAATATTATTTATATCTTGTAGAAAATTAACTACACAATCATCACCCAGGAAACTCTTATATGACTTTTCACCTGTAAAATCGTTAATTAAAAGTAAACCGGCCGAAATCGGCATATGTATTTGAAAATGTATGTCATCTGAAGGTAAGATAGTCTCAAAATCGGCGTAAAGGACGAAAGGAGGAGTAACGGTTTTAGCCCAATTCTTAAATTCAAAGTTTTTATTTAAAGGAAATATAAAAAGAGTTGTGCCTAATTGATTTTTATCACACAACCCTTTATGTTTATTTAATGAAATTATATTGCGAAAACCATTTAGACATCGATAACACCATATACTTTGAACTCTAGTATCAGTAAAAGAATGATTCCTATATTTTAAAAGCCTATCTAATTTAGTAACAGCGATATAATGATAAGAATCAAGGCTTTCTAATAAAATAAAATTAATATGTTGTCCCCCAACGACTTTAGAACGATGAATTATTTCGACATAAGGGTGTTTGAAAACTTCAGAGTTAGAAAAATCATTAATTAAATTATTTTCATCATACGTGAGGACATTAATGGAAAGATTTGGATTTTTAGCTTCAAATTTTGGAATGTCAGAGAGTTTCATAGGTAAATCCGAAGGTGAAAAGTCACGTTCAGAAGTGTTGTAGCTAAAGGTTTCATTTCTATGATGGTTACTTATATTTTCATGATTTAAAATAGCTAAAATACTGTAAATGAAGCATAAATTATCGGAATTAGCAACATTTACAGTACAAAGTTTATTTAATAATGATAATGATGTTTGAATAAATCCATGACCACTCAACCGATTTATTTGTGAAAACTTGGTAAGAACAAAATGAATTTCTTTTATTTTATTTATAACCCAGTTACTACCTTTATCATTAATTAATGTTATTTTTTCGTCAAGAAGAGTAGCACCTTCATCTAAAAATGAATCACTCATTATTCTGCAGAGTTTGAAATGATGAAAGATTGAAATTCTCCATCTTTTTCAAACTCTACATCAATACAAAATTGAATCTTAACAGATCCCATTTGATTGATAACATTATTTAATTTATTAATTAACTGTGTGGGTACTGTAATTAACTTAAAATTTAAATTCGTAACATCCATTCTAACAATGGCATGTGATTTGTTTAAATCGAAGTTAACAATAGGTGCTATCGGGCCACCATATTGATTAACAATAACAGAAGGAGTATCAACAGGAACAAAATAGGAATTTTCGAAGAGCGTGGATTATTATTATTATTTGTTTTTCTTTTCTTTTCTTTTTTGTAATATTATTATTATTATTATTATTAATATTATTATTATCACTCAATGGTAATTTAAAAATATATTTTCTTTTACAGTTAAACTGTGTTAAATGTTCATTATGGTTTAAATAAAAGTCTGTATAATTCATTTTATGGGTGGTTTTACACGTGGGGCAAATAAAATAGGTGATGTGGTTATAGATATGAGAATAATAATTCTCCATAATCGTATCACAATTTCCATCGTGTTGTGGAGAATTGCAAAATTTGGGTAAAGGCTACCTGTTATAATAAAAGAAAAATTTAAATATATAATCATAAAATCATTAAAAATCATTAAAATAAATCACTAAAATATAAACATTAAATTAATTTTACACACAATGAATAAATGAATTTGATTGGCTAATTTTTTTTTGAAAATCTTATATAAGTAGATTAAAATAGTTTAAAATCATAAAATGAATAAAAGTAAATGGTTTTCATATTGTGTAATTATTCATTAATTGTTTTTATAGAAACCTCGGTTAGAAAAGAAGCTGTCAAGTTAATTTTTGAGGAAAATCCCATAAATGCTATCAGTTTAAGCAGAAATTCTCCAGTAATGTATTTACAATATTCAATGGAATACTTAAAATTTCCAATCATATATTCATTTAGAGTAAGTATTTTCATTAAAATTAATATTATTATTAAATTTTAATAGGAACCTACAACATTGAAACAAAGCCTATATAATATGAAAGTTGGTGAAATTGGGGAAATTGATCGAAAAAATATAATAGTTATTACTAGCAATCAACAAAGATATTAGTTTTAATGAACAATTCACTTTTATGAATTGTGAAAAAGAATGTAATTATGAAAATAAAAAAGAAAATGAGCATTTTATCATTAAAATAAGAATCCAAGGATATAAAGAAGGAAACCAGACTATTCGACCAATTTGGAAAATTATTGAAGCCAAATGTATTTAAATAAAATTTATTTAACTTTATTCGTCCTAGTTTTTTATTTTTTATCATATTATTTTGAATTTATTGAGTTTAAATTAATAAAATGTTAATATTAAATTTAATTCAAATATAATTAATTGTCATTTTATAATTATGATATGATAGTAAAAATTTAATAGTACTTACATTTTACTGTTTTACTTTTGCGACTCGGAGTTTTAACATTATTGTTGATAATTTTTATTAATGATTTTAAATCTTGAATTATATTATTGATGGATTCCATTTTCTAAAACTAAAAATAAAAATTATTAAAAATATGATAAAAAACTTAATAAAGTTTGGTATTTGATAAAAGTGAATTTTTTAAAAAATGCATTCAGTTATATATTAACAAACATGTAAGTGATTACATGATCGACCAACTAAAATTTAGTTTATAAGACACACTTAACCCGCAAACGATGGAAATAAAAATCAACGATTTTGTTCATTTTGGACAAAAATGTTCAAGTACACAAAAATGACAGAATACCAAGAAATAAAGCTATAATTTATGAGCAATTCTTACAAATGTTGCATAAATGTTCTTTGCATATAAATCTGTTACATTTAACACATGTGACAGTGCACCGTTTTCGATCAATACACATTTAGCAGTCACCACGCTTACACGGAGTCGACGATAGAGAGTCGGCGACAGCAGTCCTTCTTCTGTCTTCTACATACGCACTTATTAAACTGTTACCAAGTTCAATCAGGAATAGCCTTCGTCTATGTGACTTGTTCGCATTCCATTGAGGCTCCACAAGATAGTGCAAGGCAAATGCATTGAATGATGAGATGTCTAATATATTACAAAATAATGCCACATGCCATCTTCGACATTTAAACTTTGTAGTATATGTTGCAACTCTTTCGTCCATTGCGCCAACTCCACCTTTTGTAGCATTATAAAAGAGAAGTACGTCCGGTTTATGCTTTGAACCGACATATCCAGTTATTTTGTTATGGGCAGTAGATAAGATATTGACAACTTTGTTCTTTTTAGCAACATAACTAACCAACAAGGCTTTATCTCTATGATCTGCTGTATTTGTTGTTATCAATTCAATAGTTGAAAAAACTTCACGCCCCTGGTACCTCGTCAAATGCTTTGGTATGTCACGCCTCGATGCACGAATGGTGCCTACCATGGTGATACCATTTTGGAACAATCGCTTTGATAAATTCAATGATGTGAAAAAGTTGTCACACGTTACATTTCTTTCACTACCTATAGTCCCTGCAACATATCCATTGTTATATACTCACCGTACGACACTTGCATATCTCGATCATCTTATTTTCCCATATAAAAACTCAGATTCCAGCAATAATAGTTTTGTGAGTCACAAAAAGCCCAAAATTTCAAGCCGTATTTGGATTGTTTAGAGGGCATATATTGAACAAATTTGCAACGTCCACGGTATGGATAAAGTTGCTCGTCTATAGTGACAGATTCATTGGGCATATAACACTTTTGGCTATTTTCAACAAAATTATCGATCATCAATCTAACAGCCGCCAATTTATCACGTAACAGCCTTCCTTTTCTTGTGTCGGAATTATCAAACCGCAGAATACGTCGGATAAGTTTAAATTGATTGAGAGACATAGTATTCTGGAAGATAAAACGTCCATGTTCAGCTGACCACAATTCATCTATACTTTCTCCAGCAGCACGATATACTCCTCGAAGAATGAGAATGCCAAAAAAGGCATTTAACTCATTTAACGAGAACGCTGTAAATTGGTCGTTATACAATTTTGATCCTTCTCGATTTGTCTCAATCAAAATTGTTTCCATTGTTGCTAAATGTCAAAAGAATATTATAACTTTTATTTAGTGCACACACTTATAATGAGAGTATGACAAAGTGCAGACAAACGCATGAACAAA
Source organism: Schmidtea mediterranea (assembly GCA_022537955.1). Classification (NCBI taxonomy): domain Eukaryota; kingdom Metazoa; phylum Platyhelminthes; order Tricladida; family Dugesiidae; genus Schmidtea; species Schmidtea mediterranea. Next base: position 79,886,656 of record CM039681.1, read on the forward strand.
TCCAGGTGAGAAAGATCGTGAGAGAATATTATTATGTGAGACATTCATTGGTTCCAATATCAATTGTCAATTGTAAGTGTCACATGTATTATTACTTGATACCTGAAATGAGGTATTCTAAGTGCGTCTGTGTGTGGGGGATGAGTAGAGAGAGACAGACAGAGTACCAATGTCATGAGTGTAAAATGGTATAGTCTGCCTACTTCACAAAATAGACAAGAGCGAATAAGCTAACTAATATGAATGCAGAACTGTTTTGAAGATGTTGGTGAGACGGATACTACATTAAATTTCTCTTGTGTGTAGGCTAAAGCAACTTATGGTCAGAGAGTGGTTAATGGAAGACCATTCCTGCCAAAGCATAGATGGAGATATATGTAATCAATGAACTCTATTGTAAGAACTCCATCCGCCATCATGTGATAAACATATCATAGTGTCAGCCAGTCACAGTAATTGTTTAAAAAGTCTGATCAGCTTCATTTTAACGCCAGTATTTGTTAAAATGAGTTAACGCCTATGCCAGAAAATATGACATGAATTGTCAACTGAAAAAGCTAAAAACTAATACACAATGAATTTTGGACAAAAATGTCCACTTTTTCTCAAAACAGAATAACTTGTCATAACTTTTTTATTTTAGTAGTTATGAATGTCTGCTAGTTTTACTTGAATAAAGCATAAAAAAATTGACAAAGTCATAGATTCACAAAGCAGGGTGTTTTTCAGTTTCCAAGAAAACGTCACTAAAAAAACAAAATAGACATTTTTGTCCAAAAAATCGTTTGCGGGTTAATTACATAACATCAAAAACATTTAAATACAAATAATCCTCTGAACTTAATCCTTTAAAAGTAATACGTATTACATAATTCATCTTTAATTACATTTATAATTAAAAACCCATTTTGAAAAGAAACTTTATACAATAAATTCATTTATTTTTCATTGTTTTTAACCAAGCTTAGCAATGCTGTCCACATGTTTTTGTCATCGTATTTTGATAACGAATTCGATTGTATTCAATTGGCATTAACATTAAAATAAAAATAATAATATTTAATAAATAATTATTTAATTCACTTCATTAAAACAAACAATTTAATAATAATATAATTTAAAAATAAATAAAATAATTGACTTGATTAAAATTAATAATAATATAATTAAAATATAAATAAATAATATTATTGACTTAAACAAATAATTAAAGTAAATAAAAATTAAAAAAAAGTTCATGATTTTAGTCGACAGGCGATTTAATCCAATTTTATTTTTATGGGTTTTTAAGAATGAAAAAATATTTAGGCTTTTTATTCGATATTTGTATTCGAAAATACTCCTCAGTACGATCAATCATAGGCGATTTAAGCCAATTTTATTTTTTAGGCTTTTTAATCGAGAAAAAATACTTAGACTTTTTTTACCATGAATTAAAAAAATTTTGAAAATTTAAACAAGTAATAAAAAAAAAATTTCGTTCATTAAAACAAATAATTTTTAAAAAATTTAACCCCCCCCCTCCCCCTGAAAAAAAATTTAGGGGGGTTTCGGTTTTTTTTTCAAGCCAAATATCCACGGGGCATAGTCCTCATATATCACTAATAACGCACCTAGGGGGGAAGTGGGGTCACACATTTTTGACGATGTGTGACGAGGAGGGTATGTTTATGAACTGTGACGTCACATCTTAAATTTTGTATTTTTTCACTTATAAATTGTTATTAAATTTTTAAAAATATAATTCCAGTGATTCTACCAGAGCTTTTCATTTTGTGGAATTCATTAGAGTGCAGCATTACACTAAATACATACTAAAATGTCAATAAAGTGATTTAAAACATGTTTATTTTCAAATATGAAATACGGATTTTTAAGGGGGGGGACAAAGATTTATGTGGTCATATTTGAATGGGGCTAATATTTTGTGATGAGGTGGAGGAAGGAGTTAAAAATCGCAGGATGTTGTTTGGCTACAAGATAAATAGTGAGCTTCATTTTTAAGTGCAAAAATATTTAATTGCAAAAGTTTACCTAAGTCACTGGAAGATTCAATTTTTGTTGTAAAATTATAAATTTGTCCTACTAATTTTTTGTTTTGCTCAATAATATTTAAATTTAAATATTGACTATATATAATCAATTGAAATTTTTTCAAACTTCAGTCAAAACTCACAGAATGTTTGTGTTTATTATAAGAAAATGGGGGTATTGACTTTTAAGTGCAAAAATGTGAAAATTGTACATGCGCGTAATATAGTTAGAGATCTTTGAGATTTGTGAAGATTTATTATTTCTAAAATAGAGATTGTCGAAATGTACAGTTTTGGTGAAGACAACTTTTTTCGTATTTATTTGAGGTGGCTGACATGTTTCAAACTCACTATCCGTTATTGTTGATTTCACCAAACCACTTAGTATAATTTATATACTGTAAAATCCCGAGTATAAGCTGCAGCTAATACGTACAAAAAGGCAACATTTTTGAATTGCAGCTAATATGATGTGCAGCTTATACAAATAAAAAACAATTCAAATTGAAGATAAGATTATTTATTTAAATTTTCAACATCACACTCCTCAAAAGCAATGATGGATTGAAGTTCTCGTTCACGTTGAATTAGGACCCATTCGTGTAATTTCGTTTCCAATCCCGGATATCTAGCGTTACCACCACGCAAAGATCTTCGATTTGGATTAATTGCTTTGATTGCATGAAATGCTTGATATCAAATGGGGGGTAATTTTACCCCCCCCCCCGGTGGTTACAAATGTAGGCAAAAAAATCGTGGGTATATGAGGGCTAATAAATTGATTTCTCTTTAAAATAAATATGTACATACCGTATATTTCGGCGTATAAGGCGACCGTCAGATAAGACGAGGTACAAAATTAGAGCAAATTTTTATGATTTATCATATATCGGGTTTTAGATATGCATAAAAGTAGTATAAATACAACTACCTGTACTGTAATACTTTCTTTTATATCGGTTGTATAAGATGACCCACAATTTTCAAGGGTGATTTTTTGACTTTAAGGGTCGTCTTATACGCCGAAATATACGGTAATAAAATAATATTATATATTAAATAGTGTGATATATAATAGTATAATTAATAATATGTGAGATAAATCTATTAATTAATTTATTTTAATATAAATATGTATATTAATTTTAAAATATTATATATTAGATAGTATGTGTATAATTTCAGTATATTGACATAAGAGAATTTATAATTTAATTTAAAGTTTTATTTAACAATTTTGTTCGAATAAAAGATTTTGTGAAAACCTTTTAAATCTTTTGGATATTTTCAATGAGTAAAAATAAGCATTTAAGCAATCTAAATATTCAATTCATCAAGCCCTCTGAAATGTTCAACATTAGTGATGACACAGAAAAATTCTATTAAGGAGCAGAAAATTTCTTTGAACTAACGCAAACAGCCAAGGAACATAGTGGGATTTTTTTAAAGCTCTTTTCAATTGAAGCTACAAGAAAATACGAAGTAACAAATAATGAAAATAAATTGCAAGATAAGAATACAAACAGCATTCGTGAAACCTGCTAACTTAGCAAATAATTTAAATGCTGCTTTAGCATACAGAAGATGATCGGATTAAAGTAATGATGTTTTCAGAAAAATAGAAAGGTATGTCAAAAATATTCTGAGACATAATTAAAATGAAGAAAATTTAAAGATAATTTTTATTCAAAATGTGCTAGAATATCCAGATGTAAAAAAGTTATCAAAATGTTAGATCTAAAAACTATTGATGAATTCAAAGAAAGAATTTTAAAATATTATGAAGTAAAATGAGGGATAGAGACCGAAAATATCGCTGCTATTTAACATAAAAATCAATTAAAAGGTTATGCAAAAGCCGTAATAATGCGACCGAATCAATACCGGGACCAAAATAGATCACAGAATAACCATTAAAATAGTGGTTTCAATCAAAGACGTCCAGAAACATAAAACCATGATACCAGAAAAGAAAGTGGAAGAAAAGTTTTAAATATATTAATTATAAAGAAAAATTCTAATGCTCATGACAAATGCATGATTGTTGATAAAAGTTTTGTTGTTGTTTTTTTTTTTGGGGGGGGGTGAAGCGTACCGAAAATGGAGAGGAGATTGTCCCGGTCTGTAGTCCGAGAATTATGGCAAGATAATAAACTCAAAATTTTTTAGAAATTGAATCTAAATATATATATATATATATATATCGTTTTTAGAAGTTTATAAATTAATAATAAGCTTATTATTATTACTAGCTTACCCGTCGCGCATTGCTGCGATCTCAAAAGAAAGGAAATCCAAGGACAGAAAAATTAAAACAACATAATGAAATTTATTTATTTTAATACTATTTATTTATTTATTCGAGTGCTTTTTGATATTCAATGTTTTTGTTTTTTCATCCGGTGTGTATACGAATAAATCTGAAGGTTTTCCCACGCGTGAAATAGCTACATACAGTTGTCCATGTGAGAAGCACGGATTCTCCAAATCTATTCCACGCACTTACAGCTATTGTCCTTGTGCTTTGTTAATAGTCATTGTAAAAGCGAGTTGCATCAAAAACTGTAAACCATTAAATTCAAATGGCTTACATTCAAAATTGCGACTTCGGCGACATTTTTCATTATTTTCTTTACCGAAAGTCTCCTATCATTACATAGTTGTGGTGAATTGATGGTTAACTTTCAATATTAAAATTTACGGTAAATTTCTGCCAAACATCTTTGTCTTGATTGATCACGGTGTCGATGGATTTATATGCTGTTGCTTTGCCTGGTATTATACTTTGAATTTTGAAATTTATGGCATTCACATCATTGTTTGTAGAAGCTGATATTGCACATGAACTGAGCCACTGATGAGTTTTGTAATTTCGCATGATATTTGGGAAAACACGTTGAATCAATTCATCTTTAGTTGATGTCTTCTTACAAAAGTTTGCTGGCAGTGTGATACATTGTGCAGATCTGTCTATTGTCCTCTTCCCATTCCCAATATCCAGCAATTGTTTTGAGAAACGTTCGGCGGATGCATCGTTTTGTAGTTGAACACGCGTGTTTGTTTTTAAAATCAATTTCTTAACATTTCGCCATAAAACTGATGATATGAGAGATGCATTAAGTTCATCAGCCGGTGTTGAACGTGGAATAACTGGCAGAGTTTGAAGAAGATCACCAGGCAGTAAAATTAGTGCTCCACAAGATGGCTATCCATTTCCGTTAATTCCTGTAGTGTACGATCAAGAACTTCCAATGCTTTTTATGTGCCACTGTGCTTTCGTCCTTCACTACATAATTGTAAAATTTTTCAATTTAGTAAAATTAAAATAAATATTCAAAATAAAATAAATAAGTTTACTGTATTTCTTTTCAGTAGTATGCAACATAATAATAATTTATAGAGTTTATCTGTAGTGGCTCTAAGGAGGCGATATATAAAAACTATTTATACCTAAAACCTTCGCAATAGTGTACTCAATGTTCTCTTAAAGTTTATTAATACATTTGGATAATACATTTGCCTCTTTACGAGGTAGGCACTGAATTATCATTACTTCTTGGCGAGATTCAGACTTAAAGGCATTCAATCTTAATCTCTCGGATGGTAGCTTCGTACCAATGACCTTTCGATCAAGTAAATTTACCAGTGATCTGATTCTGATTTGAAACTGTATTTTTAAAATTAACTTTTATAAAAAATAAACACTGGTCACGCCTAGATGTTAAGAATAAACTCAGAGTAGTAATTTCAACAATAAAACCAAGAATATACACCATTAGACTAATGGGGGGTCAAATTTTATTTCTATTAAAAATAGGGGTAGCCTCATAAAAAGTTTGGCCATCGCTGAACTAGATGGGAATTCCATTATGATTCGTACTTTTCTATTATTTTCAATTTCTATGATATTTTCTTCAATTTTACTTATTAAAACCATTGGTTGCATCTTGGCTTAATAGCTATAGACGGTGCTGTTGTTTTAATTATATATTTTATCAGACTTCTTACCAATATCCCACTTGTGTTTCATTAATATGCACTTGTAATCTAGTAAAAGTTTTTAATAACCTTATCTAATATTTCTTAGCTTTCTTACACATAATTTATATATAGTTTCATATCTATATTCATTTTTAACTAAATACTAAACTCTTAATAAATGTATACCTCTATAACTTTCGGCTTTACTCTTTAGTAATATAACGTTTTACTTCCTTTGAGTGATTTCCAATTTTTATACTTAATTTAGTCATTTTCAACACTGTATTTTCGCTTCTATTTGAACATTTCAGTTTAAAATTGATTTTTACTATTTTTAGTTATGCTAATTATTCTATAAAATAATATTCAATTACATTAATTTTAGTACTTGTATCAAGCATACATCTAGTTTTTATGATGTTTATCTTAATTTAAACACGTGGTTTCCCACTTGTATAGTCATAACTAATAAAATTCATCTTCCTGTGTAATTCACAAGTTTCGGATTGAATTTTAAAATGAGTGTTTTCAAGTGGGTTGGTTCCTGAATGTATGAATATTTTCATAATATTTATATATTTATTCTATTTATCTATGTTATCAACATTACCTGTCGGTTCTATGGCAAAATAGTATTCGCGCAATATGGTAGTAGGCTAAAATCATATAATGGATGAAGTAGTATAGCTTTGAGTCTATTTAAATAGAACAAGTTTTATTTTTTAGTTATAAGAACTGCAATCGGTAATACATATATAACTAAATTTGAAGGAATATATTACTGATAAGAAAATGTTAGCAAGTAAGTAGGTTATAAAGTACGGAGATAACGTATTGACATCAGAAAAAAATAACCAAAATAAAATATAACAAAACAAATAATCACAATGTACTGAGAGTACAAACTACAGAGTACAGACAGATGTCACAGTATTACATTTACAGTAAATAAAATAAAGGACAAGAGTGTCTTTTGTTTTTTTCTTATTTAGGTGGATGATCTTTTAGGCACTTGACATCGACAAATATTTCAACTAAAGCGTCCGAAGTAATATTTAAATTACAGAATTTATTATTGTTATCCGATTAATAATAAGTGTCAGTAATTGTTAATATTTATTTTAGTATCATAAAACCGAAACATTTCATCTTTCTTAATCAGTTCACTAGGGTACCTTCTTTAAGGAAGGCTATAAAAAATTTTCTGATCCCATTTCAACCCTGCTCGATTCTGTCTTTCCATGATACCCAAAAAAAGACATCTAATTTTTGAAAGAGACAAATTGCTGTCAGATTTTTGAATGGTACGTGAAAGCATTAAAAAATATCGTTTGAATTGTTAGTTTTGGCGACAGAAAATTTAAACTTTAAATTAAAATAAATTAATTTCTTCTAAAATAAAAAAGGTAACCAAAAAATAGGCAGATTTAAATAAAAGTTTTTAGGGTTTTCCTCATTAAAACTGACCCCCAACAACAATAACCAAATATATAATCTTTACGGTAAACCTTTGCTCTCCTTAGCATAGATTCATAACTAGGAATTCCAATAATTCACAAATGCAAATAGCAAAATGATTGTTTACGAAAATTCAATTCAACAAAAAAAATTAAAATAAATTAATATTCAATCCTGCATCAAAATAGTGATGTGACACCTAACGACATGAGCGGGCCATCGAGACATCGCAATATTGACATATGTCCTGTGTAAACAAACTATTGATAAGCAGAGGCAGCGAGAGGTGCGACTTCTGTATTCGCGTCTAAGTATTTCATCAAGATGGCTGTCAGAGTGTAACTGTGCGAATTTCTCGCGCTCCTTAATTTAGTGTCGGACTGCAATTCAATATGTTTCTGACTCTGCTCAATGATAAGCATGTGTCAATAATGTTTCAGTGTCGGAGCCATCTTTCAAATTCTATTTCTCCAGCTAATTACGATTTTCGTTGTTTCTGTCTATCTGGGGTCGGGATGTGCATAATTAAAGAATTTATTTTTTTACTGATGAATCGTAATAAAAATGTCCAACAATTTGAAACCGCTATAATTTTATTGAACAAATTTTTTCGTTCCATGATTCATGGATCTTGACAAAATATTTTTGTTACGTTGGGAAATAATATTTTAAGGAATTTTTTTTAATTGTTACAAACAAAATTTGCAGTTTGCTGTTACTGGGAGAAATGGCAAAATATGTCTTTTAGAAAGTTAGGTTGCGCAATTGCAAATTAAACAAAAAATATAACTTTCGAATTTAAAAGATCACAATTACAGGAAAGAAACTTTAGCCGTTGTTAAGGAAAGTCTTTGACGGACCTATTTGGTGAAGCCCTCGAAAAGAAATATAAGGACAACATGGTCCAGGGACGATGAAAACTGTAGAATACAGGAAATCATAGAACAATAATAAAAACAAAGTTGTACGAAAATAAAAAGAAATTTATTATCAGCTTTTTATTGGAATTTTTTTTTAAATTTAAAATAAAAATAGAATTATTAATAAAATAATTTACTACTCTAAATATTGATTTTTCCCTTAAATATTGTTCAGTATCGCTATTTTTATATATATGCAGACATATTTTGCTGCCAAATTTCATATTTTCATAAATTTTAAACCTATTTCACTGTATTTACTTAAAAAAATAACAATTTTTTATAAAATTTTGATCATTACATTTACATACGACCACAATCATTTTGTTAAGAAAATAGAGAATAATAAAAAAGATATTTGCAATACATGATTAACAAAGACATTTGAAATTAAAAAGCGTAATTAAATGATTAATGAAATCATTAAAAAACCTGTTAAAAATAATTCTGTTTTAAAAAAATAGTTAGAAAAATTTACAAAGGTCTTTAATTTGATTTCTGGATGTTTTATAAAATTTTAATTTTCAAAAATGAATTTTTTATAATGGGTGTATTGTGATATGGCTCACAAATTTTTGACGAATCCTTGGACTTTTTTGAAAATTTTAAACAATATCAGATAAAAAATTCAAAATAAGGATTGGTATAAAAAAGTCGTTGAAAAAATTTACACACACATACACTTAAATTTAAAATTATGTAAAAAAAATCAATATTGACAAAAAAAATTATATAAACAAATATATCTTAGATAATATATTGGGTTGTTATAAAATGATGGAAATAAAATATGTGCACGGAAAATCGAAAATTAATAAAAACATCAAAAGTAATTAAAGTACAATGGGTCATTTATGAACGGGCACACAAAAATTAATTAAAAATTTAAAAATTAATATTGATCTGGGGAAATGGGTATGGTTGAACGCCAAATCGAAAGATGAACTCAAATATAATAATAAAAAAAGTTATTAGCAAAAAATAAACTATTTATAATTAATGAAAAACTCCAGCTAATTGGAAGCCCACGTCAATGGGTTACCCGAGCGATGAAAAAAACACAAGACATCTAGAGACCTGAGGTGTACAGAGAACGTATCCCAAAAGCCGACCGAGAAAATTGGATGTTTGAAAACAATTAACTTCGAATTTCTGGAACGATTGTTTAAAACGAGACCTATAGATAAAATGAATTGTCAGTTGGTCAAAGAAAGCTATGACGAGAAATTGTTTTAGGAGAAGCAAGCGAAAATCAGGAATTAAAAGAAATACCTTAACTTAAATTTAAATTAACATGCTACACAAGGAGATTTTCCATTGGGACATATGTCTTCACGTTGTTGAATCTATATCTGATGGAAATGAGCAAATCATGAACTTGTGTTAGAGATTATTTGATTTATAAAAAAGGAGCACGAAGAAACCGAGATTGACCGACTTAAAAATAATAAATCAACACAATTAAGATCATTAAACTTTTTTTTATAACTCAATGGTGACTTATAACACACATGACCCTAACCACAATGCCCACCGAAAAATAACACAGAAGAGTCATCTGTTCTTTCAACCAATCAGAAGCGACTGTGCCAGTTATCTCACAAATCCTACTCACTTTATTTCACGCAAAGGGAACGTCGTTCAAGGACGTCATCTATACTCCTTGTCATTTTTGGTCAATTTCCGACAAAAATCATTACGTGCTATAAAGATACGATAACGATATGTATTTGAAATATTTTTAAATAGAAAATGGTTTATACAAATAAATTTGTTTTTCATTTTTAAAAAGAAATTGACCAAGAAAATCATGTAAGTTTTAACTAAATTTTAACTTGTTACAATGTCAAGATTTGTGGCAACCCTCTTCTGAAATCAAAGTACCTGACAGATTCTACCAAATATCTGCTAATCTTTCATCTTTACGAAAACATGCAATAGCCATTCTTGACACTGATTTTCATTTTGAAATTATCCTAATTATACTTTACTAAACTAAATACTTTCTAATTCAAAACTGGCGCCTTCAACTGCCAATCTTGCTAACACCATCCAATGTAACAAAAGAACATCCGGCCTGAAAGTACTAACAATTATTACATTATTTGTCGGCTAATCAGGATAACTGACATGAGACATTGTTTAATTTTAAACGAGTAATTTCATAATTACCACTTTAAGTTTAGAGATTTGAATTTCAAAAACTTCTTACTGATTTCGCATTATTACATCCTATCAATCCTGGATGGGTACAGAATATGACTATCCAGTGGAAGCCATTGATTAATAATGACAAAAAATAAGACTATCAAAAAAGAAATCGATCAAAAAATAAATACAAATCATGGCCATAATAATATTTAAAATAAATAATAATAATAATAGATTCAAACCGGATATAAATTTGTTCTGATTAAAAAATTTCGGTAACAATTATTTGTTTTTGAATTTTTTGTTTGAATATTTAAGAATAAATAATAATATTTATCGTGTAGATATCAATCAAATAATAAATGACATGGAAAACAAGCTATAAATGGATATAAATATTTGTCAATAAATCAATAAAAATAAAGCCATATTAGTAATAATATATAATAATATTTATCGTATGGACAACAGTTGAATATGAGACACCTAAAGTCAGCCATGGAATAACAATCAATATTTGAATATAAAATTCCTACACAGCCAGCCAGATGCATCAAATAGAAAAACAGGTGTTGATAATTAAATAAAACAATGTGGATAACTTTTGATGAAAATTGTCAACAATTATTTACAAATTGAATATTAAAAGTCAATCAAAATTGGTTTGGTAGAGCCAGCAGCATATGCAGCTGCGTTAGTCAGTCGGTCAAGCGGTGGCAGCACCAGCCAATCAATCAATCATCCGAACGCGCACACAAGCTCCCAGACAAATCAATCAATCGATAAAACCACTGCAATGCAATTTTCCCGGTTATATATTGAATCAAAATGCAGAATTGGAATAAAACTAGTTATCATGATTTTCCAAAGAAATCAAATATTTTTTCAATCGCTTTTTGCGCATTATGGCAATGTAGTTGAAATTTTTAGTCATACCACGCTTTCGTTTCTTCGAGAATTTATTACCGTCCGGGATATAGTTCGAGTTGTCGGATATTCGTTTTTTATGTTGACACAATTTCTCTTTGTAATCTGAATATTATGTCAATTGGGTGCTATAAACATTGGCGACGAATACACATACCATCGTAACTTAATATCCCGTGCTTGACGCACGATTGCAATGTGAGGATCTCAGACTTGAGCTGTTCTTCCTCTAAACACGAAATAGAATTAATTAATACTGCTAGAATAATCCTTATTTAAAGTCAAATATTTTTTTAATAAATTCAATAATAATAATAATAATAATACATAACTAATAGAAAATAAATACTTTTTAAATTGTCCAAAAACTGTTTGGTAGTTTCAGCTGTGAGAAATTGAAGAAATGGTCTGAGATTTTTATCGATTTCACTGGACGAAGAATTATCGAAGATATTATTATAACAAAAATTAGTACTAACAATGCATTATAATGCCACGAGGGATGATCTTCAAATGTTTGGAATGATGCGATTTTTGGTGATATCAAAGGGTTCTGAGGAATTTGAATTGGAGTGTGACACATATGATCTGCTTCACTCGGCGTCGATAAGTCTATACTGTTGGAATCGGTACTGATTTGTGTTTTCAATGACGGTTGACGTTGATGCATGTAGACACGTCCGAAAATGGATTTCTGGCGCGGTGTTGACGTTGGAGTTGGGAAAGAAAAAACATTCTGTGAAGGATAAATTCGTTTGAGCATTTGTCGATGGAAATATGTAAAATCACGGGGACTTTTCTCTAAGATATGAGCAATAATATGAGATATAAGATTATGTTCTCTTGCGATCCGCTTGTATCGATATCTCTTTCTCAACCAATGATCATAAATTTCGATGAGTGTCGTTTGCAAGGCTGGAACAATATATGTTTATTACACACATTCCTTCAATAGCAACATTTTAAGGTAATAAGTACCGACCAATTTGTCACATTATTTTCATAATTAATAAGTAATAATTTTTTTAAAAAAATTATGTTAATTTTATCTGAAAATTGATTTTTTTAAAACCATAATTACGTTGGGATGAGTCTCGAAGACTCTCATTTCCATTTCATTTTTTTCTGTTTTTTTTGTCAAACATATTTTTGTAAGCCTATTACAGTCACCATGAATTTAAAATAAATGTGAAAATATGATTAACACCAGTAAATCTATTAAAATCCCTTATGAGACTCATCGCATACGTTAACGTAAGTTTATTGACCCAAAGTAATTAAGGCTAATTATATAATAAAATTAAATTTTAATTTACAGGCATACCTCGTTTAACGCTACCTCTTTTAGCACTGTTTCGTTATAGCGCTCAATGTCGTTTACTTTTTTCAAATTTTCTGTCATCAAAATAGAAATGTAATAAATTTGTTTAAAGTTTACATTCAATCTAACAAAGTGAATTGGATGTTAAGGTAAGTTAATGGTTATTTTAATTCGATAAATTAATTTAAAAAACTCCATTTTATTTTCCTAACAGATGGCTGGTAAAAGAATGGGTGTTGAAAAGATAAAAAAGAAAAAGCTTGACATTGGATTTGAAAATGAATGTTATAAGGCGTTTTGAAAACGGTGAACGACAATCTGATATTTCTTCTTGTATGGGGTTATCTGGGTCAACTATAAGAACTATAATCAAAAATTCGGATAGCATTAAGAAATCTGTTTTTATTCATATTCATCCACATTTTTTATTCATCATACATTTTTGTTTTTTAGATTGTCAGTACAGCAAATTGCTGATGTTTGAAGACGAAGAGTTTTTGGAAAATTTTAATAATTATTGATTGTATTAGTTATTATTTATTACTATTGTATATATAAATGTGAATGTCCAGTATCTATTTATAGAAATTTTTAAATTGATAATTCTAATACAAAAATCGATTTAAATAATAAATTAAATAGCTATCCTAGAATACTATTAAAATACAGCATTTTTATCATTAATAAGTGTGGATTTGAAATACCTAAAATAGAAATCTTTTGTTATATTTTATATTAGATTCAATTTAAAAATTTCTATAAATATATTGCAAGCATACATTATTATATTATAAGGACTTTTTTGTTTTTCACCTCTGATTTCTTTATAAGTTATTTTAATTATAAATAATAATTAGTTATTTATAATTAAAATCATTATTATTAATTAATAATTATTGATTATATTAATTATTATTTATTGTTATTATTAATTATTATATTTATTAATAATTATTGATTTAGTTATTTATTTATTATTATTTATAATTATTATTATTATTAATTATTATATAATTTTATTACTATTTATTTATTATTATAAATTTGCTGGTGAATTTTTTAATATTATTTTAGTAAATGATTGAATGCGTTCAAATTATTTCCCCAGATTCAATAATTATTTTATTATTTCCTTTGTCAGCTGGAAATCAGTATGCGAAATGTCATTATCTGAGGTGGAAAATTTAATTCTGGAAAATTCCTGTCAGATTTCTGAGCAATTTTAAACTGTCTCTCTTCATTTAACAAATAATTATAATAAAAAAATTGCAAACAATGCGATGAAAAATCAAATAAAATGACAAAAAAATAATAATTCATTAAAATTAATTTAATTATATTAATCATTTAATAAAGTAATAAAAATATAGAAAATTAATTTTAATTAATTATATAATTTAATCAATTTTCGAAAATAAACAATAAAATTTAATAAAAAATTATTTTAAATAAAAAAGTTACTTTAATTAAAATTAGATTAATTAAATTAATCAATGTTTAAATAGAATGAATAATAATTAGTCAAATAAATAAAATTAATTAATAATAAATTACGTGGCGTTTATGATTTATAAAATTTTCAGATTTCCTAACATTAATTTAAAAAATTAAGTTACAAATTAATTATTAATTGTTTTATTATTAAAATTAATAAAATTTTAAACAGATTTAGTAAAAGTCGAAACGAAAATTCAAAAACCCACCTGAAATCAAACTGTTAATCTCATTGGACGGTTCAAGGGTAGCTATCAATTTTTCGGCATTGTCATCGTATTCCTGTCAAATAATTAAATAAATTTCAGGGGAATTTCTATTTTAAATTACCAAATGAAATTCATTTCGATTAGAAATGAACCCCAGCAATTTTTCTTCATCAGATTTTAATAAAGACGGAGGGAATTTCTCATAGAGAACTGGCGATTTCTCGCCGTCTGTGTGGTCGAAAATGGGTTTCAAAGATGAGAAGTTACTGTTGGATTTGATATATTTAATTAAGCTTCGGCCGAAAGAACTTTTGGTGTAATTTTCTATGAAATGCAGTCGGCATTCATCAGAAGTCTTTGTGTGGACCATAGAAGATATGTCAACCCTTGTAATTTATTATAAATACTTTTTTATTAAAAACTTACCAATTTCCAGTTTTATAAACTATAACAGCATCCATTAATTTTAATTCTTCATCAAAATTCCATTTAGAATCTTTTTTAAACAAACAGACTTTATCTTTCTTTACAACGGACTAAGGAAAAATTAATTATTATTAAATTGAAAGATTACTTCGATTTTATATTTATGGGTTTTACGGTGGTCACCTCCTTCTATACCATAGCAAAAGCACTAAATTTTATTTATTGAATTTTATGTAAATTACAATTTACCTTTACACAAATACCAATATTACATTGAATGCAAAAGATAAATTTACTTTGTATTTTTTTCAAACAATAGGAACATTTCGAATTATTAACACAGTTCATTTACATAAAATTTTAAAAAGTCTAAATTTCTTTAAATCATACTATAAAATGAATATTAAAACAATAAGTTGTATTTAATAAATTTATGAATAAAAATAATATTTTGTAAGATAAAAATTATCATTGATGTCAATGAAAATTAAAATTATTTTCCTAAATCAAAACATATTTTAGTATTACGTGATAAGAACATACCAATTCACCATTACACAAAGATTATTTAATGCTAATTTCAACCGAATGGGATTTTCAAAAAGAAGAGATTATTTTTTCGATAATTTAAAACTTGTACTTACAGGACAGGTAATGCAAATAAATTATGACTTTTCTTGTGGTGTAAATGTTATATAATTGTTATTCAGAATAATTGCATTGTGGTGGGTTTCTGGGTGTTGATATTTTGAAACTATATGGTTGTTACTCAGACAACCCCATACAAATATTTCCTTTGCTTACCACTCAGCACCCGTTGCTGAGCAACGTTGGAACTGTGTTCGAGTGGGTAGATCGTCCGCAAATAGTGAGCGCTATTGCTAATGCTATAATTGACCGAACGATCCATGGGTCCAACGAGCTGCCGATAGGAGGCCTGTGCTCGATTTTGATTCTTAGGTCCCATTATTCTCCTATCTCTGTCAAATGTTAACCTATACTCTCATATCATTCATTGTTATGTCCATTCCCATAGTCCTTCTTATCGTTGTCCATGTCGAAGATTATTCTTTGGTCGGTACACCTTTGGTTATGTTAAGTATTCACACACTAGTTCTCTTACTCTTATCCCTATCATAACTACAATGTTCCCTATTATTATTACTAGCATTATCATTGTTGCTATTATATGTATTACCTTTATTAATTGTTACTACTATTACCTTTATTATTATTTTTATTACTATGGTGGGTTACAGGGTTTCAAATCTTGCTTACCCTCCTGGTGACCCTAGTAACGCCATACAAAATGATACTGATCGCCACTTGGCACCCGTTGCTAGGCAACGTTGGTAATGTGTTCAAGTGGTGGATTGCCCGCAAAAATTGAGTACCATGTGCTAGTACTGTAGTTGCTCGGACAATCCTCGGGTTCACGAGCTGTCGATAGAAGACTTATGCTCGCTTTGCTCTGTCCCTCATGATCATTCAAGATTAGGTCTTAATTGACTGTGGAAAACTGAGACATAATAAGGTTACTTGTGACAATGCTGACATGCAATTTTCGAAGAAACGACTCAACTAAGGCTAAAACTACTCTATTTAAATCAATCACATGTGGGATATCTACTGTTTGATGTTTTGAAGCTGTGTTGCTAGACGTCGGGCACGTTCCTTGCGTCCCGGTCGACGATTGTTTGCTGGAGTGATGGATTGTTCTGTTACTGGGGTGCTCTTCTGCGGCATTTGGGATGGGGCGAAGATGAGCGGATAAGTGACCGCTTCACCTTCCCGGCACACCGCTAGGGCGACTTCGAGTCCCCGAATTTGAGTGCGCAGGCTCTGATTTAGCTGCCGCTCCTCTATCCATCCTTTCTGTGCCGCCGTGAGTCGGTGGTATACAGCTCTCATTTTTGTTGGATCAACCCAGGTTGCTTTTAACTGTTGAGTCTCTCGAGTTAATTGAAGGATTTGGGCGAGTAACTCTGCGTTCGATTGTCTTGCCTGTTCCAGTTCCGCTTGTAGAAGTTGTAGGGATGACATTACTATAATAGAAGAGAGCATTCAAATTCTTTATTGCCTTCATTAAATCAAAGTTTTATTATTTAGTTAAACAAATTGTATGAAGCTAGTTTATCTATGAGATCAAATAACGAACGAGGAAAAAAGAACACTTAATATTTAAATCAATTTCTACAACACTTCGTCATTACTATAGTTCTTCTTCAGGGAATTCTCTCTCTAAACTCCTCTTCAGAGCCGCCACCGTATAGGGCCGTCGGGTATCGCGGACTGGGTGAGGTGGGTATGCCTCCGCGATGAGCCCGGCGCGGATGTCCTCCTCCACGTTCGTGAGGTACATCCGGGCTTTGACCACATTGAGGTCCACTTGCTCTTGTACTCGTTCCCAGAAGGTGAGGAGAATTCTGGCGTGATCATATATTTCTTCGGCCGGGTACTGTTGTCCGGCGAGTCCACAGGGGTCGGATTCGAGACCCAACAATCGCCAAGTAGTCGGGTGTGACCACCGGGGTGGAAGTTGTTCGGTAGTCGCGCCAACTTTTGGTACCTCTCCTGGGTGTGGTTCCTCTGCTACTTGAATGGTAATTTGGTCGATAGGCATATCTAAATTGTTATCGTTATCAAATTCGATTAAGTCGTCTGCTTATAATAATACTAGACTAAACGTTGATTATGTTATTGCTCTTAGACCGATTAAACTCTACTAGTTTGATTATTATTGCAACTTTCCATGAAACGACTAGGGTTATTTATCTGTGCGTTCCTGGTGTGATGTATTCTGTTGGCTAGCTCCTCACGGCACTCCCATATAACTCTTGTTAATGATGGTAATAATTAGAACATGTTAGATAATATTTTAGTGTTAAGCAGATGGGTGAGTCGAAAATCCACGATCTATCAGGCATTAACGTTTGTTAAGTTAGGATTTGTCTAGGGGATGGAATTACTACTAATTAAGATTCATGTAAAATTTACTAAGTACTTAGTGATACTATCTGTTAAAAATCGGTTTCAAAACTCGAAGGATCCGCGATGTTATCAGATATTGAGGTTGATTTAAGGTTTACCAACTACCTACTGCTGTTTGAGATTAATTCTGAAATTTATTAAATATATAAAAGTTATATTAACTAACATAAAGTTACAATTTACTAATATATAACATCGGCATTGATTAAACTAATTCTAAAATCCGCTAGTCTATGATGCTAATGTTTATTCGAAACAGAGTTAAGATTTACAGGTTGTACTTAATTTGACGATATTCAATTTAGTCACATCCTGTCAGAACAATGTTGGCGGAAACGTCAATCCCTCCGATCAAGCGGATGTTAAATTCATTCAGGGTAGGTTTCCGGTTTCCGGTTGATTCTCTCAAGTTAATTTAGTTATCGATCGGCTACTTCTATTATCGACTTAGTGCAATTTCCGGTTGTGGAGTGCGCGTAGACTTTCTAATGATGGAACTCCTTATCAAACATCACTTCGATATTCATCATTTGATATATTTATTCGTCTAAGTTGGACTATAACGGATTTTAAGCGCGTCGTAAGTTAATTTCTTGTGATTTTGTTGGTTTATTTATTAACTTTATAGTCGTTCGTTTGGTTTCTACGGGAAAATTATTGGATTATTCTCGGGTCTAAAACGGTGTCAGGATATTCGTCAGATATCAAGAAAATCTTTCCAAACTAAATGGCTATCATCAAGTTAAATCTAATACTATTTCGTTTCCTAATGAATTAATCTGTTCGCGTTTCTAATTCGGATCAGTTTCGACTTTATCCCTACCTTTCACCCATGGTGTTAATTTGGATTTTTGTCAATTTTATTCAATAACGGATTGGTATTTATTTGTTGGTTCATTTATTTTAGTTCTTTTAATCACGATTTCTTTATTTTAATCAGACCTTATTTCGGTTTTGGTTAGTGAATAATATTTTATACCCGATTTTATTCTGAATTACTAAATTTCTAAGTAAGGAATTTATTTATTTTAATCCATCTAATATTAATAAATTAAATCAAAGTAAAAGTTCCGTTTATTACGCAATGAGTTTGAACTATTGATCAACTGTTATTTTGTTTTTATCGATCGTTTTCGACATTTAACCAAATGAGTACTTTATTTTTAATTCGTAGTTTTTCCTTCTATTTACTCAATGAATAATTTTTAGCAATTAACTAAACGATTACTAAATCTTAATTCCTAACGTTTTTCCTTTTATTTAATCGATGAGGTTTTGGATTATTAATCAACAGATTATTTCATTTTTATCAGTAGTTTTCAACATTGAACCAAATAATTACTTCGTTTTAATACTTTTCCTTTGCTTCAATCAATGAAAATTCGGATCTTTAATCAACAATTTATTTATTTTAATCAATAGTTTTCAGTATTTAATCAAATGATTACTTTGTTTTAATAATTTTTCTTTTATTTAATCAATGAAAATTTGGATTTTTAATCAACAAATTATTTTATTTTAATCAATAGTTTTCAGTATTTAATCAAATGATTTCTTTATTTCTAAATAATAAATATTTAATCCATTTTATTTCGCATATCAATAGTTTTAGGTATATCAACGATTTAATTTGTTTTATCCCCGTGTCCTTTCCCTTTAATAGGCCTTAGACGCATATTGTGTTCATATTATATTTATTGAGTGCCCACTGGACTACTCGGTGTGATGATTTTAAGCCGTATGTAACATAATTTTAGGTCGATTTTACAGAATTGAGAAACGAGGAAGCAGCCAGAAACTTCTTCCTTATTTCTCGCTTCAGCTATAGGGATAATATTGACGTTACGACCGCTGCGTTGCGCACGCTGAGTCCTCACGGGTACATATCATTGGCGATTTTCCACGCACTTACATGCCTCTGTACTATGTAGATTTTAATTACTTGCGTTATGTGTCGGCTGTGGGCCGGAAAAATTTCGACATTAAAATTTATAAAAGCATATAAAATAAGTTAGATATATGTAGAACAATTTAAATATATTAATAATATTTATTAATTAGGACAAAATAACAGAATTACCCTTCATGACCATTCCAAAATTTTCATACAAAAACATAAATATCATAATAGAAAACATAATTGCCTCTCTCCCCACATCGCCGTCAAGCAGAGCTCTACAGAGATGCTATGAACGTGATGTGGAAAGAGGGCTCTGACATAAATATTTCTCACCTAGAATAATAACTGTAAATTCGAAATAGCTTCAAACAATTTTCAAAAATAGTTAAAACAAATTCTCGAAGTGGTTTTCAAATAGTTCTAAACTGGTTTGAAAAATGGTTCGTTTTCAAAAATGGTTAAGTTAAATGTGAAAATGGATCAGTATTTATACCTATTTGTATGACGTGTGAAATTTGATGCAGTAAAACAAAATTCGACCTTGTTCTTTTCTAGCAAATTCTATTATTTAATTTTAATATTTTTTGATTTATTTTTATAATTTTTTATTTATAATTTTTATTGAATTATTACTAATTCAAATTTTTCGATTTAAATTTCATTTTAATGAACTTTTATTAATTTTTTCAATTTCGTCGAATTTGTTGTGTTTTCTTGTTGTATTTGTGTAGGTATCGTGCGGATCTTGGTGCATTTTGTTATTATTTTATTTTATTTTTATGTTTATTAATTTATATTTAATTCTTTTATTTCTCAGATTTTATGTGGTTTAATTGGTGTTTTTCAGGTTTATTTTAAATTGCGTGTTGTATCTGCGTGTGTGTTTCTGATCCATTTAAACATTTTTCAAGGCCGTTTACGTTCTGGCCCAACAACTATAACTGCCATTATATTTATTATTATTACCACTATGATTATTACTACTATTATTATTATCATAATGATTATCATCATTACTACTAATACCATGATTATTATTATTATTACCATTATTATTATTATTATTATTATTATTATTATTATTATTATTATTATTATTATTATTATTATTATTATTATTATTATTATTGTTATTATTATAATTACCGTTACCCTTATCATTATCGTTATTATTATTAAGGTTTTGTAGGGATCCGTCCTTATTCTTCAGCTTTAAATTTTTTAATTGGTATACAACATTAGCCGTAATCCATCTGTATTTTTCGGTTTTTGATAAAGTATTTTTGTAAATTTGAAAATTTTAGCAGCGTCCCTTATTTTACGGTTCATCCCTATTCTACCGTTTTCGACAAAGTATTTGTATTGACTTGGAAAATTTGAGCAGCGTTCCGCCCTTATTTTACACGTTCCATTTTTACGTTACTATTTTTGTTAAGTATTTGAATTAGTTCGGAAAATTTGAGCAGCGTCCCGCCCATATTTTCCGCCTCAACTCAAATTAATTTATTTATTTCTTATTTAAAAACATTATTTTTCATATTTTGGTCGTTCGGATTAATCTTTTTCCGATGGCTATTCATTTTAACTGTTGCAACGATTTCGCAATTTTTCCCGCTACCCATTCCCTCTTTTTGTCGTTAAGATCTATGTATGTTCATTTCATAGTTAATGAGTGCCCACTGGACTACTCGGTGTTAGAGATTTTGAGCCGATTGTTGTTAAAAATTTATGTCAATTTTACAGGAAACGGATGATGAAGGAGCAGCCAAAGGGCTACTCATTTACCCTCCAATTTCCCCTATGTACGGATAATATTGACGTTCTAATCCCTGCATTCCGCACGCCGGGTCTTCACGGACACAGATCATCGGCGGTATTCCACGCACTTACACGAATCTGAATACTGTATATGACTTTATTAACTTGTGATGTGTCTTTGGCTGTGGGCCGGAAAAATTTCGACAATTAGAAAAAAATTTTAAGCATTATAATAATTTATTAAAACCAAAATTAATTTACCGGACACATCCATTAAAATTCATAAATACATCCATCCAAATTAAAAAGCCATTGAATTAAACTTCCTAAATAAATCGAATACATCCATAAAAATTCATAAATATACTAATTCAAAGTAAAACTGTTGACAACCAGTGTCAAAATACGATTTAAAATCAATGCTGAAAATTAAGATTAGATATTTGTCAAATCATATCAGTATATATACCTATAATTTGGCCTTAACCTTGCGTGTTAGTTTTATTGCGATTAAACAAAATTCGACTTTGAAATTATTTATGTTATCTAAATTAAATTTTTATTTATTTCTTAATTTAAATTGGTAATTTATTTTTAACATTTTTAAATTTATTCATCCAAAAATATTTTATTTTTATTCATTTTTAATTCATTAATTTTTAATTTTATATAAATGGTCATTTTACGGTCGAATTTTCTTGTTATTATGTTATTTTTTATGTAAATTTCGTGCGGTTCTTGATGCATTTTGTATTTATTTTACTTTACTTTTTATGTTTTTGATTTTATATTTATTTATATTGTTGGGCCAGAACACAAACGGCCTTGAAAAATGTTTAAATGAATCGGTAACACACATGCAAATATAACATGCAAATTTAAACTCAAACCTATTAAAACATCAACTAAACCCTATCAAAAATGAGATAAAAGCAATTACATATAAAATAATAAACATAAAAATAAGTTAAAATAATAACAAAATGCAACAAGATCCGCACGATACAAATACAAACATAACATGAAAACCCAACAAATTCGACCGAAATTTGATAATTTAACAAAAATAAAAATTTCATGAAAATGAAATTTAAAATCACAGAATTTGAATTAGAAATAATTCAATAAAAATTTCAAATAAAAAATTATCAAAATAAATTAGAAAATAATAAAAATAAAGATAAGAATACTCTAGAAAATATCAAGGTCGAATTTTGTTTTACTAAATCAAAAAGAACACGCGAGGTTAGGGACAGAAAATAGGTATATATACCGATACATTTTCACATAAAATTTAACCAAAAAACCATTTTTTCAAACCGATTTTGAAATCGAATTTTTGACTAAATTTAAAAATCTATTTCGAGACTATTTTTAGGTGAGCAGAAGTTTTATTTGGAAACTCTCTCTCCACGTCCCATTCTCGCAACTTCGGTAGAGCTCTGCTTGGATGTCGGCGTGGGGAGGGATGTATTTGTAATTTTTGTATGATGATTTTCGGCAAGTAATTTGTTACATTGTTTAATATATTAATAAATATTTATAATGCATAAACTTAACTTGTTTTTCATAAAATTAATCGTTTTATTGTCGAAATTTTTCCGGCCCACAGCCAAGACACATCACAAGTCAGAAAAATCAACATACTATTCAGATTCGTGTAAGTGCGTGGAATATTGCCGATGATCTGTGCTCGTGAAGATCAGGCGTGCGGAACGCAGGGTTTGGAACGTCAATACTATTCCGTATAGAAGAAAGGAGAAATAAGGAAGGGGTCTTTTGGCCACTTCCTCGTTTCTAATTTTCTTTAAATTCGACCTAAATTATTCTACACACGGCTCAAAATCACCACACCGAGTAGTCCAGTGGGCACTCATTAAATATAATTTGAACGTAAACTGCGTTTAAGGCCTATTAAAGGGGAAAGGTGGTGGGAAATAAAGTTCATTTGAAATCACTGCTATGAAATAAAATAAATTAATCTTATGAATTTAACTCAAATGCAATAGTAAATTATTATTTAAAACATAAATCACCCCAAACTCCCGGTAAAGTAGAGAATTTAATTAACTCCCAAATTAGAGTATACCCATCAGTGTAGTTAGTAGACACTTCTTTTCGAACACTCTCACAAAGAACGAAACCCTCAATAATTAAAATCAACCATAGTTTCCAACTATTACCATAATCCGCCGATACGGTTTATAAGAATAATTTTAACTATTAAGAGATTATTGCAATCATACCACCCCAAAACTGTCTTGTATCGAAAAATCATAAAATAGTCATCGAGATTTTTGCTCGATTAAGAATTGATCCAAATCATCGAAACAAGTGACGAGATACCGTACTATTATAAATATCATGTAATGTTTATAGGATTTATGAAACGTTTACCGATAAAATGAATTAATTTGAACATAAAAGTAAAGACTCGTTGAAAAGACATTTTTTATTTCATTAAAGATTAATACCCGCTTACCAAATCAGTTTCACCACAAAAATATATAGGATACCTGAAGTAATAAGACTCCATTGAAATCCCAACAATCTCTAAAAAATTGTGCGAAATTAATTAATTAAATTGGTAACACCACCTGCAGGACAATCAATAACGACATAGAAATGATGAATCATCCGATAAATTAATCCAAAGGGATCACAATAATCCAAAACAGGAACAGGTTTCCGAACTCATTCACAGCATATTTAGCAGTGTCATCCATCGCCAACTAAAGAAATTCGTTATAGTAGGGAATAATTGCATAAAAAAGACTTACCAGATAATATATCAAAACGAACTCTAAGATATCATCAAATCATCTGAAAACCGATCACCATAAAATTTCACATATCACTAGATTCTGATGTCAACGATTTTCGGCGAATCTTCAAAACCAATAAAAAGTCCAATATAAATTATAAACAAACTGACTCGCCAATCACTCGACCAACGGGTATTGAATTTAACCTAAATATTTACGCAATTTACGTCGTCCCTCTATTTATCACCAAATAAATAATCTATCAAAATCAATCAATTATTTGCCATCAATAAGCATCGTGTGTCAGTAATAAGGGCAAACACACCCGCTCTATTGACGAAATAAAACGCAATCGCAATCTCGATTCAAGGACAATCTTTTTGGATTTATTTTATCGATCATGAATTCGCAACAAATTTCGGACAAGATAGCGTCGGCGCCTGGGATTCCTAACAACGAGGCCATGACGACGCAAGATAGGGTAACGGAGGGTAAGATTCTTATAAATTATATTTAATTGATGATTATAAATGATTTTTTTTATTTAATCGATCGATCTTTACACCCAAATTATATTCATGTGAGTCCTGTCACCGCTAACATAAGTTTTTATCATTCATCTTATTACCTCCGCAAATAACATCACACCATTGTTAGTTCAATCCCCGATCGAGAAAAGTTAGTCCATTAAATCTCAGAAATTACAACCCCCCCATAGAATTCATCCGCCTCCCTATAATAATATCAGTTATGTCCACCTCTTGATCACCATTATTACCGCCACTTGTCAGCATACTCTATATTTATTATTTTATTTAATTATGAAAAGTTCCAGGAGTCTCGCACAGAATGGTTAATCGTATCGCAAATGCAATATTTTAACGAAACGACAATTTTCGATCGATAGTTATTGGGAAGGGAGCTTGTCCGATAAAAAATGGGTGATTAAGTGATTCGTTGTCGTTGAATTTTATTAGAAAATCCATGAAATATAAATTTAAATTAGTCGTATCAATTTGCCACAAAATGTTAATCCCTATCCGAGATTGAAGAGAGTATTTCGTTCCCAAATATTTCGACGGATAAAATTTTGCAATAGTATTTACTCTACGTTTTAAAATAGAATGAAGTTGTTTCAATTGCAAATATAAAAAGATATGATAATTATGGATATGTATAACGATAATAAATGAAACAAAGCAT
Source organism: Schmidtea mediterranea (assembly GCA_022537955.1). Lineage (NCBI taxonomy): Eukaryota > Metazoa > Platyhelminthes > Tricladida > Dugesiidae > Schmidtea > Schmidtea mediterranea. The sequence goes on from CM039681.1 coordinate 79,912,193, forward strand.
CTGAAATTAATCAATTGCATTCCCTATAGGATATTTGGAAGATCGACTAAAATTATATATATATATATATATATATATATATATATATATATTGCCGCGAAGACACTACAGTAAAGAAAACGGAAATAAGTTAATGTTAACCACTAGGATAAAACTGCCCACTGACCCATAAGATCTTCTCTAGATTGGATAAGAGGGCTTGGACAGTTTTGAGTTCCCAGTGTACTTACACGCAGGAGAAAAATCCAAACCTTATTATTTGTCCATTTTTGATAAAATTATATACACGCGGTTAATAATCTTCATTTCAGCAACTAGTTCGAGGAATTACATGCCGACTTCCCTGGCGGACCGGTGGAGATGGGCCTGGACACGTTACAGGCAAGAGAGATGCCCAGAATTTCCCCGTCAAGATTCCCCATCGAAGACAATTTGGGTCAAGAGCTGGCCGAAGAGTGGAGCCCGGCCGAAGAAATTCACCGACAGGCTCAATGGCTCCTCGAACAGTTGGAGGCCCACCAACGCCAGGTGAACGTCCAAGTGGTCCGGGCTCGCCAGTATCTGGCGAACGTTGAGGAGGACCTGCTGGTGGGTCGGATCGCCAACAATTATTGGCACCCTCAACAAGGCACTGCCACCCGTGCATCTCAATCAGCAACGGCCCGAATTCGCAACACAAAGCGGCTAACTATGTCCATCTCTGGCTATACGCCGGAAGAATGGGTAGAGAAGGGCTTTCCCTAATCTATTGAGGAACAATTAAAAACTCAAATTTGATTAAACTTTGATTTGATAATAAATAAAATTAAATGTAATTTTGATGTTTGGTTTGGAATTTTTAATTTTCGTAAATAATTCTGCATTTGTTTTGTGTGTTTAATATAGTTCTTATAATCATGTTCTGATGGTAATTCCCCACCTTTAATCATTCACTTTATTAGAAATGGCACCTATTCAAATACTAAAGAAGGAATTGTCCCGCGCTCAACAATCAAACAAAGCTCTATATGAGCAGATTATTCAACTTACGAAAAAAGTCCAACAAGTGAAATCCACCTGGGTGGATCCAGCGAAACTCAAGCCTCTCCATCAACGACTTACAGCTGCTCAAAAGGGTTGGGCCGAGGAACGGCAGTTGAATCAGAACCTCCGGACGCAGATAAAGGGGTTGGAAGTTGCTCTGGCCGCCAGTCGTGAAGGAGAAGCAGTGACTTACCCTCTTATCTTCGCCCCATCGCAATTGGCATATCAAGCTTCGACCACCAATCCAACGCCCGTTGCGACCCCATCAACAATACCCAAAGAACGCGCCCGACGCAGAGCCGCCCGCCTAGCAAACAACCTCAATTGATTTGTCCTATATTGATTATGAATTAAATTAAATTACAAATTTTGTCTAATTTACCCTGTTTTGCTTATGAATTCAATTAAATTATAAATATTGTTAAATCGTTTAGAAGGGATACGTTAAAAATGTGAATAATATTAAATTGCCGCAGAAAAGTCATGAGTATTCTCACTTCGTCATATGAATGTCGTTCCATTTCTACCTATCAACATGAGTCTGATCTTGAACCTTCGCGCACAGGGGACATTGCAAAGCGAGCATAGGTCTTCCATCGACAGCTCGTTGAACCCGAGGATTGTCCGAGCAATTACAGCATTAGTAATAGCGCTCACTTTTTGCGGACCATCCACCCACTCGAACACATTTCCAACGTTGCCTAGCAACGGGTGCCGAGTGGTAGCTAAAGAAAATATTTATATGGCGTTACCGGGGTAACAATAAGATGATTCAAGCAAATAGCGAAACCCAGTAACCCACCAATATTCTCTCAAATTTTAAAATGTTTAATTGGTGTTGTATATTATATTTTAAGTTATCTTGGTGCTAGGTTTTCGTGTTGTATTACTGATACATTTAAACAATTCTCAAGGCTATTGGTGTGCTGGCCCAACAATTGTATATTACCAAGAAATTTGATATTAAAAATATTTTAAAACATTCGAATTCTGACATTTATAAATTGAAAAAGTTCCATTTGTAGCTTTATTAAGAAGACTGTTAGATATTTACACGATAAGATTGTGGATTAAATAATGGAATATCAGTACAATTGCTGGGCACCTGATGGGTAAAAGATATAAGATTTTTAAGGTCACTTTTGTTAGGCAAAAACTGATTGAGCCCATATTTGTTTGACCAGCACGATAACGCCTGTGTGTTTTTGAGCGGGAAACTTAAATTTAGAAAAAAATAGAAAATGTAAAGAAAAATAAAATAAATAAAAATTAAATAAAATTTTTGTACATAAAATTATAAAAATTTATTTTTAAATCAAAAGGAATTAAAAAATTTTAATTTTGGAATATTCTGGAAAATTTCTTGTTTTACCTTATCAAAACACACACACGAAAAATCTTGGTATATAAGGCAGTGCTGGGCAGACAAATTGCAGTGCATCTCATAATTTTTCAGTACATCTTATAATATTAACGTACTTTTTCGAAAGTGTATTATTTATTACTGAATTTGCGAATTTTATTTAATTTACGAAAACCTCTGATAACCAGACTCACAAAAGTAATATTTGTTGTTTTTTATCATTTCTTTATTATCATTTGCGATGTATATATTGTTACATAATTGATAAAAATATTAAATGCGTTTTAGGAAGTTCTTTATTTTTCTTTTATTTAGCTTCTAATTTATCAAACCATAATTATAGATGTTTTAAAGAATATGCATCGTTAACGGTCGAACCTCCATAACGAGGTCTAAAGTGAAATTTCTATCTAAAAACTGAAATTTGCCACACACTATAACCAACACGCTTACAAGTCAGTAAAATGAGATTTTGTTACCCCGGATCGAACCGGTGGTTAGCGGGGAACCCGCGGTGAAGGCAGTAGCTGGAACCGCTCAGTATTCTCCCTTCCTAAATCCTATCGCCCAACCCTAGAAGGAGTAGTGTTGAGGTCCTGGGAAATGTCTAAATTTAAAGGTTAACAATATGACGATAAAACATATATAGAAGTTCATCTAGCCGAAATAAATCAAAAACCGACTATAAGATGAACTACAAACGAAAAACAACTCACTAATCTACATAGATTAAAGTAAAAAAATGTTGGGCCAGAACACAAACGGCCTTGAAAATTGTTTAAATGTATCAGTAATACAGCACGAAAACCCAGCACCAAGATAACTTAAAATACAATATACAACACTAACTAAGCCCTTTAAAATTTGAGAGAATATAAATAAATATAAAATCAAAAAACATAAAAGTAAAATAAAATAAATACAAAATGCATCAAGAACCGCACGAAATCTACATAAAAGTAACATAATAACAAGAAAATTTGACCGTAAAATGACCATTTATATAAAAGTAAAAATTAATGAATTAAATGAATAAAAATAAAATATTTTTGATTGAATAAATCTCTTTAAAAATTTAATAAATAAATTACCAATTTAAATTAAGAAATTAATAAAAATTTAATTAAGATAACACAAATAATTTCAAGGTAAATTTTGTTTAATCGCAATAAAAATAACACGCAAGGTTAAGGTCAAATTATAGGTATATATACTAATATGTTTTGACAGATTTTAATCTAATTTTTCAGTATTGATTTAAAAGCTTTATTTTCAGTTTTCAGTTTTATTTTTTGCTGTACATTGCCGTATGAAGCGATATGGATGAATGATTAATGAATTGTTTGACCAATTATGAAGCCATCCGCAAGCCTGTTTATGAATCTATTGATACATGAATGAACGATTCATGAGTTTATTGATTTCTATGTGAGATGTGTCATGCCAAATAAAACATTTATGAATCGAAACTTATACCCGATTGGTACGGTAACATTTATTTATTTCTTTTTCGGCCCACATCCAAAACACAATGCAAGATATTAAAATAAGACACAACTAGTCGCGCTGTGTAAGTGCAGTCTCTCCGCCTATAGTGTGTGCCCGTGAGGGTTCCGTCATGCGCAACTACGGGCTCGAACGTCAAATCATTGAACTAAATAGCTAAAGAGAGTAGCTCGAGAGTGGGTCTTTTGGCTCAACTTTCTTGCACTTAATTTCGATAAAATCGACATAAAATCCTTAACAACAATCGACTCAAAACCACCAACACTGAGTAGTTCAGTGGGCACTCATTAAATATAATTGAACATAAATAGATCATAAGGTCAAGAGAGGAAATGGGTAGCGGGGAAAATAGCGAAATCGTTGAAACAGTTAAAATGAATAGCCATCGGAAAAAGATTGATCCGAACTACCAAAATTATAGAAAATAATGTTTTAAATAATATATAAGAATTAAATAAATTATGTTGAATTGAGACGGGAAATATGGGCAGAACGCTGTGCAATTTACGGAAATAGTTAAAACATTTATCTTAAGACTGTAAAATAAGGGCGGAACGCCGCTCAAATTTTCCGAATCAATGAAAATACTTCATCGAAAATTGTAGAATAAGGATAAAACCGTAAAATAAGGGTAGAACGCTGCTAAAAATTTTCAAATTAACAAAAATACTTTATCGAAAACTGAAAAATACAGATGGATTACGGCTAAATTTTTATATTTGAAAAATACTTTATAAAGCTGAAGAATAAGGAATGATCCCTACTAAAAACTTGATAATGTTGAATCAAGACTTAAATTTGTTTAAATGAATCGGTAACACACACGCAAATACAACACGCAGATTCAAAATCGGACCCATAAAACATCAACTAACCATGCTAAAATATGAGAAAGAAAAACAATTAAATATAAAATCAAGTAACACAAAAGTAAATTAAAATATTAACAAAGTGCAACAAGATCCGCACGAAATAAACATAAACATAACATGAGAACATAAAAATTTGACCGAAATTTGAAAATTTATCAAAAAATGCGAAAATCCATAAAAATGGAACAAGAATTAAATAATTTGAATTGGAAACAATTCAATTAAAAAATTAAAAATTAAATTGTCAAATTAAATTGCAAAAATAATAAAATTAAGATTAGAATATACTAGAAAATCACAAAGTCAAATTTTGTTTTACTAAATCAAATTTAACACGCAAGGTTAGGGTTGTACAATAGGTATATATACCGATTCATTTTCACATAATTTTAACCAGTCTTAAGTAGTTTTACTCTGTATAACCAGTTTTCATAAACTCGAGCCAGTTTACTCAGTTTAATCCAGTTTTTGGCAAACTTGAAGCAGATTTCTCTAATCAGAATTTTAATGTGAGTGAAGAGATGCTCGGAAGCTTTCTCCACGTCGCGCCCAGACAACCTCCTATGAGCTCTGTTTGAGGCGTCGGTGTGGGGAAAGGTTTGTATGTGCGATGTATAAAACAATGTATGCCAAATGTGAAAATGTATTTATTCCAATTATATTCCAATAAAAGTTTTATTTAGAAAAAAACTCTTGTCGAAATTTTTTCCAGCCCACAGCCGACACCCCACAGCAAGTTATTAATATCTACACACCCCAATCAAACTGTGTAAGTGCGGTGTAAGTCCGCCAATAGTTTGTGCCCGTGAAGGCTACGGCGTGAGAACGCAGTAGCTGGAACGTCAATATTGTCCGTTATAGGGGAAATTGGGAAGTGGGGAGGTAGTCTTTTGGCTACCCCTCTGCATCCCATTTCCTGAAAATTCAACCTAAAATCTTAAACGACAATCGGCTCAAAATCACCACACCGAATAGTCCAGTGGACACTCGTAATATTCTAATATTGACATACATATTCTAAGGATCAAATGGAAAGGGATCACGGGAGAAGGCGTTGTAAATCATTGCTATGGTCGTGACTAAATAAATACTAAAAATCAGTGGTATCTAACGAGAATAAATTTCAATTTCCACGATAGCGATTAAATAATTGAATAATGAAACCCGTAATGGAAAAATGAATTGAGAATAGATTTTCAGCTAATATAGTTATAAATAAATAATCCAATATAAACTTAGGAGGGATAACAATTAACGATAATAAATTTCAGCTATCCTAGTCGCAATTAAATACACGAATAAGCCAATTCAGTGACGATGAGAATAACCCCAAATTGCTATCATCCCGATAAATAGAGTGTACCGGTAATGTTCAAGGAGAACAAATTCCAAATGTTAGATCACGATTAAATAAATAAATAGAAAAAAAATCAGTAATGATAATAAATAATACTAACAAGTTCCCTCGCTACGATCATGAACTAAATAAATAACTAGTGAAATTAACAAGAGTAGTAAGTAAACCGGAGGAGGTAAGCGGCTGGGAAAAATAGAGATAATAAATTGTAATGACCAGAAATAATAACGGGAATCCGGGTCAATAAGCGGACAATCGACCAGGATAGTTTATTAACAGGGGAGGTCTGATATACGCCGCGAATCCCGATTAAAACAGGGTTAAGATAAACTGATTATTAACAAATTAATAAAATTCATTAACGTCAAGAAGGATAAGAATAAATCGACCCCACTGGAATTCAACTATAATAAAACAACATTACATAAGTTAATCCCCAATCATTTCTAATTACCAAGCAAGCATGAGTGTTAGAATCGCGATCAATGATAGCAATTTCAGTATAAAACATTTTAATATGATTGTAAATATAGCATCTATGTTAAACCATGGATAGAAGAGTAGGTAAAACATTTTACCACCAACATGAAAAGATTGAAAATCGGTAATACCGATAAACATAATTAAAAAGTCAAATTCACAAATGAAACTAAAATTTAGCATAATGGCATTAAAAATATTGAACATTAGGTATCGCATTAAAACTTGTTTAATTTTTATAAATTCATATGAGGAACAACCTGAGAGACGAGATCGATCAAATTATGCACCATTTCCAGTGACAGCCCGCGACCTATCAATGCTGGGATATCCGATAGAATTTCATGTCGAATCACATGATTTCGTTATGCATCTAATAAAATATACCATCAATATCTTGAATTTGTTATTTCTACATGATTTTTTTTGGAATTTAATATCGTGACCCGTCCACCTGTGATTTCTGACGAATGCCAACAACTAGCTTGACTGAAAATAACAGTATACTCACGAAGCATCTAGGTAATGCATTAACCGAAAATTAGCAATCACAATAATAACAACATCACAACCCAACGAGAATAAAACAACTGGCTGCGAAATCCTCAAGACCCAGACAAACGTTTCTCCAATACTAGTGAAAATGAACGGACGTAGTGGTATGGAGACACCGTAATGAAATTCGTAATCTGCCGCTTTATAGTTATTTTACCACCAATAAAACCCATTGCCATTTATATGTTAAAATTTATTTTTAGATAATCATAGTAAAAAAGCATACAGATATTAATTCTTAAACTAACTTAATGATTAAAAATTTGCTGACCACTCTTGGATAGACGCGTCCCGCGTCACAGTGCGATTTTCTGCACGATCAGCCACCAGATGTCGACAGGCCTTATGGGACTCAGGATTCTCAGTCTCACCAATGAGGGAATCACGCGCCGGCACACAAGGAGACGACGGAGAAGTAGACCTCCCTTTTGTGGCCATCAAAAGAGAGCCCGGCCGCAACCCAGCCCGAGAGATCCGAGGGCAGGCGGAGTTCTTACTAACACGCTTGGAGGAACATCAGCGCCAGACAAACCGACAAGTGGACAGGGCCAGGCGACATCTGGCTGAGATCAAAAAGGCAATTGCAACGGGAAACATTCCGAGTACGGATGGGTACGCCCCACCGTATAACGTATCCTTCAATCTCGACGATATGAACTTGGACGAGGAGTCAGAGGCCATGAACGTGGTGATTCCATGAAGAATGTTGACCAGGGGGATGGGAGACGAGGATAGACGTCCCCACCGTGATCAAGAGCACCCGTACGCTCGCGAGATCCCAAGGCGTTTTGGAGGTCGAAGCCGTGGGAGACACGATTAATACCAGTGTAAATTGTAAATAAAGATCGGATTTTATTTTAACTCTCTTGTTTTGTTATAATAATGGATAAATAGAGTTATAGTATGTTTAAGAGCAGATTGTGTTTAAAAAATTAAAATTAGAAATCGGATAAGTGAAATTTCATGACGAAGGAGAATTTAATGTTGTATTCCGTTTTGCAGATATGGATCCCCACAAAATTCTACGATGCGAATTAAACAAAAGCCAAAGATTGAACCGAGAATTTCACCAACAGATCGTGTAACTGACAACCGAAATCCAACACATCAAATCTAGCTGGGTAGAGCCAAAGAAGGTGAAGGCCCTATATCAAAAGATGACTGCCGCCCAGCGAGGTTGGGCCGAAGAAAAGCAATTGAATCAGAGCCAGAAAACCCAAATTCGCGGGTTAGAAGTAGCTCTATCTGCATGCCAGGAAGGCAATGCAGTGACTTACCCGCTAGTTTTTGCTCCAGCCCAATTGGCTTATAAGGAGGCTACATCAAACAGCAAGCCTGCGAACAAGCCTCCCCGACACCGACCTGGCCGAAACGAGCGCACCAAACGTCGAGCCGCTCAACCAGCAAATTAGAATATTTTTTTTCTTTTGTTATCTCTAAATAAATTTGTGTTGATTAAATTGTTGATCTCAAACAAGATTTATAATGACAAGACTTAAACAGTATAAGTATAAATTAAAAGAGGAATTATTCTACGCGACGAGACAAACCAAAGTACGCAGATGGGACGAGGATAAGCAAAAGCGCACGCAGACCTTCTACCGGTAGTGCATTGAACCCGCTTTGAGGTCGGGCCAGAGTAGTGCTTTCACAGCGCTCACCTTTGGCGATCTCAAAAACCAATGGTTGCATTTCTAACGTTACTTAGCAACGGGTAGCCACTGGGGGCAAGAAAAAATAATTATGTGTGGGGTCAAGGTCACACTAACCAGAAACCCCACAATAATAATGATAATAGTAAGGATAAGGGTAATTATTATTATAATAATAATAATAATAATAATAATAATAATAATAATAATAATAATAATAATAATAATAATAATAATAATAATAATAATAATAATAATAATAATAATAATAATAATGATCATGGTACTTATAATGATAATAATTATGATAATAATAATATTAATAATAATAATAGTAGTAATAATAATAAATATAATGGTAATTATAGTAATAATAATAATAATAATAATAATAGCAGTGATAATGGATTAGAATAATACATAGTAACCATGATAATGCTAGTAATAATAATAGGGAACATTGTTGTTATAATAGGGATAAGGGTAAGAGAGATGCGGTGCGGATATTTATCATAACAAAGGGTTTACAGGCCATAGGAAAATCATCAACACGGACAACGATAGGAAGGACTAAGCGCATGGACATGAAGATAAATGATATATAACAGTATGGATTAACATTTGAAGAAGATAGGAGAATAATGGGACCTAAAAATCGAAATCGAGTACAGGCCTTCTATCGGCAGCTCGTTGGACCCATGGATCGTTCGGTCAATTATAGCATTAGCAATAGCGCTCACTTTTTGCGGACGATCCACCCACTCGAACACATTTCCAACGTTGCTTAGCAACGAGTGCCGAGTGGTAAGCGAAAGATATTTGTATGAGGTTGTCTGAGTAACAACCATATAGTCTCAAAATATCAACACCCAGAAACCCACCAAGAAATAACAGAATGATTGTGAATTTTAGCGGATATTTATGATTAGCACCTCACGAGTGACCACAAACAACCATATCTGATAAAGATCAGCTTAAAGTAAGACTTAGAATGCATGTTTGTTCAGAGATATTCAGATTTTTTATTATCATTATTTTTGTTATTACAATTTTTTGGTATTATTACCCTAAATGACCGAAATAAATGTTACATTCGAAAATTTCATATTTATCTTGAAACGGGGGTCGCCATACAAGGTATATAAATTATACCCACTTTTCCCAAATCCCCTAACAACCTTTATTAGTTTCATAAAATTTCTAGTGAAAACCATAATTATTACTATTAATAAGTGTTAGTACCATTATTTTCGATATTAATATTTTTATCATCTCCTATTCACCCTTAATAGTATTGATATCCTCATTATTATTGTTCATACCCTATATAATTCTAACGACCCAATTTATCTTTAATAAAGGCCCTTCGGAACCATTATTATCATTGACGGCATTAATATTTTTATTATAATCGCTAATATGATTGTTATCGTTAGAATTATTAACATCCTTATTATTATTATTATTATTATTATTATTATTATTATTATTATTATTATTATTATTATTATTATTATTATTATTATTATTATTATTATTATTATTATTATTATTATTATTATTATTATTATTATTATTATTATTATTATTATTATTATTATCCTTATTAATATCATGATTACTATTATTGATATGTATATTATCATTATTATCGTTATTAAAGTTATCATTACCATCATCATTATTGATATTATAACTACTATATTTTTATCATAAATTATTATTATTATTATTGATTATTATGATTATTATGATTATTATCAATATTATTATCACTATTATTATTATTATTATTATTAATATTATTATTATTAGTAATATTATTATTATTATTATTATTATTATTATTATTACTATTGTTATTAAGGATGGTTACCATACTTGTATTGTTAATTTCATTATTCTAATATTACTATTACTACTGCAATATTAAAGAATACATTAAATTTAAGGAAAAATGTTAAAAAGGAAAAATAATAATGTCACCCGTATAAAATTTATTCAACGAAATAAAATCAATATATTTTTTGGGCAAAAAATTTCCAATTTGACGAAGATTTATTTGGGCTGGGCTTGGGATTCTAAAATTAAAAAACTAAAATAAATTGAGCTAAATAAACAAATAAACCTGGTGGATAATGTTTGTGCCTGTGGGAGCATCCACATAGATTCGTCTCCTCGGGAAAACATGAAATACCTAAAATACTAGTTTAAAAGTATCTAAAAATCGATACTTACTTTTATTATAGGAATTGGAAATCCCTTAATAAGTTGCCGTGGCAATAAATGGCAAGTAAAATGAAATAAATTTAGGTAATGTAGTATATATTGAAATATCTCTTAAATCCTTGATTTTAAAGGTTAGTGTAAGAACTGGTAATGTACAACAAGAAGTTCTTACTTATGCATTTTTCAAATTTGTAATATATGAAGCTAGAGATGCATATAACGAAGAACAAACGTCTAATGTGACTTTAGGACTTTGCAAATTTTTTGAAACTGCATTCATTCTCTCTAGAACCTGATCCCAAAATATAACGAGAAGTGCGAATTCAAACTCCTCCATTTTATTCAATAAATTATTTGCTTCATTTCTAGTGTTTCCATAAAAATTTGCATCTTCAATGATGGCATTTAGTGCTTCCATTACATTTTCATAGTTTTCGTGAATAACCTTAACTGACTCAGAACGAGCACTCCATCTAGTCTTTGATAACGATTTTACCGTTCTATTTGAAAATTCAACTAACTTGTTCCATCTCTCAGTAGACGATGAAAAAAAATTGTAAACTTCCTGAATTAATCCGAAAAAATTGATTGATTCTATGCAACAGTCCGCACCTGAATTTCCAACCAAGTTCAAAGAATGAGCACTGCACGGTAAAAAAATTGCTTTATCATTTTTTTCAAGAACTTTTGCCCTCATTCCTTTGTATTTTCCGGCCATATTCATAGCGTTGTCATACGATTGTGATCGGCAATCTTGAAAATTTAACCCAATATCCTTTTCAAAAAATTCCAATGAAATGTCAGCTAAATATTCTCCAGTGTGATTCTCTATCTCAATAAAGTTTAAGAATCGCTCGATTGGTTTAAAATTGATTTGATCAACGTATCTGATAATCATGCACAATTGATCTTTGTGTGATATATCAGGGGTGGAATCCACAGACATTCCAAAATATTTTGATTGTTTGATGTCATCAGAAATCGACTTCAATACTGTTTTTGCCATCAGATCGAGCAATTCCTCAAAAATTGTTTTTGAGAGATAAGAAGTTTTTCCAGATCCTGGATTACCAAACTTTCTAATGTGCTCTGCTAAAAATGGATCAAATTTTGCAATAAGTTCCAAGAGTCCAATGAAATTGCCACTTCCTTCCATTCCAAAAATTTCATTTGATCCTCGAAATGGTAAATTTCGTTCAACAATGGTGCAAATAACAGCTACAACTCGTTCTAAGACTTTTCTCCAGTAAATCCTTTCTTGTTGTATTTCTTTTTGCAATTGATCCGACACAGAATAGTTACTTTTTCTAGTTAAATATGTAACTAAAGCATTACGATGTTCTGAAGAGTTTTGATGGCTTTTGATTGAGGAACCAGCATTTTTCCAATCTCGCAGGCCATTGGTTGCTAAATTGAAATTTGAAGCAGTGAGTAATTTGCAAACAAAACAAAAAACATTTCCAATTTTAGGCGAATATACAAGCCATTCGCGAGTGTACTTTTCTCCATTTGTTTTTTCATCAAAGAATAAAGTCTTAGAGCAATATCGAACAGTATTGTCATTATAGAGCTGTTTGGAAGAATGAAAGTTTTCTGTTGAATGTTGGCAACTTTCAGGGCCCTTCTCAATCCAGTACAAAGTGTCTTCAGAAGACAATTCTCCCCATAATCTTACGTCATTCTCACGATTTGCATTTGGAGATGATTCAATCAGGGATTCCACTAAATTTTCATTATTAATGTTATCTACCAGCTACAAATTATTTTCGAAATCATTAAAAACTTGATTTGAACTTCCAGTGAAAATAGGTTGATTTGAAGTACTGGAAGAGACCTCTATTTGGTCGCTTTGGTGCCGATCTTCTTGTGCTACAAATTCACTTTCGGTTGCAGAATCTTTAGTGAAAAAACAATCTAGCTTAGGAATTTTCTTAATTTCTTCTTCTCTCTCTGCTTTTTTCTTCCTTTTAAACGCTCCGCTTGCGTAGTTTCGTTTCATTCTATCTTAAATTTAATTATAGTATTTTTTAATTAAATTGATTAAATAATTTTTATATTTTTATACTATACCTAGATCTTAACAATTAATCAATTAAAAAAAGCCTCACTTCGTCCTAAAATTGCTTTATTTTAAATTTTTTATTTTTAAGCCGATTTCGTTTGAAATAATTTTTTTCTTTTGTGTATAAAATTTTTACCAACACTCCAAAAAAATATGTTTCTACACAATAACAATTCGATTCCCGCCTTCGCAAATTTCAACCGACAAACTCCACTAATGTTAACCCCCTTGGAGGTTGCGGAAATAAAGAAAAAATATTTTTTCAACTATAACAACTTTTAAAATTATTGGGGCCCCAAATTGTTAGTATTTTAGAAAATTTCCTTAAATAAAAACATACGTACAATGTTTTTTTAATTCTTTATATAATACATGTATTTTATACTGTATTTTAATTTTTTTATATTTTAGTATATAAAAAATCCATTAAAAAAAATATTTTTTTTTGTGGCCCCTTAGATGATTTCGATTTTGGGCCCCCAAAACTGCGGGGTCCCTAGGCAGTGCCTAGTCTGCCTATAGGTAAATCCGGGCCTGCTTATGCTGATGTCAATTATATTATATAAATTAAAATTTTATAATTTACTATATAGATATTAAATTAATTAAACCTATAATTAACACCAATAAATTAATATTTTAGGGATCATGACGCTTTCTTTTAGGAAAAATGGGAACAAAAATCTTAAAATTTTAAAATCTGGATTATTAAAATTGTTATTATCATTATAATTATTGTACTTATAATTATTATGAGAATTAATATCATTGTCATTATCATTATTATTAATATTATTATTATTTTATTATTATTGATATAAATGTAATTATCGAATCCTAAGCAATTAATAACCGTATAGTTATGATTCTTGATATTAGTTGACCTAGTGGGAATAGAGGGTGACCCAGAGTGTCCCCAACCGTGTTCTTACTTCGTTGGCCGGTGCCACATTTACGAGCACTGTTGTAGATACTTTCCCCAAACTTTTAAGGCAAATAAAATGCAAGTGTCCTCATCCTTTCCCTCATCCAGATAGCATAATTAAATCCCTGAAAAGAGTACTACCGTGAAGCTATAAATGGATTTAAAAATTTATTTTAAATAAAGTTTTCATAATCAATTATCAATAGAGGTAAGAATTATCAATTCGTTTTCTTTTAGTGGAATCGAACCGACGATTAATTGAAAAATTCAGAAGGGACGTCGCTCAAATTCTCAACTTTCATTTTGTTTCTTTTTTTTGCTAATTAGTAATATCAATTTTTATTATTATTTTATTTGTTCATTCTCATAATTTTCTTCTATGACAATAAAACTCAATCCGTTTATTATCTCTTCTTTGAGTTAACATAATAATAACATACATTGAATGGAAATATACATCTTCTTTCTGAGTCGTTCAACTAGTATATTCTTCATTCGTTTTATATTATTTAAATCTTCCTCATGATCCTTCGCTCTCTACAGAGGGCCTGACGTTGAGGTGCTTGAAGAGGAGATATAACCATTGGGTACTCGTCAAAATGACGTTGGGGATGTATTTCAATGGGCGGTTTCTAGTAAAAAGTGAGCCATGTTGCCATGACTGCTAATACTCTAGTAAACAGTCGGGTTCACGAGCTACCATATAAGGTATTCATGCTCATTTTAATTATAAGTCTTTCTGTTATTAATTTAATTGAAATAATCACTTTCGATCACTTCATTTTATTTTAAAGGTGCTATTTATTGAATGTCTTAAATGATTTCAAAACGACCATCAACTCAAATCCCGGACATTCTATTAATTATTAATACAAAAGTTATTGATGATTTTCGGACGATGAGAGTCCGAATTTCTTTATCTGGCCCAGTAAACGAGCGGTCTTCAGTCTGCGTCTGCTTTCTCTTTCCGCTTTACTTGGGTGACATTTTTTATGGTTTAGTTTTGGTTGGGAATTACCTTGGGCCTGAGTTGGAGGGAAGCTTGAGATGGGCCAGGTGATGTTTGGATCCATATTTGAAACAGAGCTGGGGTGATGCTCGATCTCTGCTCTGATTGTTTCCTTTAGCTTAAGTTGGTAGTTTTCCCTTTTTAATTGGTCTAATTCGGCCATCATCTCAGTGTATTGATTCTTTAACAATTCGTTTTGTTGCATTAATTTTTTCGCCTGCTCATGCCGAATCCAGGTCTCTTCCACCCGATGACATCTTCGGATCATTGACTAAGCTTGCTAGCTCTGTTTCAAGGCCTCGTTGTGGTAATGAGCCACGTCTTGTCGGAATCTTTCTGCGTCTATCGTCTTAGTTTGATTGGGTTGCACTAAAATAATTTTAAAATTTTCTAAATTGAATCGAGAATCGTTTTGGGAATAATAAAAAATAGACTCATTGATTTCGACTTCTATACGTTTACTTTTAATAAAAGGTTACATTACAGTTGAGAATTGGATGAAATCTATGGGAGGTCATCGGTAACTAATTTAAAACCCCCCAAAAGTAATGTAGTAAAAACCCTTTAAACCTCGGAATCCAACCCCTTTTACCATCCTAAAATCCGGTTAAATTCATATTGGTCAAAATCGAGGAATTTATTATTTTCTATTTTTAGATCTCGGAGAAAAAAATTGTTTAATTTTAACACCACTACTCGATGAGATGTAAGATTGTGGATTATTGATTTTTTTTAATGAAAATTTTTATTTTTAATTTCCCATTATTTCAGGAAATTTTCCCGTTTAATCAAAACATTTTATCTAAATCCTTGGCGTTCCTATCCAAAACTCGTTTCAATTTGATTGGGAATTGTGGATGAAGAAGTATAAGGTGTAAGCAGGTAATAGCTTTTAATTTTTTCTTAATTTAATGAACCATTTACAATTAAATTTAGTTAAAATCATTCAGTTACAATTCATTAGAAAATTTCTATAATTCTATTTTATTTATTCAGAATTCAGTCTATCTGATTTTGTTCTATTCTAATTTAATAGATCCTTGAATATCTTTGTATTGGATTTATATCTCTTTTCGTAACTCTTCGATCAGCGAGTTTTTCTTTTGGATTTTCATATTGACTTTGTTGGAATTTCGAATTGCCTTCTCCGAAATAAAAACAGAACAATTAATAAATGATTATATGGAAATTGTTTGAGGTAGATTAACATTATTTCTTTATAATAAATATATGTTAAATTTGGTCCTTTTCTTTCAACATTATAACCTTAAAGTAAAATAGTATTTTACACAATAAATACATGCTAAATTTGGTTCTTTTCTTTCAACATTATAATCATAAGGTAAAATAGTATTTTACATATATATGTAAATGTGATTATTTTCTTTAATCGTTATATTTTAATCGGGAGATGGCCCATTTGAAAAATAATTAATTGCTATGATATAATAATCAATTATCAATAACGTTGCAAACCTAACGAGAAGTTTACTTATTTTCCGGATCGCCTGAAAATGTATACGAAAGGTACCCAACATGAAAATTATTATGAGTTTTTATTCGAAAATTTTCTGAAATTAAGCCGAAAATAACATGAAATAATTATATAAAATTTATTAATATATTATTAAAATTAACAAGAATAATTATTATGATTATAAAATAGCATGAAATAATTATATAAAATTTATCAATATATTATTAAAATAACAGGAATAATTACTACTCGGCACAGTTTCAGAATCAGTATATATTTTGTAAATTTTCAATTTTCACTTTATTTCTTTTCAATTGGGGAGATCAACTTTTATTAATTTTTTATTCAATAACTCTCATTCTTGACAGATATTTTTTTCGGTGACAATAAAATTCACTCCACTTATTTTCTTTTCTTTGAGTTAGCATAATAATAACATACATTGCACGGAAATATACATCTTCTCTCTGAGTTGTTCTACTAGTATATTCTTCATTCTTTTTATATTATTTAAATCCTTCGCTCTCTACAGAGGGTATGACGTTGAGGTTCTTGGAGAGGAGATCTGACCCGGCGAACTACCATTCACTACGGTACCTCCAACACCGAAGTACTAGCTTTAAACTAGTTGGTGAGAATTTAATTTTTCTGACTTGTATGCATGTGATCGTAGGTTAGTAATAATAGTGGATAAAAAACTTTCAAATTTGCATCGTTTTGATTTTCAAAAAGTTTTTAGATAAGAGGTAATTTTATGAAATTAATGACAATAGTTAGGCGTAATAATAATAATATTAAATGTAATAAATGATCATTATTAATACTTCATTATTAACTTTTCTCGAGTGATGGAAAAATTGGTCACGAGGCATCTCGTATAGGTCAAGTACCATGGAAGCGAAGCTTCCTTGGGACTTGGTCGATACGAGGAAAAATCATTCTGTTTTTCACCTTGTTTTTCGGTTATTAAACTGACGAAAATTCAAAAATTAAAAATAATCATATCATATTATTTGAATAATAAATATTTTAATATACACAACCGATACATTTATAGGCCTAAACATTACAGGTGATAACCTAAATAGAGTTTCCTATATAAAAATTCAATCTTTTCAAATATGATAGCACTTATCCTAAGATATTTCATAAAAATAAGAATAAAATAATTATAATATAAAAATAAAGGGACGTTCCCTTACTTCGGCATGATTCCTTGAAGTTTAATAAAATTTTCTTGAAAAATAGCATTCACATTAAGTTGTCGATCTGGCATCGTGTGGTTTTACACGCATGTTTTTTGATGCGATAAGACAAAACTCATACGTTTTACCATATTTCATCACTTTTCCCCTAGTTGTCAGATTTTCGTGATTCTTTTTTGTTAAAGTTTCTAATTACATTTTAAGCTTAATTCTCATAGTTATTTTCTAGAATATATGCGTTTTCTATGAATTTGGAGCCAGTTATATAGAACGAAAACCCAGCACCAAGATAACTTAAATTACAATATATAACATCGAGTAAACATCCTAAAATTTGAGAGAACATAAATAAATATAAAATCAAGAAACACAAAAATAAAGTAAAGTATAAACAAAAATGCATCAAGAACCTCATGAAATTTATATAGAAATAACATGATAACAAAGAAACTTGACCAATTATTCAGCTAATTTTAAATTTTACTAATTTACATTTTTAATAAAGTATTTTTTTCTCAAGATAACAAATTTATTAAACATTATTCAGATATTGCAGCTTTTTCAGATATTACTCCTTTGTCAACTTCAGCCTCTTTAGTAGCTTGAAAAACTTTCTGAGCCTCATCAGCTTCACCTGTTCCTGTAACTTCAGAAGTTTCCACAACTTTGCAAACTTCATTAACATCTTTACCTTCGTTAGACATTGTCTAAAGAGGATTAATTTTATTTAAAAGACCCTTTAATCTCGTCCCCTAATAATTAATCAATTAATTTTAATTTACTTAAACGGTGTCCGAAAAATATAAAGTTATTATTATTTTATCTTTATTATAAAATTATCATTATGAGGTATTTTAATTATAAATTAAATTATTGTTGTATGTTGACTGTATATTGAAATACTTTAATTATTTTTATAGAAACTCCTCAAACCACTTATTACTAATTTGTTTAAATATATTATTGTATTAAATATAATAAACGTTGTACCCGACATATTGACTTTTAAATGGATCCAATTACCACTAGAAGCCTTGTGGTTAACATGGGACCACGATAGCAAATTTTATGAAGCTACCAGAAACATATGATATGGATGCAGATATAGAAGATTTTATTATAGAAACAGAAAGATTCTTTGACATGACAAATATTGCCGATGATTACAGAAGAAAATTCATAAAAGCTTTTCTCCTAATCAATGCTACCAAGAAATATGATTTGACAAATAAAACTCTTCACTATACAGAAAGATTAAGGAAAGCATTTTGAAATGGCAAAAAATATTTTAAAACAAATCGCATGAAAAAGAATTAAAGAAAATTTTAATGTTTAATTCGCTTGAAAATAAAGATCTCAAAATGCAGAATTTTGGTGGGTTACAGGGTGTTGTTGTTCGTTTGAATTATCCTTTGGTCGCCCTAGTAACGCCATACAAAATGTTACTTCGACTACCACTCGGCACCCGTTGCTAGGCAACGTTGGAAATGTGTTCGAGTGGGTGGATTGTCCGCAAAAAGTGAGCATTATTGCTAATACTGTAATTGCCCGGACAACCCTCGGGTTCAACGAGCTGTCGTTAGAAGACCTAGGCTCGCTTTGTTCTGTCCCTTGTGTGAGAATTCAAAACCCATACCGACTAGTGGTAAGAGAACACTATTTTTCCGACGACACAATGTGAGGGTTCACGACTCTCCGATGATCATTCTGTTTATGATTATATCGAGAACATACTAGTTTGATTCAATCACAATTACGCAAAACGACATATAATAATTCATCCGTCAGAATCAGTCAATTAAAATTGTTTTGTCTGGTAACTGTGCGGCTTTACGGCGGGCGCGCTCTTTGCGTCCCGGTCGGCGATTGCTGGGACGGTTGAGGAGTCCTTGGGCGGAGTAGAATCATGGATTTGATTCTGGTATGACAACTGGGATGGGGCAAAGACCAGCGGGTAAGTTACCGCTTGCCCCTCCCGACTTGCAGCCAAGGTGACTTCCAGTCCTCGGATTTGAGTCCGGAGACTCTGATTCAGCTGACGCTCCTCTGCCCAGCCCCTTTGAGTAGCTGTTAGGCGTTGGTAGGTAGTCTTTAGCCTGGCTGGGTCCACCCAGGTAGATTTTATTTGCTGCACCTCCTTCGTGAGTTGGATGATTTGTCTGTAGAGTGACTGGTTGTTATGCTGTGCTCGGGATAGTTCCTGCTGCAACACTTGAGTAGGTTCCATAGCTAATATAAAATAAAGGTAAGTAGGGTAATTCAAGGTCGGGAGTGATTGCGCCATATTAGCGTCACGTTAAACAAAATTCGAGAAGGAATTTTCTCGTCGGGTAATAAATAACAACAATTCACAAACTTTTATCTTAAATATTAATAAGCAAGTAACACTAAAATCACAGGTTACTACTGAAGTTCTCAATCATCTATAACAAATAATAAGATGAAATCGGATAGTAAAAAATCAAGAAAAGGGAAGATTGGAGTCTCCTCAGAGGAATCGGCTCGCCACCCACTCTTCGGGGGTGTAGCCCGCGATTGCCATTGTTGGTCTTTTTGTGTTGCGGGTCCGGGCCGCATTGCTCGGTGGGATCTGGTCTGGAGAGATATGGCAGGGATGCCAGTAGGAGTCAGCGATTCGACCCGCCAGCAAATCCTCCTCTACATTCGCCAGATGCTGGCGAGCTCGAGTTACCTGCGCATTTAGGTCACATTGCTGCGACACTAAGTTCTCCAGTTGCTGCCGGGCCTGTTGATAAATTTCTTCCGACGGGATCCATTGAGTGGACATCCCTCTTCCCAGATTATCCCGGTCGAGGAATTTCGACGGCGGGAAGTCCGGACATCGTTCCTGGCGGTGTTGGGCCCAAGCCCATCTCCAGCGATCTGCGAGAGAAATCGTGGAGTTGATAGCTAAAATAAAATATCATCAATAGATATTCACTTGTGAGAACGCCTTCACAACTCGTCACATTTATTACTCCGTTTCTGAACTCGGTTGTCGTTTATTGGTCCGCCAATTATCACTTCCAAAACTCCTTCTACTATGGTACTTTCTAAATCGTCTTTTTCTGTCATCGCCTCAAAAACTGGGGTGCTAGGAGGGTCGCATAGGTTCGAACATCTGTTTAGGCGTGGGGTTGGTGGTTCCCAGCTTCCTATCTGCTCACGGCTTGAAAATTTTCTTGACTAAGGGCATTTTTACTATGAACCATCCGTGGTTTCGGTGAGTTAACTAACTTCGGGACATATGCCACTCATTATAACCTACATAACCATTTAATGATATGCCTCATGGATAAACTTATTCAATTATATTAGAGTTACACCATCATGGTTTAATCATAAGATTAATATTATACATCCTAATCCGTTTAGTGATACTTATGCACTACAATTGAAAACGTTTAATAATATTGATACTCTACATTATAAGTAAAATCATTTAGGGATGTTTACACCTTGTAATCACAGTTATTAAACAACATCAATCAGAAGTAAAATCATTTAAAAATATTTATACATCATAACCAAAGTTGTCTAGCAATTTTATCGTCATTTAAGGATGTTTATACATTATAATCAAAATTAATCAATAATAATAAAGTGTGAATGAATAAAGTTACAATAATTTACCAGTAGATGCAGGGGCCACTTCCTCTGACCCTTCTCCTCTTGAGGGCATTCTCGATTTCGTCGTCAACTCGTCCGAAGCTAGCGAAAATCCCATAAATTTCCAATCGATTTTTCTCAGGGAGTTCTAGAAATATTTGGATCAATTGATTGTCGCATGATGGTTGTTGATATTAGAGTGTTATTCGTGGACGGATAACATATCCTGCCTGAAGTGTCAATTCAGTAACCTGGTCAATAGTCGGTTATTGATTTTCGTCGGATGTCGATAGTTCGACATTTTATCGCATTCACATGATTTAGTAAGTTCTCTGTTTTATATATCAGTTTTTAACGCTAATAGTTCCTTTTAGACCTTGTTGCACATCTCTATTTAGCCTAGCTATACCAGTACAACAGGTTCTACAAATGGTCAGTATTCTAATTTAGTTAATTTCGCATTATTTTGCTATCGTTATAGGAATTTGGGATTTACTCTTTAGCTAATGTTGGAATAATCATTTCGATATTTAATGAAATAAATTTCTATTGCTTTTCTCGACTCCAATGCTGTTCATTTCTTTTCAATAATTATTTTAATCAAATTCTATGAAATTATTCGGAAAAGTGCGTTTACTCGTACTTCGATTTGGGATTATGCTAATGTACTGAAATTATTGGGTGAGTGAGATGAGATTGTTCTAATTAAGTATTAATTTGGTTTTCCTCCAATTATTTAAATAAATTACGATTTCTCTTTTCTTTAAGTTCATGTTAATTATTAGTTGAAAAAAAATAGCGGCATTGTGTCGGACTTAATTTTTATGCTTTGCATTGTTAAGGTTTTAGAACTAGTTATTTAATCCTGATCATAAGTCTACCACTTAGGGTTCAATTGAATTTGACAATTTATCTCATTAGTAATTTTAATTTATCAACGATTCCTTATTAGCAATGATTTTATTTTACTTTATAACAACGATTTCGGATTAGTTTATTCGTATCAATTTATTCCCCGTACCCTTACCCTTTAATAAGCCTTAGGCGCGTATTGTGTTTATATTATATTTAATGAGTGCCCACTGGACTACTCGGTGTGATGATTTTGAGCCGTGTGTAAAGTATTTTAGGTCGATTTTACAGAAATGAGAAACGAGGAAGCAGCCAAAAGACTTCTTCCTTATTCCTCCTTTCTCCTATATTGAATAATATTGACGTTACGACCCCTGCGTTCCGCACGCTGGGTCTTCACGGGTACATATTATTGGCGATTTTCCACGCGCTTACACAAATCTGTACTGTATATATTTTACTAACTTGCGATATGTGTTGGCTGTGGGCCGGAAAAATTTCGACAGGTTAATTTATTTTATTAAATATATAAAACAATTTATGAATAGTATAAAAATTTATTAATGCATATAACAAGTAAAACATAAAGTTACCATACAATCCATTCCAAAAAAAACATTTCCATAATAAAATAAATAACCCTCTCCCCACGCCGACGTCCAAGCAGAGCTCTACCGAGGTTGCGAGGAGGTGACGTGGAGAGAGAGTTCCAAATAGAACTACTTCTCACCTAAAAATCGTTTTCAAGATCAAGATTTTCAAACAAAAATAGTTTTTTAAAATAACTAGATTTCGTTCCCAAAATTGGATAAAATGGTTAAATTTAATGTGAAAATGAATCGGTATTTATACCTATTTTCTGTCCCTAACCTCGCGTGTTAAATTTGATGTAGTAAAACAAAATTCGACCTTGTTATTTTCTAGTGTATTCTAATCTTTAATTTTATTATTTTTCAATTTATTTTAATAATTTTTTATTTAGAATTTTTATTGAATTATTTCTAATTCAAATTTTTTGATTTAAGTTTCATTTTCATGAACTTTTATTAATTTATTAATTCTCGGTCGAATTTGTTGAGTTTTCGTGTTATATTTGTGTTTGTATCGTGCGGATCTTGTTGCATTTTTATATTATTTTAATTTATTTTTTTGTTTATTATTTTATATTCAATTCTCTTTTTCTCATATTTGGTAGGGTTTAATTGGTGTTTTAATAGGTTTTATTTTAAATTTGCTTGTTATGTGTGTTACCGATCTATTTAAACATTTTCCAAGGCCGTTTGTGTTCTGGCCCAACAATTTTAAATCATTCGATTATTTGAAATAAAGATTGATGAAACATGACAAAGTTTCAAGAGATATTAATACTTGTAATGCTGTTATTGCTGCAATGAATAAAAACCAACGTTATTTTGATACTGTAAAGAAAACTTTACCAATTTATAATTTTATAAACCGATTAGACAAAGAAAGTGGATATGCACCATATAAATTAAATTAAATTATGTTATAGTAAATTAAAATAAATTATAGAGGATCTTACAATTAAAATTCACTAAAATTAAATGAAAAACAATAATTTGGCCCCGGTTTCTGATAATGTGTGTTTGTTTAAAAAAGACTAATTTATGTGATCTTTAAGTTTGTATTGAAAATAAAAGGGTTTTTTAAATAATATGCAAACAGAATGTTAATTTTAAGTTGTTTTTTATGTGAGCATTAGTTTCTCTTAATTTAAGAATATCAATTCATAGCTTGAAGAATTTTTAATATAAAATGGAGAACTATATTAAAGAATTCCAAGACTTCATCAAATAAAGCGTGAGAACAATTGACGATTTACTTATTATTTGAATGCTTCAAAGCATTACAAAGATGAGGAAACTGAAATTAAAATAATGACATTAATGTCCTTAACCAATTATGTCATTCGATTGATTGATAGCCTGACCGGAGTTAAAGGTGGTGTCATTGTTATGGAGAAAGCTAAATGTGATATGAAAACATCTATCCAAGAGCAACAACCTGATATATCACCGGATTTCATATTGAAATATTGGACAGCAATGCTCTGATGTGTAAAAGCTCTTCATGATAAAAGAATTTCACATTTCGACTTGAAATTATAAAACTTTGTAGTGGCAGAATCTGAACGAATTAAATTGATAGATTTCGGTATTAGTAGGCAATTATCTCTCGATACTTCACTAATATCTGACGGGGAAAGTTCAGGAACCTTTATTTTCATGAGTCCTGAATTGCTTAGGGGCAATAGTGAATCATTTAATATGTAAACGAAAATGAAAGCTGGAAAAATAAATAAGTCCTAAAGCTGAATTGGTAGTTCAAGAGCTGGTCTTTATTTTCCTGTTGGTATAATTCACAGGAAGTTGCGAAAGGGAAATTTTGCTAAATGCGTTGGAGCTGGAGCAACAATTTATTTAGCAGCAGTTTTGGAATATTTAGCTGCGATTTATTTGAATTGGCTGGTGATGCTGCAGGAGATAACAAGAAAAGTCGTATTATTCCTCGAAATTGGCAATTTGCTATCGGCAATGATGAAGAACTGAATAAATTAATGGATGCTGATTCGGACCAGACTGCTATCCGATCAAACAGAAAGAGTACAATTAATTTACACACAAATTCATGATTCAAGACATCTGGTTTCGAAAATGGATACAGGTAGAACTGGTTTCATTACACAATACGTCGACAACTACCTCAACATTCATAAATGATTTTGAAATAGTGCGGCACAACTAAATGTTACAATACCTACTTCAAATTTATTGTTTCGTTCCGCAAACCCAGAAATCTTATCATTCATCATTAGTGGTGAATGCTCCACTGATTAAGAACCCCTGATCTATATCATAAAATGAGCATTATTATAAAATTATTTATATAACAAATATATTATAAAATTATCTATATTATCATCTTTTGTTCCATAGGAAATCGCATTCGACAAAGTAATTTGAATATCACATTTTAATAATGCAAATTAATATTCACAATGAAAATACCGCAACGTATATTGTCTCTAATAAATTACGTAATATTTTGCTATTTTGTGATAATATCAAAATCATATCATCATCATCGACATTTTTATTTATAATAAATTGTCATCATCATAACTATTGTAAAATGATATTATTATTACCATTATTATAATTATAAGTATCATTATCTTTAAAAATATATATTAATAACATTTACAAAAAATAAGATGTAAAAATAAAACAATTTTACTTTTTAATCTGAATCCGATTCCCAAGTTACCATAGAATCCTGTGTATCATCAGCAACATCATCGAAATTAACAACATCAAATTGTTGAGTTTTAATAAATGAAATAATAATAGTCAGTGTTTCTGAATCCAGTGCTGAATAAAATAAGACACAAAACTCCCAATGTATATTTAAATCTATCCAAAATTACACAAAAATTATTACAGCAAGCAACAATATCCGTTATGATCACTTGATGATCATCTGATGACTTGAAGTGACTTGATCGGACTCTACAGATTTCTAGTAAATAAATAATCACATCTTTCACACTAAATATACTGCATAATTTAAATAATATAATATCAACTGAATATCTCACAACAGATGGCATTTTGTCTCAGGTAGGGAAAGAAAATTTTGAGAATAATATATTGTGGATAAAGAAATTTATTAAAGTAAAGAATCAGAGAAATGAAAGGGAATTCATTAGTAGTTAAAGTTAAAGCAGGATCAAACTATTAAAAGTGATTTTTGTGAAAAGTGCACAAAGCCATACATAGGGGTTGCAAAAATACCAAAAATTTTAAATCTCAGGACATCCCGAGATTTTTTTTCTTTTTGTGTCAATGGAAAATAGGCACAAAAATATGAGTGGTATTACTCTTTTTCAGCAAAATTAATATTTCTTTGTATAGATTAATAAAAAATAAAAAATGCATTGATTTATTTTGCTTTATAAAATAGTATAGACAAATACTCATACGTAATAAATTATATTTCATCTAAAAATGAAGATTCACACATTGCGCAGATCGTCAGAGTGATCCTGGAGTCGTCGGTCCAGTTGTTGCGGGAAGTATTAAGTACTAATGAATATAAATATTTTTAATCTTATATTAGTTTATCATAGCTTGATTAAAACAGGTTTATTATAATATCCTCGGGGTGTTAAAAAGGAAAACAAAATTACTGATGTGACCATTACCTGGAGTGTGGTCCTCCAAGGCATAGTTGGGTTCGACCTTCTCCATGCGGTTGTTCACCTGATGATCGACATCCTTTCGTTTTTGGTTTGTTCGGAATTGTATTCGGCATGATTAAGGTAAAAGTATATTATCGTGTGGGGTGAGCGCATTATATATCAATCCAGTGGCGATAGATGATTCATTGTCGCTCGTGGAGGAGGCACGCGCAATATATTTAATACCAATGAATTTATTCCCGCGTTATAGCGGCCGTTTCGGGTAATTCTAGAATATTCTGACTGTCCAACCGGTGTACGAGCGATTTTCGACAAGCTGTTGTTTAATTTCATTGTTAAACTTAGGGCGGTGATTAATTTGTCAAATTGTTCTGAAATTCCACTAGTCATGTCACTAGTGTGCATATTTAGGTGAGTATGTGTATTATTTTATTTGTTAATTTTCCTGATGCTTTAGTTACGGAGGTCGATTCATACCTGACATTGGTGGAATTAAAACGTCGTAAACAGGTCAAGGGTTATTTAATTCGTATGCATCTACTATTTTCCAGTTAATCAGGTATTATAAAATTGGCGAATCTGTCATTTATGCTTGGGTCACATCGCTGGTAACAGTAGGAACTCTATTCCGGTAATTTTATATGTTTTATTAGTTCTCAAATCGTCTTTGTAGGGTTCTTATGTTCACAATTCCCGCGGTGAATTAATTTCACTATATGTGCCATGTTCCAGAGTAGGTTGGTTATTTTTAATAATGTTGGAGTGTAATGTCCATTTTTCCATTACGGAACTGATCAACAAGGTTTGAATTTAATACGACAATTTTCTAATTTCATTCAGGGCACATTTCTGTCTAGTTTCTTATTCGTGGAACTTATCGTTTAGATTTGGGATTCAGTCATTTAATTTGAGAGTTTAGGTCTGCGGATTTATCAGGGTTCTCAATTCATATTAAGTAGATGCTTCTTATGGGGTTAATTATTGGCGACGATTTCGATTGTTGGATCTCAATTATTACTATAATCATTCTGTCAAAGTTAGTCCACTATTTCGTTAAGGTGGTCAACCCACTTTGGGTTATTTATTAATTATTTACTAGGGAGCCTAATCTATTATTTTACTCATGTGATTTATGGTATTTAATTCGATCGGTTTATTTAAGGATTTACTATTAACCCAAATTTTCTAACGATGTGATTAAATGACTTGATTTTAATTATCTCCACACTCATTTGTTACTGACCCTAATTTTGCGGTCTGAATAATGTAATCAAATATACAAATCGAATTAGTATTTTAGTTATTTACTTATTCATTTAATTTATTACTGATACTCGTTAAATTTACAACAGTTGGGTCTGTAATGCTCGTCTCACTATATTTTGATCCGAATGAAGTCACACTTGTTATTATTTTTGTTTTACTTCTCATATGCTTTCGGCTAATATTTTAATGCGTAATTACAATGGACTATTGGTACTTTCATTTTTATAGGAATTTGATTATATTATGACCCTTATCTCAACTATATTTCACGGTTACTTTTATAAGAGGATTAACACGGTACTTATACGGGTAAATTTTAAATTTATACTTTCGGCTCATCCATCATTATAGCCCTTGACTCTAATTAACCTTGTCTGAGGGTGGATATTCCTATTTAAATATAGCGCTATTATCTTATCCTCCTCATATTATAGTTCAACTGAACCTCATCACTGGGTCTTCCGCAATGTATTTTATCGAGTTAATTTCCTAATTTCGGTATATATTCAATAATTTTAATTCTACTCACGATTAGAATTATACCTTTTGCTTTTATATTAGTATAGCGTTTTGACTATTGCATCGATTTCCTCGAATCCCCTTTCCTTTAACCAAAAGTTGACCTTAAGGAGTATGTATGCTCATGTTAGACTTTATAAGTGTCCACTGGACTACTCAGTGTGATAATTTTAGCCGATATGCTTCAAAATTTTAGGTCGATTTTTCAGGAGATAGGTGAAAGAGATTCAGCCAGAAGACTGATTCCAGATCTTCCCACTGCCCCTATAAGCGAAAGTTGATTAGACATTCGAGACCGTCGTTACGCACGGCGAGGTCTCTCACGGGCACGAGTTATTTGAGGATGAACCGCACTTGCACAGCTAGGTAGTGTTGGGCCAGAACGTAAGCGGCCTTGAAAAATGTTTAAATGGATCAGAAACACACACGCAGATACAACACGCAATTTAAAATAAACCTGAAAAACACCAATTAAACCATATAAAATCTGAGAAATAAAAGAATTAAATATAAATTAATAAACATAAAAATAAAATTAAAATATTAACAAAATGCACCAAGATCCGCACGATACCTACACAAATACAACAAGAAAACACAACAAATTCGACGAAATTGAAAAAATCAATTAAAGTTCATTAAAATGAAACTTAAATCGAAAATTTTGAATTAGTAATAATTCAATAAAAATTCGAAATAAAAAATTATAAAAATAAATCGAAAAATAATAAAAATAAATAATAGAATTTGCTAGAAAATAAAAAGGTCGAATTTTGTTTTACTGCATCAAATTTCACACGTCATACAAATAGGTATAAATACTGATCCATTTTCACATTTAACTTAACCATTTGTAACCATTTTTAGAAACCATTTTCAAACCATTTGAAATCGTTTGTAGACTATTTTGAAATCTTATTTTCAAATCGTTGTGAAGCTATTTTAAACCCTTATTTTCAAGCTATTTGAACTAATTCAACTGATTTTAGGTGAGAAATATTTATGTTGGAGCCCTCTTTCCACATCACGTTCATAGCATCTCTGTAGAGCTCTGCTTGACGGCGATGTGGGGAGAGAGGCATTTATGCTTTCTGTTATGATATTTTATGCTATTGTATGAAAATTTTGGAATGGTTATGAAGGGTAATTCTGTTATTTTGTCCTAACTAATAAATATTATTATTATGTATAAATTGTTTGATATATATTTCTTTTTTAAAACTAAATTTAAATGTCGAGATTTTTCCGGCCCACAGCCGACACATAACGCAAGTAAATAAAATCTACATAGTACAGAGGCATGTAAGTGCGTGGAAAATCGTCAATGATATGTACCCGTGAAGACTCAGCGTGCGCAACGCAGCGGTCGTAACGTCAATATTATCCCTATAGCTGAAGCGAGAAATAAGGAAGAAGTCTCTGGCTGCTTCCTCGTTTCTCAATTCTGTAAAATCGACCTAAATTTATATTACACACGGCTTAAAATTATCACACCGAGTAGTCCAGTGGGCACTCAATAAATATAATATGAACACAATATGCGTCTAAGGCCTATTAAAGGGAAAGGGTACTTGGGTTAAATTAACTGAAATCGTTGTTATAACTATTTTGGATTAACATTTTGAAATAAATAAAATTTATTGGGAATCATTGAATTCGATTAAATTGCGATTATTGATAAAAATTAAAGTAAAGTGTTTTATGGCTTAAAATTTCAGTAAAGATAATTCATAATGATCGTAAATTATTGATTAAAATTAGGGTAATGGCAAATAATTTCATCAATTAAATTATTATAATTCATTTCAATAAAAGTAATCTGATCTTCGAGTAAGAACGAGTAATGTGTTGATCTAATCAACCCCCGATAAAAATGGAAGCAATTAAGAATCGAATTCATTGATTTCAAATAAAGAAATGTATCGATTAAAAGTAAAATTATTCTCGAATAAAAGTATGGGATTCCTTAATTAAATTGTTGATTCAAATTAATGTAACACTACATAATTCACTGTTAATTCAGTTTGATAAAATTGGAGAAGTGATTGAGCAATCCAAGTGTTTAGATTAAATTATTGATTAAAAATAAAATGAATAAAAATAAATATATCGTCGCTTCAATTAAATCTATTCATTGGCAACAATTAAAATGAGTTTCGGGTAAACAGAAATATCACATTGAGTAAACTAAGTCAGATAACTATTGAGTAAAACCCACGTAAACTAGTTTTGGTAAAGTAAAGTATCAGATAAGAATAAATAAAATAAGTCCCTTAACGAGCTATGATTAGTGAATTAAAGTGATTCATAGATTAAGATTAGAGATGAATTGAATAACCGGAAAAATGTAAATTAGAGTAAAACTGAATTCACGGTTTTGAAACCACCAGCATTAAAATAACTTTGTGGGCTAAAGTAATAGTTGATCCAAATAGCCTTAGGGAAGACTATTAGAAATCGGAGTAACAGATGTCGATAATATAATCTCTTAACTAGAATTAGAATAATTCATAAATCTATAAAATAGGTTTCATCAATTATCGTAAATTCAGGATTTATAGCAAATTGATTAGTGGTAAAGTGAATGAATATTTACGTAAATTAAATTAATATAATTGAAAAAACCAAAGTTTAAGATGAGCGAAAATTTGTATTACTATCACATTAAATTCCACTTAGCGAAGTTATTCCAACAGAAGGGTATCGCATCTATTTAGAAAACTCGGTAAGCGTAGAAGTCCTCCTAAAATTTGCTAATAAAGTACATTTAAACTAGTCAACGAAATAACTTACCGGAAATTGAGATAATCGAGTGTAGGCGAACATTTGACCAGTAGTTCTGAAAATATGACACGAATAATACAATCACCGGATGTAAACAATGTAAATCACCTTTCGTCAACCGCTTAAGTGGTAACGGTAAAATCCGCCGGAAATCATTCGCCCACCAGGATACACCTACATGCGACTAAGTTATCTCGGATCAACGTCCGGCCTAAATCTTAAAGTTCGAACAACTGTAATTAAAGTTAGTAAACAAACTTTAAATCGATGTACAAATTCCCTTAAGTCAATGTACGAGTATCCGCCTACATGAAAAACTTTTATGTTAATACGCATATATCGAATAAGTTAAACATCAGGTTACCACATCCATACGATTAATTATATAGTTTCCCTATAAAGGAGTGCACCTTAAAGAACCAGACTCACTAAGCAACCCAACCTGCTTATTAATGCCCCATCGCGTAAAGGAAGGCAATGGTCACGCGTATGACGCCCTTACTAGTAACACAGACACTATCCTCTTGCTAATAACTTAGAATGATAAATCAAGCGAACCTAATGACAGTAATGTTTAGACATGTCGCCCAAACGAACTACCCATCGAGAGACCGTCAGACAGGAACCGACAGGAGTCCCGCCGACCACGAGGATACTCAATCAGTTGCAACGATCATGTCTCTCGGAACGGCAATATCCAGCTGCAGAGACCTACCTGCACGCGCAGGAGCTCCTCACCCAATGGGAAAGGGTGCAGGAGCAGGTAGATTTACAGGTGGTTAAGGCAAGGATGTACCTTGCTAACGTGGTCGAAGACATCCTTGCCGGGCGATTTGCAGTCGCCTATCCACCTCATCCAGTTCGAGACACCAGAAGACCCTATACCGTTGAGGCTCTCAAACGGAGCCTGAAGAGATATTGTCCGGACGAGTAAACCAACAATGACAGACTTTATGTAGTAACTGATTGAAAATATTAGAAGATTACGTGTTATTTCTTTTCCTTATCGCTAGAGTTATTCGTGTTTTGTTTAACGAAATAAACAATTATATAACTGGATCAATAATAACTTAACCTCATCTATTTGATTGTAGTAATGTCTTCCTTACAAATCTTACAAGCTGAATTGGACCGCGCGAGGCAGACGAATGCAGAGCTACTCAGTCAGGTCCTGCAATTAACTCGCGAGGTGCAGCAGGCCAAGGCGACCTGTTTAGACCCTAAACGGACGAAGATACTCTACCAACGACTCACCGCAGCTCAAAAGGGCTGGGCCGAAGAACGCCAGCTCAATCGGAGTCTGCGCACGCAGATTCGGGGACTCGAAGTCGCCCTAGCGGTATGCCGGGAAGGTGAAGCGGTAACTTACCCGCTCATCTTCGCCCCAACCCAAATGCCGCAGACAACCACCAAGCCAACAGAACAACCCATCAACAATCGTCGACCGGGACGTAAGGAACGTGCCCGACGTCGAGCAACGCAACTTCAAAACGTCAAACAGTAGATAGTCCACATGTGATTGATTCAAATAGAGTAGTTTTAGCCTTAGTTGAATCGTTTCTTTTGAAATTGCATGTCAGTATTGTCACAAGTAACCTTATTACGTCTCAGTTTTCCACAGTCAATTAAGAACAAATCCTGAATAGTTATGAGGGACCGAGCAAAGCGAGCATAGGTCTTCTATCGACAGCTCGTGAACCCGAGGGTTGTCCGAGCAACTATAGTACTAGCACATGGTACTCAATTTTTGCGGGCAATCCACCACTTGAACACATTACCAACGTTGCTTAGCAACGGGTTCCAATTGGCGGTTAGTATCATTTTGTATGGCGTTACTAGGGTCACCAGGAGGATAAGCAAGATTTGAAACCCTGTAACCCACCATACAAATTTGGGGGCTCAGCCGGGATAGAATGATTTTCTTGTACAACAAGCGATGGGACATAAAGCATAATCTTTTTAACAGAAAATGTCGGGACGACATTTTACCAAACCCCGGAGAGATGAGAACGACTGATGGAAAACGAACAACCTGACTACGATAAGGAGAAAAGTCAAAGAAATAAACGACTAGCCCACCAAATACAAATTTGGGGGCTCAGCCGGGATTGAATGATTTTCGTGTACAAACAAACGACAGGGGACAGGTTACAGAACTATCTTTTCAAATAGAAATGTCGGGACGACATTTTGCCGAACCCCGGAGAGATGAAATGTGTGGAACTTAAAGGTTAAAAGTGTGAAGATCGATTGTAAAGATTGATGAGAAATTGTAAAGATCGATGAAAACCGAACGACCTGACTACAAATCAAGAGAGTAAACAATAGACGAATAGCCCACCAAGTACAAATTTGGGGGCTCAGCCGGGATTGAATGATCTTCTTGTACAAGAACCCAAGCAAACAAACTGACATGAAATTATGTTAAAGTTATATAGATATCAACGTCAAAGCATTCAACATCCATCAATACTTGACGACACAACACCCTTGTAAGAGACCAACGACACTCACAAGACGCATAAGCAAACAACACATAATTAAAAGGGTAAAATGCGGGATAAAATGAAATGGGGTAAGTAAGGGAATAACGATAAACTACGGGGAGAAGCAATAGAACCAAGTAGAGAAGTCAACGATAATAGAATAAATTACAACGAGTAGTGATTAAAGTAGTAGTTGATAAAATGAAGCAAAATAAATTAAAAGACTAAAAATTGAATGAAGTTAGTTAATTAGTATTTAAATAAATTTAAAGGGTAATTAAAA
The DNA here is from genome assembly GCA_022537955.1 of Schmidtea mediterranea. NCBI lineage: Eukaryota > Metazoa > Platyhelminthes > Tricladida > Dugesiidae > Schmidtea > Schmidtea mediterranea. The sequence continues at coordinate 79,945,929 of CM039681.1, forward strand.
GAGATTTAATAATTTTAGATGGAATCAACAAAAATAATAGAAAAACTAAAGAGTATCTTAGACATCGAAAACGATAATCTTGAGGAACTAATGAACAAACAAAAATTAATTAAAAAAGCTAAAGAGGATATAGCAACGATTTCAAACCTGTACTCCGATGAACATTGCATATTAATAAAATTGATCGACATCGATGAAGATGTAACAACCAAAAGAATATACGAAATTCTGTCCATGAGATTAGAGATAACCAAATTTGGGAAAAGCTGGAACAAGTTAATGGAAAAAGTCAAAAACATTGAAGACGAGATTGCAACAACAATGAAAGAGCAAACTAAGGCTTATTCAAAATGTTATGCGTGCAAAACAGAGGAAGCACGAGTAATGGTGATACCTTGCGGACACCTGAGTTATTGTCATGGATGCGCACAAGAGTCGCACTGTATGTTATGCCAGCGAAAGATAAAGGAAAGACTAACGGTTTACTTTCCATGAATTGTTATGATGAAATGAAATAAATGTGTATTATGCATTACTTGAATTATTATTAGATGATAAGACGAATATGAAAGAAATATGCAATGTTTGTAAATAATAAAACCACCCGACAACGATAAATAAAGGTAATAGACCAAAAACATGAAAGCCGAATTAGGGAAATAATTAAAACACACGCACGGAGACACAAAATATTGGACGGAAAAATTTCGACAACCGAGTTTCCTAGTGTATGCTTCTTTTTGTTTTATTGATATTATATTTATTGATATTATATTGAGATAGGACGAGGAAAAATGGTTAATCTGAGCTATCTAATGATAGTACGCTCACCCAAGGGAAACCCTGATCAACCCTACTGAGAAAGGAACTGGTAGGCCAAGTCGCGTATGTCAGCAAGTAACCGGTGAGAGATTGATCACCTCTTTTGGGGAGCTTGCTGATGCGATTACCACAAATTTTGAAGGGGGGAGTGAAGAGATAGACCGAGAGGTGAGAGAAAGAGTGCGCACGGAACAGAATTAATAGTTAGATTAAAGGTACCTAGAGATGACTTCTTTTTCCCTAGCTGGTGGTGAGGCACCAGAGGACAGCTACGGACTGTCGTGCTCAGGTTGTTATCAGCCAAGGGACTGATGGCGCTGAGCCGTTCGATACAAAAACCCGGATCACACACCGAGTATCGAACGATTCTTTTTTCGCTGGGAGGAACTCGATACAACAACCCGGATCCCACACCGAGTATCGGGGCCAAACGGTAGGTGAGATGTGAACTAACCGGTAAATGGTTCATACTCAAAATGTCCTACTAAAGCCAGATGAGAGCGGCTGAATGGAGCCGAGAAATCTGATGGAAGGAGCGGGCAGAGATTTGATAGTTTATTTTCCGCTCCCACTTTTAATCGCTTCCTTTTCTTTTCACTATTCGGGAAATCAAGTAAACCGCTTTTGGAACTTGATTGAACGTCTAGGCATTTCCATACTTTTATATTCTTCGAGGTACACAACCCGGATCCCACACCGAGTACCGAGGGAATGTTTTTTTATTGCCCAGCGAGGAGTTTGGTACAATAACCCGGATCCCACACCGAGTACCAAATATCCGAATGGCGGTGAGTAAAGCGTAACCGGAAGAATGCGCGGCCAAAAGACGCCATGGCTTGAGAGTCAGTGTGAGGCCTCAAACATACCCAAAAGTCACTGATGAGCTCAAGTCCGGTGAAATAATGAGAGATAATATGAATAAGACGAATACGAATATGAGTAAAAATGAAATAGATATGATTATGATCAGATACTAGAGGCCATAGGGTGCCGGATGATTATGATCAGATACTAGAGGCCATAGAGTGCCGGATGATTATGATTAGATATTAGAAGCCATAGAGTGCCGGATAAGATATGATTATGATTAGATATTAGAGGCCATAGAGTGCCAGATAAGATATGATATGAGTAGAGATGAAATATGATTATGAATAGATATTAAGGTCACAGATGACCAGTAAAGAGTTAAAAGCCGAAGGCCGAAGAGCCAACGGAAATTATAGAGGGCATAGAGCGCCAGCGACTGAGGATTAAGTAATAAATTTTTTTGGGAGACATAGGAAAAATAATTAATGGAATGAATGAAAGTATGAATATGATGATTTTATATTATTGATATTATGATATAGATAATTGATACGACTATATAGATAACTGATAAGACTATATAGATAATTGATACGAGATTAATAGATAATTATTACGAGGTATAGATAATTAAAAATAGACTTAAAATGAGGAAGGTGAGTCAGATAAAGAAGACCACCACGATAAATGCGAACAAGGGATGATAACGTATATAGTATAGTAAACGAAGGAGAAATTAGTATAGAGTATAAAATATTGGAGTGTTATTTATTTTTAGGAATCGATAGTCAAACAAAGCAATCCAAGTCAAGTGCAAAGCAAAGCAAAAGAGAAAATATTTCAGAGCAAACGACAAAGCAAAGTGATAACAAAGAAACTTAAATAAACGAGCAGAAAAGAATTTGGAATAAACGTCAGAGTAGTTACAAGCAGATAAGCAACCAGAAGTTTCAAAGCAACCCAAGCAAGAGAAGAGAAACTAGCCAAGTAAACGAATAACCGTAAACATTGATAGTATCAGCAACCATACGAGAAGCAAAAGCCAAGAGAATAGAGAAAAAAGTTTATTAAAAGCGGAAGAAAAGAAAAAAGTTCGCAACGGTAGAAGTGCCAAAACCGGAGTATCAATTACAGCAGCGACAGGAACCGGCACAGATAGTGGATTAACCGACGTTGAATTCAACAGTAGCGAAGAAAACGAAATAAACGATATAGAAAACCGGTTGCCAATAATAGAAGCAGAGAACGAGGAAGAGAGATTAAAAAACTTAAACATTAACTCAAACATGGCAAATTCCACAAATTCCAACATGACTTCAATTCCGGATGCAAATACAATGTTAAATAACAACAATGTGATGGTAGGAGAATTCAGAGAAAAGTTTAGAGGAGAACCGTTCGACGGTAGTCTCAACAAATTGGATACATTTATAAAGGAATTTGAAGTGTATAAAAATATCTGTCACTGGACAGATCAAAAGGTAAAAGAGCGACTGCCTTTATACTTGAAAGGAAGCGCACAAGATGTATTCGTAGAGGAAGCGAGAGATGTAACGAAATTGACAACGTGGACAGAGATTAAAGAGTTCTTAATAAAAATATTCGGAATAGAGAAAAAGGGAAATAGGAAGATATTAGACTTCCTACATCGAAAACAAAGACGAGATGAATCAAATGCAGTGTACGCATGCGAATTAAAGAAATTGTGTAAAGAAGCCTTCGGAGAAGCAGATTTGCCCGAAGATAAAATGGTAGACGTCTTCATAAGAGGAATCAAAAGAGAAGACATACGAGCCAACCTTGGATGCTTGGCACCAGAAACGTTAGATAAAGCAGTAGCAATCGCAAACAGATGTGAAGCCCATCTGGGACTGGGATATCAAGTGGCAGTCTTGGCCACAGAACCAACAACATCAACAGTCAATGCCAACAATCAAAACAACAATACCAATCCAGCTATGAATCAATTCATTCCAAGAGCACAGCAGATTTTCAAGCCACCAGTAACGAGAAATCCGGAAGATAAAGGTAATAACCAAGTAAGTTATAATAATAATTTCAGGAACAATCCAAATGCAAATGGAAAATGCTCCACATGCCAAAGAATAGGACATCGGTCAGAGAATTGTTTCCGAAACTACAACTGCCAGATATGTGGTAAACGAGGGCATACTGAGAAAATATGCAGACAACCTAATAGCAAAGCATGTTACAATTGTGGTCAACAAGGACACCTCGCAAGGCAATGTAACATAAGAAGAGAACCAAACCAATCAAGGCTAAACAACTCTATGGGAAATCCACAAATTAACGTGATGCAAGAAATAGACATGCTACGAGAAACACTACAACGAATGCCCATGGAATTAAAAGAGATGATGCAACAAATGCCCACCAATATACAACAACAACGAATCAACGTAATGAGAAGCAATGAGGAGATTCAAGAACTGCGAACCAGAGAATACCAAGAGCAACAACAAGCTGAATGGCAAAGACTACAAACAGAGGAAGCTCAGGAAATCCAGCAAGTTGGGTGGAATGGATAGCATCGATGCCAGAATTCACCCCAGAACCGGATTCAACAGTAGAGTAAAAATAAAGCGTACCGTGTAAATATGTATAAATAAAACGATAGAAGTAAAGCAACGTCAAGTAATTGAAAATTTTTGTAGATATGCAGACAATTATCGAGAGAATAAGAGGAAGCGAGAATCCATCCGAAGATACGAGACGAATAATGAAAGATAAAATTAGAGTGGTGAACGATATCAAAGAAAGATTAAAGTGTTGTAAATGTAAAGAATTACTGATTGGAGCCAGACAGACGAAATGTGGATGCAGAATATGTACAGATTGCACGATAGAAGTGATAGAAACAAAAACAATAAAATGCCCTGGATGCGACGAAATATTGGAAAGAGAGGAAGATCCCACAACAATGGATAAAGCCACCAACAAAGAGATCAACAACCTATTAATTCAATGCCAAGTAAAAGAATGTGAATGGAAAGGACTTACGAAGGAAGCAGAAAGTCACGCAAATGAATGCGAATATAACGAGATATTATGCGAAAAATGCCAAACGACCACAACAAAAAAGACGATGAAAGAACATCACCAAGTGTGTACCAAGAGAGAGGAAAAATGCGAATTCTGTGGAGTCATCGACGAATGGATAAAAATAGAAATGGAACATCGGAATCCAAAAGAGGAACAAATATGTGATCTATATGAAGGGATATGCGTAAACAACTGTGACAAGAAAGATAAAGTCAAACTAAAAGAACATTGGAACGAATGTAGCGGCAAACCAGTCAAATGTCCGTTAGAACTATTCAATTGTCGAGCGCAACTACCAACTGCGGAAATGCAAAAGCATATGATAGAAAATAGTATCGAGCATGCCGAAATCATAATGAAAACGATAGGGATGTTGGCATGGGAAATAAAAAGCCTACGAACAGAAAATGATGCACAAAAGGCAATAATAAGAGAAATATTAGAATCCAGAAAGAACTTTGAGAGAAGCCAAGGAAATACACTCAAGAAAATGGCCGAAATAGAAAAGAAAATGCAACAGATGACCAACAGCCTAAAGGAATTAGAAACCAACAGCTCGATAGCCAGAAAACATCTTACAGCACCATTTATATGGAAAATAACCAAATTCGCAGAGAAACTCCAGAGAGCAAAAGATGGAACACAGAGAATCCTAGACAGTCCACCAATATACAGTTGGGAAAATGGATACAAATTGGGCATTAGATTATATCCGAATGGAGATGGGAATGCAACAGGTACCCATATCAGTGTCTTCATCAGAGTAGGAAGAGGAGATTATGATGAATTATTAACATGGCCTTTTAAACAAAATATGATATTAACGATGAAAGGACAAGAGGATTACCGCAATCCAATCAGAACAGGAAATGAACCACAGATGGGAAGGCCAACAACTGACTGGAATACAGCAATTGGAACACCACGTTTCTATCCACAACAACGATTGAGAGGAGAAGGATTCTTGCGAGAAGATAATCTGTATATAAAGTTAGAAGTGGAGAAGCCAGACAAGACGTTGTAAAAAGGAAAAGAAAGTGTAAATAAATGTAAATAAAATAATAAAAACCAAATAAAAATCAAAAATTACAAATAATCAGAAAAATCAGAAAAACAAAAATTCAAAAATAATGACGATATTTAGATGGCAAGCGGAATCAGCGAAGAGATAACAATACAGATGAGAGAAGGACCAGATTCGATATGGACGAGATTATGGAAAAAACCAGAAGAAGAGGAAAAATCCAATATATTAACAGCAGCAATAACATACTATGCGGACTTTGATGTGGAAGAAAGACCACAACAAATTAGAACAAAAGTGTATCCACCAATGAGGGTAAAAGACGAAAACTTGAGAAAAGAGGAACAAAGATACTTAACGTTTAAAGATAATAAAGTATTTACCGACCAACAAAGCAAAGAAATGGCTGCACAAGGATTTTACTTTACGGGAACGCCAGAACGACCAGACGAAGTAACATGCATCTTCTGTCAAGGAAAACTCGCACAATGGAAAAAAGGAGAAACAGCAAAACGAGAACATCGAGGAAAACTCCCGAGATGTCCATTTATGTTAAATTTAGATGTCAGAAACCAAGCAATGAACAGATCAGAAGGACTTCGACAATCGGAAGTAGACAAGGATGAAAAGGGAGGAGAGAAAAAGATAACGATAATAAAGGGTTTCGAAGATCCAGCAGAATTAATCTGGGAAAAAGAAACTATAAATAGAACATTCGAAGAGAGAATTAAAACTTTCAAAGGAAATCCAAGAGCAGCGGAATTTGCAAGTCAAGGATATTGCCAAACAACCAGAGGAATAATGTGCGAAGGATGTAAAAATCAACAACCAATACCAGATCAGAATGTTAAAAAACTAAAACATAAAGGAAAATGTATGTATAAGCAAGAAAAAGAGTTAAAGAATATCGAAATAATAATCACCAACCAACAAATAGAAGATATATTAGATCGACCAAAAACGAGAACCATAATGCTATTATCAGGAGTAGATACTCAAAAAATGAGGAAAATAATCCAGGAAAGATTAGCTAATAATTTAGAATGGTACGACTCGACACAAGCAATAATTCGAGCAATCAAGCGATACCAAGAGAAACCTAAAGAAAATCGCGACAAATCAATAATAAAAGAAGCTATTTTGGAGCAGTATCAATGTGTGACATGTTGGCAGAAACATGTCGAAATAATTTATATTCCTTGTGGACATATGGTCACATGTGAAGCATGCGGGATAAAAGTTGATATATGCCCAGTATGTAGAAAGCCGATCAACGGGCGGATCAAAGGATTCCGTTTCGCTGATCAGTAGATAGAAAACGAAAACAATGTGTAAAAAGTGTAAATAGAGATAAACGTAAAAACAAAAAATTATAAAAACTCAAAAACCACAAAAATACGAGACGATGTAAATTATGATAAAATTTTGAGATGATTGAAAAGAGAAAATAATCAATTATTAATATTCAGAATTACAATGAACCAAAACGAGATGATAAACCAAAAGATAGAGAAAACTGTAACAGAGGACAAAGAGTCAAAAACCGAAAACCAATCCGAACAGCTAAAAGAGATTAAAGATGGATGGCAACAAAGGTCGATGAGATTAAAAGAGATATTAACATCAGTAGAAGGAGAGCTACTGAGAGATACGTTAAAGATAAAGATGATAAGAGAAGAATTAGAACAACAGACAAAAAATCCCGAAAGAAGTAATGAACCATATCAAAGACGAGAAGAGGAGTTAGTAAAGGAATCCATGCAGAACCAAACTAGAATCATAAACCAAAGAAAGGAGATTAGAATGTTAGAGCAAGAGAAGCAGGATCAACAAAGCGAAATCGAAAGATTGCGGGAAGTGATAAAAGATAAAGAAGCAGAGATACGAGAAGAAGGAGAGGAGACGATAAAAATCATACAACAAATGCAGGAGGAAATTGGGCAAATTAGCACCCAATATCGAATAGAGAAGACAAAAAGAACCCATTTGGAACAAGCCAAAGAGTGGGCAAAAAGACAAGCACTTCACTGGAAAACGAAGTGGTACGGAGAGAAGGAGCGTGCAAGGAATGACTGGGAAGCACGCGCTAGACATTATATTCAGCAAATAGCCGAAGAGGAAGATAGAACAAGAGCGTACAAAGCTAAATGGGAAAACGCAAAGATCGAGATCAGCAAGCTGAGAAATCAAGGGCCAAAACCATCAAAGAAAATTAGAGAGCCCAGAGACGATAGACAGGAAAGAATGGTAATCCAAGCAACAGGAGAAGCGAGAAAGTGGAAAGACAAGTATAGATTGTCGAAAATAGAGAATGCGACACAATGGGAACATATACAAAAACAAGACCACGAAATAGTATGGCAACAAACGAGAATGAAGGAGATGCTAGTAGAACAAGAAAAGACTCTTAAACAGAGACAAATACAACAAATAAAAACGGAAGACAAAGAAAAGTGGATCAAATCAGAAGCAAGAAGATGGAAGAACCAGTACCAAGAAGCCAAGAAAGAGATAAGACTGTTACCCAAAAAGATATTGAATATGGAAGATTGGGAACTATGGGAACAAGTCGAAGCGCAGAAAGAAACAATTGAGGAACTGAACGAGGAAATCCAAACAATGGAATACCATGAACGAGCCAGACAAAATACAATAAGAAGGCTCAGGAAAACCGACAAGGACCTCAGGAAATGGATTGATCAGCTAAATCAAAAGATAACGGAAACCCTACACGAACAAACGGATGAAAGAAGACAAAACCAACAATTGAACGAGAGGATAGCAGAACTCCAGCAGGAGGTGAACGGACACCGAGGAGTTGCAGTATCTAAAGAAATCCAGTTGAGACATCAACACGAAGTCAACGAGCAGTTGAAAGAACAAGTTGAAGCAGAGATAAAAGCAATAAAGCAAGGATATGAGGAAAATGAACAGAATCTGAGAAAAGAAATTGAAAAGTTAAAAGCGTTAGAAAACACGCATCGATTAGAAATGCAAGTAGAGGAATTAACTGAAAACGCAGACTATCTTGCCTATCTCTTAGACGAAGAGATACAAATATCAAATACCTTGCGAGAAGAGGTAAATATGTTACAAAGTCGACCACCAATCCTGCTTATGCCGTTATACCCAACCGAAATTCCAAACCAAGTACCCGCCGAACCCGATGAAGGATTCGGGGAGACGGACGAAACGATAGTGTAAATTTAAAGAGAAAATTGTAAAAAGTGTAAAAATAATAAAAATAAAGAAAAATAATAAAAACAGAAAAATCATAACCAATGTATATTTAGCATGAATTCGAATGAAGTAGAAATCCGAATGAATCTAGAAGACGGAAAATACCTACCAAACCCAATTCAATTAGTAGAACCAATCGAGCAAGACCCACTGAGATATTACAGTAAAAGATGGAGAGCCGAAAGAAAAGAATGGCAAGAGGTAGTGGAGGAGCAAGAATCAGAAATCGCCCGGATAAATCAACAATTAATACAATCTAAACAGTTAGCCAATACGATAAAACGAAAACTAACATCTAGCATGGGAGAAAACAGAGATCAAGAGAGAGAAAATGAGCAATTAAGACGAGAATTAGCCGAAATAAAGACTCGTGTAATCCTGGAAGATTATTGGAAAACCGAAGCAGAACGAATGCGAGATAGCAGAAAGAGCGAACAGAGATATGTAATACAACTAGAAGACAGTTGTAAAGAAGCCAGAGAGATAAAAGAAAGTCATCAACAAACTCAGGACGAAATTAAAACATTAACAGAACAGCTCCAGGAAGCGAGACGAAAGCTGGAAAAGCAAACCGCTAAACGAATAAATCATAAACGTCAACTTAAAAGAAAGCAAGCGAAAGAAAGAAATCTCCAAATGAAAATCTACCATCAACAGAGGGTAATCAAAGAAAACAAAGAACGATTAAAAGAACTCCCGAAACTAACCGAGCGATTAATAAAAGCCCAAGTCCTAATAATGAGATTCTCAGAAAACAAAACTAAAGAGGAGTGCGCGATACACTCAACCCCAGAAAAAGAGAAAGAGTGAAAAGGGCTAAACTCCACTGTAAATAAACGAAATAACCTTGTAAATAAATATCAAATTAATTACGTATCAAAAATAGAAAGTATGAACCCAAACCTGTGGATAATAATGATGATAATAATGAGAGAGTGTGACACTGAAAACCCGTTGGAAAAATGCGAGAAATCCCAACCCTTCAGAAAAGAAGACAGCACCTGTGCCGATTTCAAAGAAATTTGTAACAATCCCGATAATGAAGAATGCCAACAAATAAACCTCCAATGTATGCAATGTCCCAGGAAAGAGAACAAGGACGAGATAAAACAGAATATCGAAAAAACCCAAGCAATGGTACAAACCCTACTGAAAAATAATGAAGAGATAGCTAACATAAAAAATGAGAATCGAGAGATAAAGAAAACCCTAGAAAATATCATCAGACAAATCCAAAGAAAAGCCAAAGCAAATCCCAATAATAAACCAATCCAGGAAATTCAAAGAATCGTCCTATCAATCAAAAAGCAACAAGGAAAACAAATTAAAAATGAACCCAGTACAACAAGTCTATCAATCGAACTTATACTACCGATTAGTATAACCTCTAACATGATACTCCTAATATGCTGCCTCATCATCGGCCTAACGAAAAACAAACCAAGACAAAATACCCCCATTCAGAAACTCAGAAGAATGTTCAACCCAATCCAAAATACCAATCAAGTTAGCAAAAATTCAAGACTCTCGCAGATTTCCATCAATCACCCTTCAAGATCAACCCAGCTCGAAAGCGAAACCCAAGCCGTCAGCGATTCATTCGAAAACAAATATAACTGAGTTACAGTAACTGATATTGATTTGAACTGATCTTATAAAAAACTTGCATTAAAACTGAACTATCCAATTTTGATTATGTATTGTAGCCGGACCTTAAGTCCATCTTTATCTTGATGATTTAACCTTACCGTAGAAACTTTTTTATGAATGTGAATATTGAAAATGAAAATGTATGTATCATTTTGAAATCAATCGAAATTGCGGGTCGCAATTTTACGGACCCCCGAGTGTTTTATGTTGGGCCAGAACGTAAGCGGCCTTGAAAAATGTTTAAATGGATCAGAAACACACACGCAGATACAACACGCAATTTAAAATAAACCTGAAAAACACCAATTAAACCATATAAAATCTGAGAAATAAAAGAATTAAATATAAATTAATAAACATAAAAATAAAATTAAAATATTAACAAAATGCACCAAGATCCGCACGATACCTACACAAATACAACAAGAAAACACAACAAATTCGACGAAATTGAAAAAATCAATTAAAGTTCATTAAAATGAAACTTAAATCGAAAATTTTGAATTAGTAATAATTCAATAAAAATTCGAAATAAAAAATTATAAAAATAAATCGAAAAATAATAAAAATAAATAATAGAATTTGCTAGAAAATAAAAAGGTCGAATTTTGTTTTACTGCATCAAATTTCACACGTCATACAAATAGGTATAAATACTGATCCATTTTCACATTTAACTTAACCATTTGTAACCATTTTTAGAAACCATTTTCAAACCATTTGAAATCGTTTGTAGACTATTTTGAAATCTTATTTTCAAATCGTTGTGAAGCTATTTTAAACCCTTATTTTCAAGCTATTTGAACTAATTCAACTGATTTTAGGTGAGAAATATTTATGTTGGAGCCCTCTTTCCACATCACGTTCATAGCATCTCTGTAGAGCTCTGCTTGACGGCGATGTGGGGAGAGAGGCATTTATGCTTTCTGTTATGATATTTTATGCTATTGTATGAAAATTTTGGAATGGTTATGAAGGGTAATTCTGTTATTTTGTCCTAACTAATAAATATTATTATTATGTATAAATTGTTTGATATATATTTCTTTTTTAAAACTAAATTTAAATGTCGAGATTTTTCCGGCCCACAGCCGACACATAACGCAAGTAAATAAAATCTACATAGTACAGAGGCATGTAAGTGCGTGGAAAATCGCCAATGATATGTACCCGTGAAGACTCAGCGTGCGCAACGCAGCGGTCGTAACGTCAATATTATCCCTATAGCTGAAGCGAGAAATAAGGAAGAAGTCTCTGGCTGCTTCCTCGTTTCTCAATTCTGTAAAATCGACCTAAATTTATATTACACACGGCTTAAAATTATCACACCGAGTAGTCCAGTGGGCACTCAATAAATATAATATGAACACAATATGCGTCTAAGGCCTATTAAAGGGAAAGGGTACTTGGGTTAAATTAACTGAAATCGTTGTTATAACTATTTTGGATTAACATTTTGAAATAAATAAAATTTATTGGGAATCATTGAATTCGATTAAATTGCGATTATTGATAAAAATTAAAGTAAAGTGTTTTATGGCTTAAAATTTCAGTAAAGATAATTCATAATGATCGTAAATTATTGATTAAAATTAGGGTAATGGCAAATAATTTCATCAATTAAATTATTATAATTCATTTCAATAAAAGTAATCTGATCTTCGAGTAAGAACGAGTAATGTGTTGATCTAATCAACCCCCGATAAAAATGGAAGCAATTAAGAATCGAATTCATTGATTTCAAATAAAGAAATGTATCGATTAAAAGTAAAATTATTCTCGAATAAAAGTATGGGATTCCTTAATTAAATTGTTGATTCAAATTAATGTAACACTACATAATTCACTGTTAATTCAGTTTGATAAAATTGGAGAAGTGATTGAGCAATCCAAGTGTTTAGATTAAATTATTGATTAAAAATAAAATGAATAAAAATAAATATATCGTCGCTTCAATTAAATCTATTCATTGGCAACAATTAAAATGAGTTTCGGGTAAACAGAAATATCACATTGAGTAAACTAAGTCAGATAACTATTGAGTAAAACCCACGTAAACTAGTTTTGGTAAAGTAAAGTATCAGATAAGAATAAATAAAATAAGTCCCTTAACGAGCTATGATTAGTGAATTAAAGTGATTCATAGATTAAGATTAGAGATGAATTGAATAACCGGAAAATGTAAATTAGAGTAAAACTGAATTCACGGTTTTGAAACCACCAGCATTAAAATAACTTTGTGGGCTAAAGTAATAGTTGATCCAAATAGCCTTAGGGAAGACTATTAGAAATCGGAGTAACAGATGTCGATAATATAATCTCTTAACTAGAATTAGAATAATTCATAAATCTATAAAATAGGTTTCATCAATTATCGTAAATTCAGGATTTATAGCAAATTGATTAGTGGTAAAGTGAATGAATATTTACGTAAATTAAATTAATATAATTGATAAAACCAAAGTTTAAGATGAGCGAAAATTTGTATTACTATCACATTAAATTCCACTTAGCGAAGTTATTCCAACAGAAGGGTATCGCATCTATTTAGAAAACTCGGTAAGCGTAGAAGTCCTCCTAAAATTTGCTAATAAAGTACATTTAAACTAGTCAACGAAATAACTTACCGGAAATTGAGATAATCGAGTGTAGGCGAACATTTGACCAGTAGTTCTGAAAATATGACACGAATAATACAATCACCGGATGTAAACAATGTAAATCACCTTTCGTCAACCGCTTAAGTGGTAACGGTAAAATCCGCCGGAAATCATTCGCCCACCAGGATACACCTACATGCGACTAAGTTATCTCGGATCAACGTCCGGCCTAAATCTTAAAGTTCGAACAACTGTAATTAAAGTTAGTAAACAAACTTTAAATCGATGTACAAATTCCCTTAAGTCAATGTACGAGTATCCGCCTACATGAAAAACTTTTATGTTAATACGCATATATCGAATAAGTTAAACATCAGGTTACCACATCCATACGATTAATTATATAGTTTCCCTATAAAGGAGTGCACCTTAAAGAACCAGACTCACTAAGCAACCCAACCTGCTTATTAATGCCCCATCGCGTAAAGGAAGGCAATGGTCACGCGTATGACGCCCTTACTAGTAACACAGACACTATCCTCTTGCTAATAACTTAGAATGATAAATCAAGCGAACCTAATGACAGTAATGTTTAGACATGTCGCCCAAACGAACTACCCATCGAGAGACCGTCAGACAGGAACCGACAGGAGTCCCGCCGACCACGAGGATACTCAATCAGTTGCAACGATCATGTCTCTCGGAACGGCAATATCCAGCTGCAGAGACCTACCTGCACGCGCAGGAGCTCCTCACCCAATGGGAAAGGGTGCAGGAGCAGGTAGATTTACAGGTGGTTAAGGCAAGGATGTACCTTGCTAACGTGGTCGAAGACATCCTTGCCGGGCGATTTGCAGTCGCCTATCCACCTCATCCAGTTCGAGACACCAGAAGACCCTATACCGTTGAGGCTCTCAAACGGAGCCTGAAGAGATATTGTCCGGACGAGTAAACCAACAATGACAGACTTTATGTAGTAACTGATTGAAAATATTAGAAGATTACGTGTTATTTCTTTTCCTTATCGCTAGAGTTATTCGTGTTTTGTTTAACGAAATAAACAATTATATAACTGGATCAATAATAACTTAACCTCATCTATTTGATTGTAGTAATGTCTTCCTTACAAATCTTACAAGCTGAATTGGACCGCGCGAGGCAGACGAATGCAGAGCTACTCAGTCAGGTCCTGCAATTAACTCGCGAGGTGCAGCAGGCCAAGGCGACCTGTTTAGACCCTAAACGGACGAAGATACTCTACCAACGACTCACCGCAGCTCAAAAGGGCTGGGCCGAAGAACGCCAGCTCAATCGGAGTCTGCGCACGCAGATTCGGGGACTCGAAGTCGCCCTAGCGGTATGCCGGGAAGGTGAAGCGGTAACTTACCCGCTCATCTTCGCCCCAACCCAAATGCCGCAGACAACCACCAAGCCAACAGAACAACCCATCAAAAATCGTCGACCGGGACGTAAGGAACGTGCCCGACGTCGAGCAACGCAACTTCAAAACGTCAAACAGTAGATAGTCCACATGTGATTGATTCAAATAGAGTAGTTTTAGCCTTAGTTGAATCGTTTCTTTTGAAATTGCATGTCAGTATTGTCACAAGTAACCTTATTACGTCTCAGTTTTCCACAGTCAATTAAGAACAAATCCTGAATAGTTATGAGGGACCGAGCAAAGCGAGCATAGGTCTTCTATCGACAGCTCGTGAACCCGAGGGTTGTCCGAGCAACTATAGTACTAGCACATGGTACTCAATTTTTGCGGGCAATCCACCACTTGAACACATTACCAACGTTGCTTAGCAACGGGTGCCAAGTGGCGGTTAGTATCATTTTGTATGGCGTTACTAGGGTCACCAGGAGGATAAGCAAGATTTGAAACCCTGTAACCCACCAGTAGTAATGTAGAAGTTTAATGGCTTGTGTGGCTGTGGGCCGGAAAAATTTCGACAGAAAAACAAAATTTACGCTCTTGAATTCATATAATTGCTCCCATAACATATTGGCATAACATAGTTGGATCACTTCCATCATACGTGCATAATATTCACTCATGATCACTTTGAGAGTTTCCTCCGATAGTGCTTCATAATAGTAGTTCGAGACGTTCGTCCCAGTACTTTGTGATACAATGCTGTTTTTCTGATAAAAAACGTTAGAGTTTTTTACGAGAAAAAGTGATCCCTCACAAGTGAATGATTTCTGCAAAATTAATTGATATACATATATATATATACCTGTTTTGTGACCCTAACCTTGTTTTTTAATTTTAGTGCGATAAAACAAAATTTGACCTTGAAATTATTTGTGTTATCTAACTTTAATTTTTATTATTTAGATTGACAATTTACTTTTTAAATTTTTAATTGAATTTTTCCAACCAAAAATATTTTATTTTAATTCAATTTTATTCATTAATTTTTTGTTTTTACATAAATTGTCATTTTTTCGGTCAAATATTTGTATTATTCAGTTATTTTTATGTTATTTTCGTGCTAATCTTGGTACATTTTGTTATTATTTTTATGTCTTTGATTTTATATTTTAATTGTATCTTTCTACCATTTCAAGGTTGTTTATGGGTCTGATTTTAAATCTGCATGTTATGTTTGCGTGCTATTTTCAATTTATTTAAACAAAATTCAGTCCTGGCCCAACATCATGATTGAATTTTTGATAATCATAGAAATTTGTGCTTGCTGTTTCGAAATTCTAAATAATTGTCAGAATTGAAGTCTTTGGTTATTTAAACAAAATCCTAATTGTTATTTATTTAATAATGCATTTGTAATTTATTATTAAATTGTCTGAGGAGTTACAATTACTTTACCAAGAAATCGTTCTCGTTGAATTTTTGATTATAAATATAAAAAGAGGATATTTATTTCTTACTGAAATTAAATTAACTAATCACATCATAATATGGATTTATATCACTTTCATAAAACTGCTCAATTTTCTTATAATATAGATTAGCAACTAGACCTGAATAAAAATTAACTTACACAATTTATATAGTTTTGGTGTAATTAATAAATTAAGTTCGGTTTCGTTAATAACAAGATTAATTTTTGGTAGATATTAGAGTTTAACAAATAGGATTTTATTTCATATGGTATTTTGAAATTACAGTTTCGAATAACAATTAAAAAAAGTATGTCACATACAAATTAACTTAATAGATAATATTAAACTACATAGCAACAACTTAATTAAATTAATAAACAATATTTATAATATTTACATTTACTTATTAATTAAAAAGCAGAACAGACTAATATATATTTCGTAAATACTAAAATCGTTTTGTTAAGCCTAAGTACGAGCTGGATGCCATTGGGTGAATCTAGTAGCGTACTTCTCTGTACCTTGAAATTTTAAATCAAATAAGGTAAATTTCTAAACTTTCTTACTTGAAATTCGATAATATTGAGGATATTTTTCTTTATGAGCTTCCATTTTTCCTAAAAGAAGGGCAAACTTGTTGCACGACACCTTATTTTTCAAATAAGCACCCCAATAAGTAATAAATGAGCCAATAATAGTAAGATGCAAATCTGATGATATAAAAATTTAAATTAAAAGACAAATTATTAAATTACTTGCATATAGGGGTCTATGAAGAACCTTATTTGCTGCAAGAACTCCGTAAAAAAATACACAAGTCACTCTAAATGGCGAGAAAAAAGGTTCAAGGGGTCTAAAATAAAAAAATAATGATATTAAAGATATTTTAGAAAGCAATGCAAACACAAATTATACTCTGTGAAGCACTACATAACATGCTAATATTATGAAATAATTCACATAATTACTTCCTAACATAATCCTCGCATATATCCTCAGCGTCATCTGACATATTAATTTATCAATTCAAATACTATTTAAAAATCCAATTCAGATATAATAAAAAAATTTAATTATATTTAAAGTTGTAAACATTAAATTGATTTATATAAATAACTAATTTATTTGACAATACAAATTTTGTAATTAATTAATTTGTTCTTTAAGAATCAAATTAATTTTGAATTAATAATATATTTGCAAATTAAATAAAGATTAATAATTTTCTATTTTGTGGGTTTCTGGATAACGATATTAAAACTATGTGTGTGTAACCTAGCCATCCACGTACAAAAGTTTTCGTTTACTAGGCAACGTTGGGAATGTCCTCAAAAAGGGAGCATTGTTACCAAGACAATAATTGTCTGGGATCGACTTCTGTCATACTCAAAATTCATTTCTTATTGTGGGGTTAAAGGTGATCGATATGACCTTGACCCCAATCATACAATCTATCTGCCTGCCACTGGTTACAACGTTGCTAGGCAACGTTGGTACTGTAACCAATGGGCCTGTGACCGTCAAAAGTGAGCTTTGCCTCTAAAACTGCTAAGACCCGGTCTACAGTCGGTTCAGCGAGCTACCGATGGAAGGTCTATGCTCGTCTTATCTCTTTTAGGTCCCTTACTTACTTTACTTTATTTCTCACTGTATTTATCCCTCAGAGAGTTATACTATTATATTTATATTGCGAGAACAAACAAGTGACAACGAAGATTTTATTCATTCCTACATCACGTCATCAAAGTAATTGCTGTCCCTATTGTAATTTATGCTGTTTTTGTCGTTTTCTTTCTGCTCGCCCTGACCTTGCGCGGGACTTTGGTTGGAAGGGTTTTGGTGGCGGATTTGTAGTCTTCTGGTAGGTTACTTGGGCTGGCGCGAACACTAGAGGGTAGGTAACGGCCTGTCCCTCCTGGCACACCACTACGGCTACCTCCAGCCCTCGTATCTGGACCTTCTGGGTTTGGTTCAGGGCCCTTTCTTCCTGCCAGCCCTTCTGTGCCGCGTCGATCTTCTGGTACAGCCGCTTTACTCTTGCTGGCTCGGACCAGGTGGCTCTAACCCGCTGCAGTTCGCGGCTTAGTTGGAGGCACTGTTGGTGTAAGTTTGTGTTTTCTTTTCGGAGATCTTTTAATTCTGTGCCAATTTTCTTCATGGCTTCGCTCATCGTATTTCCTTAATCATAAAACAGATTTAGGGATAATTTTCGGAAGCAAATTTAAAACACAAAACACGTAAACAAAATTTTATTTCCCACCTCCTTACCATTCTATGCAATCGTCATCTCCAGAAAAAAAGTCGGCTCGTGCTCCCTTTATTTAATTCTCGTGCGTTATTTTATTAATTATATTATCAAACGAAATCATTCTTTAACAATACTAGTTTATTGAAAAATATAAACATCATCCGAATTTCTAATTTTTGTGCAGTTAATTGTCACTTAATCGCCTCCGCGAATAGGCGTGTTCTTCGAAGCCCCGATATTCAAGAATATCTCGAATATCTGGCTGGAGAAGGCTTTTCGGGACCACCAAGTGCATAGGGGTGTCACTCTCCAGCAGCGCCGGATCTCGGTGATCGTATGCAATTCCGTAAGCGGGCAGGTGCCCGTCCGAATTAGGAATACGCCCGCTGGCAATATCCCTATTGATTCTGGCGAGGTGTTCCTTTTGCCGCTTCACTAAGAATAGTATCTATATTCTAGTTGCTCCAATCTGTGCCTTCTGTCAAATTTCTCGAGCTGGGTTTCGGCCCGGCTCCCTCTTGATTAAGATACTGGGGAGTTCGACATCTCCTTCAGGACCATTGGTTTTCCGGTATGGCCACTCTGGGGTACCATGTGTCGATATAGTATATCCCCGATACCATAGTGCTTGCCTGTATCTTCCGGCAAATCGGGTCTGCATTGTTAGCGTAGGGCGATTCGCATCCTCCCATTCACCACTATAGTTACCTAACAATTACCAATTTTTAATGATTATAAACCTACACCAGTTACTTTCCAGATGATAAGAATAACAACAAAAAAAATATATATTAAAAGTGTTTTGGAACAATCTTTATTAATTAGAAACTAAAACCAAAAGGTGTCTAGATAATCATGTTTAACTACAGTGTTTATTTAAATTAAATTATTCATCCTTAAGGTAATTCAATTTATTTCTAATAAGAATACACTAATAGTATTTATTATATGGGTAAATAATATTAATTAAATCTAGTTTCGATATTAGGTAAATCTAGCAATTCTAACAATTCACTTGCAAATTATAAGGGAACGTTAAATTAAATAAGTAATTAAAATTATTACAATAATACTAAGATAAAGTTTGCTCATACTAAATGTTCTATGCAACCTCAGCAAATGAATCTTTAGATCAATAATTTTAACTGCTAAAACAATCTAACCCAAATACATCGATCGTGGGAATGAATTTAGTTTGAACATGATTAAAACTATTCTCCAATTTCCGAAGATTGTTGGATTATCGGTATCACAATTAGCAAACACTTGCCGGGTAATTAAGTTTTCCATTTTCTAGTTTAAAATATATTTTCTTTTTTTTTCAATTAAGGAGAGGGCAACTGGTAAGGGATGACAAAAAAAACTTCGACCATTTGGTTCGACGAGAATGCCCTGACCAAAAAGGGGCTTTCATTACCATTGTAAGTAGCTCTAGTCATTCATAAGTTTGGGGATTGGCTATTTTACTTTAGACTACTTATGATTTGCTAAATCGTAATTCATATTGGTGGTTGGTAGACAAAAACGAAAGTGTAACAATTAAGCATTCATTTTATTAGGCAACAACATATGGTTCGAAATAGCCGTACTTGAGGACAGATCTTCTGTGGGGAAACTGCATAGGCTGCGCATAGGAGCCACTTCGACTAAGGAATTATATCCATCGTACATTTGCCGGCTGGAATTTTCCGTCTTCGATTTTTTCTTAGTCTCCATCATTTTATTCACGCTCTTCGACATTGTTGGTAATGACATAGTTATTATAATGTTCTGGTTCAGGACTAGTCTACTTACTATATATACTCTGTTTTGCTTTGGGTGTGTTGCCACGTGGCAGCACAAAATCTCGCAATAGCTGGCAATATCTCTTCAATTCCACTCTCCAATCGATCGAAGGCAGCGAAATTTCTAAAATAGAATACGCACACCAACTGTTTTTCAGCCCTTTTCTCACCCAATTCTACGTGTTATTTCATCAGGTCACCAGGAGGGTGTGTTGCTACGTTTCATGCACTAATTTTCTATCAGTAGACGATCTGCTGATTTATCGATTGGGAAGAAAATTTCTCGTTTTTTCTTTTGCTATTCTCTGAATCAATGATTCGTGCTGGATTCCCGTATTTCAGCGCCAAGCGCTGGTATTTTTGCCATAAACACTCTGATCGCCGTTCCACCGGTTCTATTTTCACATCGGTTTCTGGATTGTTTAAGGTTTAAACTTTTTTCAGTTATTTTCTTAATTTACTAATTTATTTAGAGGCCTACGCCCTACCCCACCAAGAAAGTATTTTAGACAAATCAATCTCGGCTGATCCATTCAATCAGATTTCATTCGGCATTCGTTGTGATACATCCTCGGAAAGGACTTTTCCTTCTCATCCTCATTTAGTTATGAATTTATGCCGACATATTTTGTACTTTTTCTAGTGAATAAATGCTTTGGGATTTTCTTCTTGGTTGGACGTGTTGTTATTTGAAGTATGGTATATTATATCGTCAAATTACGTAAACTGGGGCGTGTAGGTTGATAAAATTAACAAGGTAAAAAACAATCCTTATTCTATAACGCAGCTAGGTTTTCTATTACGGTTGATAATACGCGTGGTTTAAAGTTATTGGGAGGGTCTGGTGCGTTTTTTAAGTTCCTTTATTCTAAAAATATAACAGTTGCTTAATGAACGGGGTTTCATGATATTTTGATAAATTGAGTTCATTATTGGTTAATAAATAATTCAGGCTAGTATTTACGGATTATTTATGATGGGAATAAACTACTTCTTGGTCAACATTTATTAACGGGTTGATTTTTGGGGAATAATGACTCGAGAGACTTCCCTGTCTTATTTATCCGATTTATTAAACTTATCATTGAGTTGTATGACTCTTTATTTAACTGGGGTTCTAACTTGTATCGTCCATTATGGTGGTTGAGGTCATCAGTTTAATTTGGGTCTTATTATTCTTTCTCTATTTAATAGCGATTTATTAGAAGTTTAGTTTTAATTTTTTAATGATCGACCATGATTTTATACAAGCTCGATGCATCGATTTCCGCTAGCCCCATTCCCTTTAACCTCAAGTTGATCTTAGGAAAATTTCTATGTTGATGTTAGAGTTTAAGAGTGTCCGCTGGACTACTCGGTGTTAGATATTTTAGCCGTTGAGTAATAATATTTTAGATCGATTTTTCGGGAGTAGGTAGAAAGGTAGGCAACCAAAAGGTTGCCTCCCGATCTCCCTTCTGCCCCTATGATAGAGAGTGAATTGACGTTCGCGTCCGTCGTTACCCACGGCGAGATTTCTCACGGGCACGAGCTGTTGGCGGACTTACACCGCACTTACACTGCTCGACTATTTATGTAGTATTTTAATAACTTGTCGGTGTGTGGCTGTGGGCCGGAAAAATTTCGACATAGAAAAGTTTTATAGTATTATTAATGTATATTTTTCCAATACAAATTTCGGTTCCATTCATCATTGACGCTCATTCATACTTAGTTATAACAACAGCAAGTCATTCTTGCTTACTTTCGATCAATAAGTTCATGGTTTTGAATAGCATTCAAATTAGTAATGAAGAGTGATTCCAGTTCTTTTAGACTAAAACTGGTTTAAGTTCCAAAAAAACTGATTGTTCAGAGTAAAACTGATTAAACTGGTGTTGAGCCAGAACACAGACGGCCTTGTAAATATTTAAATGAATCGGTAACACATGCAAATATAACATGCAGATTTAAACTCAAACCTATTAAAACACCAATTAACCCTACCAAATGTGAGAAAGGGAACAATTAAATATAAAATTATAAACACAAAAATAACTTAAAATAATAACAAAGTGCAACAAGATCCGCACGAAATAAACATAAACATAACACGAAAACCCAACAATTTGACCGAAATTTGACAATTTATCAAAAAAATGGGAAATTTCATGAAAATGAAATAAAAATCAAATAATTTGAATTAGAAATAATTCAATTAAAAATAAAAAAGAAAAATTGTCAAATAAAATTTCAAAATAATAAAAATTAAGAATAGAATATTCTAGAAAATCACAAGGTCAAATTTTGTTTTACTAAATCAAAGAGAACACGCAAGGTTAGGGTCGTACAATAGGTATATATACCGATTCATTTTTACATAATTTTAATCGTTAAATCGTTTTTACAAAACTAGAAACCAGTACAGAATTACGATGTAAGTGGGAGTGTTGTTCGGAACTCTCTCCACGTCGGATCCTCGCAACCTCGATTGAGCTCTGCTTGGGTGTCGGCGTTGGGAGAGCGGTGTGTTATTTTTATGATGAATGTAACTATTGGGTAACTTATATTTCAATAAATTATTTAAATAGAACCAAAACTTTGTTTTGTATTGTCGAAATTTTTCCGGCCCACAGCCGAAACATACCGCAAGATAATAAAATCAAACACACAATTCGTAATCGTGTAAGTGCGTGTATTATCGCCAATGATTCGTGCCGTAAAGGCTCCGGCGTGAGGAACGCAGGAGCTGGAACGTCAATATCATTTCGTATAGGGGAAAAGGGTGAAGGGGAAATAGTCTTTTGGCTGTTTCCTCGTCTCCCGATTCCTATAAAATCGACCTAAATTATATTCACATACGGTTCAAAATCATCACACGAGTAGTCCAGTGGGCACTCATTAACTATAATATGAACACAATGCGCCTAAGGTCAACCAAGGGAAAGGTAACGGGGAAATAGTAAAAATGAAATCTTTGTTATGAACTTAATATGTATATTTTAACTAAAATTAAAAGAAATATAGTGATAAATTTTGAGATGTTGTTTTGTACTAAAGCCAATAAAGTAGTTATTACGAACTTAATAGGTATATTTTAACTAAATTTAAATGAAATATAATTAAAATTTTGAGAGGTTACTTCGCACTAAAATCAATAAAGTAGCTGTTATGGATTTTCGATACGAGGTTTAAAAATTTATATAGTTTATATAGGAGTAAAGAATTAATGATGCAAACGTTCGAATTTCTAATACGATATTAGGAATAGGAAGTAAGAAATGCAAATATTAGAAGCTCTTAATATGTTATTTAAATCGATAAAAGGACTTGAGAGGAAATATAAATAACGGACATCAGGTACAACAATTAAAATCGACCAAATTATTTAATAGGAAAGAATAAATATTTATGACGTTGAAAATTCTCAAATCAAACCCCGAATCGCCAAGATTTCCAGATGATAAGATAAAATCCCCACATCAATAGAGAAAAATCCATGACAGCCTAAACTCAATTAATAGACTTAGCACGAAAAACCATCTCTAGTCAAAATCGGCGAGAAAATAACAATTGGATAAATAGAGACCCATATCTCCCCAACACGACGAAACCTCTCAGCGATAAACGCAACTCTATATTTCCCGACTAAAGACTCGGCTAAACTATAAGTATTTAATAACAGGGCCATAGAATATATCGAAAGGCACAGGCACTGAAACCCTTACTGGTAATTGTAAAACGATAACTTCTCGAATAGAATAAAACAATCTACCCATCCGGTATCTCCCCAACCAGCATCAATCTCAAAAATAACCATCAACAACAAATTGTAATCATTTATTAGAAAATAAATTCGTTCATGAATAGAAGAGTTGTTCCAGCATGATTCTTTCTGGCCAACCTGTGTCCACTGCGAGTCGACCCTGAAAGGATAAAAACTATTAAAATAAAAAGAATCTAATTGTCCGCAAATACCTGTGATTATAGTATTTTCCACCAGAATAATCCGCCGATCGAAGTCAAGCGAGCGTGAAATCATAAATAAATTGATAAAGTAAATGTTGTAGACAGATTAAAATACTTACATCACAATTTTTATGTGTAGTTATTAGGTTCGACATCCTGAAGATAACCAATTATTTTTATTAAATTTAATGATCCCATTTTTATTGAGTTAAGAATCTTTTAAAATTATTGTTTTCTTTAAAAAACGACTTTCAATCCCAATTAAATAACCTTCGTAAATGACAATCCACATGAAATATATTTAGAAGTAACATTACAACCGATTTAAGACAACATGAATTTTTGATTATATTTAGTTTTACCTATGATTAGAAATTTCAATAAAGATTAATGGGAGGGTTAAATCTTGCCTCAACTCTTGTAAAAAAAATTTCGTTACATATGATATAAAATTTAACTCACTTTTTGATTTAAACAACAATGAGGGGGATTTAATGCAAAATCTTATTACATTATATTAGCCCGAGGAAAAATGTGTTGAACATTATCACGCAGTTAACCTCTAGTTTTAGTTTTAATTAAGTTAATGCATAAATGCCTTGCTAACCTAGTTATGTACCCTAAATTGGAGAGTCCAACAAATGAATCAAATTACAAACAGCGTATTATAAATTAATACAATGAAATGACCATACGTTTGAAAACCATACACACATTCTTGAAATCTTTGGACATTGTCTTAACTTTTCGACGGAAATATAGTGAATGGAAAATAATTTCTTCTCCTCAGAGTGTACATAGAATGCATAACAATTGTAAATCTAGTTTTCTTTTAGAAGATTCGTGGATTGATGAATCCCGGATCACAGTGCGTTTTCCCGCGAATGCGGTAAACCGTTGCCGTCAGGCAATGTGGGATGCGGGATTCACCGTATCCCAAGTCAGAGAGGCCAGAGCCGGTAGCATACAACAAGCAGCAGATGTCGAGCTCCCGTTCGTCGCGATAAAGCGGGAGCCAGGACGAAATTCAGCCAGGGAGATCCGTGGCCAAGCTGAGTTCCTCCTCGCGCGGCTTGAGGAACATCAGCGACAAACCAACGAACAAGTGAATCGGGCAAGACGCTACCTCGCCAATGTAAACGACGACATTGCCGCGGGCCGGATCGCCAGTACGGACGGGTACGCCCCGCCGTACAATACGTCGTACAATCTGGACGAAGAAAGGTTGAATATTCGTTCTACGGCCATCAACGTGGTCGTTCCCCAGAAGATCCTGCCCCGACACATGAGAAGGACAGAGAAACCAACCGAAGAACATCGCGAACATCCTTACGCTAGGCCGGCCCCGGAAAGAAATATCGTGAAGTATCGTCGATATCATCGCTACTACTAACAATTATCAATAGAACATATTGACTGATCATGAACGCTTAGTTAGGCGAGTTCGAAATAAATGTTTATTTAATTGAATCCGAATACATTGTTTGCTTTGAAAAACCTTTGTGATTTGATAATAATGCCTGTAGGACCCTTTAACTAATTATTATGATTACTCAGTTAAAATAAATGAATTAATCCGATTTAATCGCACCCTTTTATAGACATGGAACCGCTGAGAGTTAGAGCACGCACGCAGAGTTAACAAGAGTTTCTATGAACAAATCGTGCAGCTAACAAAGGATATGCAACAACTCAAAGCCACTTGGGTAGAGCCGAAGAAGGTGAAGTCGCTCTATCAAAAGCTAACAGCCGCACAAAAGGGCTGGACAGAAGAAAAACAACTAAATCAAAGCTTGAGTACTCAGATAAAGGGGCTAGAGGTAGCGGTGTCAGCCTGCCAGGAGGGTGCAGCGGTGACATATCCACTTGTCTTCGCCCCTGCTCAGAGAGCATATCGTGATTCGACGGCAACTACGAAAATCACCCAAAAACCTAGTACTCATTGGCCAGGACGTAAAGAGCGAGCTAAACGCCAAGCTGCTCGAACATCAACCAACGTATAACTGACACGCCTAAATGTGTTGTTTTGTTTATAAAATATATGTTTGTTGTCATTTAAATATCGTTTAGAGGTTCACATGAATGTTAAAACACGAGAAGTAGAATGCGAGGTCTACATGAAAACTATAAGACGAATGATGAGATTAACTGTATAAAGGGACCTAAAAATCGAAATCGAGCACAAGCCTTCTATCGGCAGCTCGTTGAACCCAGAGATCGTTCGATCAATTATAGCCTTAGCAATAATGGTCACTTTTTGCGGACGATCTAACCGCTCGAACACAGTTCCAACGTTGCTTAGCAACGGGTGCCGAGTGGTAAGCGAAAATATTTATATGGGGTTGTCTGGGTAATGACCATATAGTTTAAATATCAACTCCCAGAAACCCACCAGAAGGTCTATGCTCGTCTTATATGCTTTAGATCCCTTACTCACTCGACTTTGCATCTCATTGTTTTTACCCCTCATAGAATCATACTACTGTATTTACATCGTGAAGTCAAATAAAACTAACAAAGAAAAAATTTATTTGTTCCTATATCGCTCATTTACATTTATTTCTGTCTCGTTCGCAATTGGTCTTGTTTCTGCCTTTTCCTCTCGGCTCGTCCTGGTCTTGCGCGCGATTTAGGTTGGAACGACGGTTGTGCCGAATTGGTTGCATTCTGGTAGGCCACTTGGGCTGGGGCAAACACTAGAGGGTAGATGACCACCTGTTCCTCCTGGGCCGCAGCTACGGCTACTTCCAGCCCTCGTATCTGGACCTTCTGGGCTTGGTTCAGGGCTCTCTCTTCCTGCTAGCCCTTCTGTGGTGCTTCAATCTTCTGGTAGAGTCGCTTCACTCTAGTCGGCTCGGACCAGATAGCCTTGACTCTCTGCAGCTCACGGCTTAATTGAATACACTGTTGGCGTACGGTGACATTCTCCTTCCGGATGCTCTCTAGCTCTTTACCAATTCTCTGCATAGCACTGTTCATAGTTTCACCTTAATAATAAAATCAATATAAGATGAGCTTCGGGGGACAAAACAAAAGAATTTTTATCATTAATAGAAGAGTAACACTTCATCATCATTCCTGGTCTCGTTTATTCAGGGAAATCTACTCGCGTTTTCCTATTCAATTCCCTATTCATTGTTGTAGTTTAAATTACTAAGAAAACAAAACGAGTTGCTGAAACCATGAGTTTATTACAACTATAACATACAGAATAACTGTTCAATGGTCGTGTGGCCGTTCATCCACGAAACGTCGTCGCGAGTACGCGTGTTCCTCGACACCCCAATCCTCTAGGATATCTCGTATATCTGGTTGGAGGAGACTTTTCGGCACCATCAAGTGAACCGGTGCGTCACTGTCCAGGAGGGCCGGGCCTCGGTGATCATGGGCCACTCCGTAGGTGGGCAAGTACCCGTCTGAACTAGGGATACGCCCGCTCGCGATATCCCGGTTGATCCTTGCAAGTTGTTCTCTCTGCCGCTTCGCGAGAAATCTGTAGCGCCACTCGAGCGGTTCCAATCTGTGCTGTTCGACTTCTGCCTTCTGCCGGATCTCGCGGGCTGGGTTTCTGCCCGGCTCCCTCTTGATGAGTATGCTAGGGAGCTCTACATCAGTTTCCGATCCATTGTTGTTCCTACTCGGTCACTCGGGGGTTCCATACGTTGATATTGTGTAGCCTCTGTCCCATAAGGCCTTGCGACACCTTCCGACGAATCTTGTCGGCACCGTTAGTGTGGTGCGATCCGCATCTTCCAAGCTATTGTCTCCGATACCTATTAATGAGGAATGAATGATTGTACTTAAGCTACTTTCTCTACGGCCGTCTCATTAATAGATTAAACTAAAAGGTACTTTGCGGAATGTAACTCTAATTAAGGAGTTTAAAGTTACGGGTTCGGATTGAACTAATCCGCTTGACTATTACTGGGTAATGATATCCGAATAAGGTCTCCGTCTCTAGCGGGTCCAACTTATTTCAGGCAACTTACACTATCAGTTGTCTTGAAGGGTCGATATTCTTATTTATATCATCCCTTTAATCCGGCGAATCCCTAGGTGATGGAGCTTACGGTTAATATACTTTACTCTGAATTAAGAAATACGCTGGGAGACGATCCAATGGAGACGATCCAATGGACGCTTTATGCTTCTTAAAATTTATTGCAAAGGGAGAATATAAATAAATAATGGTTAATTAATATTGTGGAGTTGGGGAATTTTGTACAAGTAAAATTCATTGTTATTGAATTATTTATTTCTAATCGTTTAAGGTATCAAATTGTCACTGAATGATATCGGTATTTTTGTGCTCCTTAGCTGTACTCATGAGTAGTTCTACATCGCCTATTCCTGACTTAGTATTATGTACATAACTTGAAGGGAAACATAACAGAAAATTTTTTAAGCAATATATTTATTTAATATAAAATATGACTCAAATAATACTTGGGTCTGAATGCCCCACAGCGAGGTGGCTTCGTTTATGAGTAGACATGTCGCGATTCGGGTGGGTTCCGACATTTGATGGCTGGCGGTTGGATTCTCCCATCAAAGATCTGTTGTTTATTTCCATTTTTCTACTTTTATTTTCTTTTAGTCTTGATGAGCTGGCGTCCGACATCATTTATGATCGATACGCTATTTGCATCTCTATATATGTAGATTTGTCGTGTCAGTTAGTGTGTACTGCCACTTGAAAAAATTTAACACATTGACGTTCGATAGCACCGGGCAGAAATTGCCAGCTAACAGTTTTGAATCAAAGAATTCTTCTAATTCTGACTCTGGATCCTGCTCAAATTTTGAAGACAACCTGGAAACGAAAATTAAAACAAAGAATAAAAATTGGATAAAGCAATTTAAAATTGAAGATCATCTGCGTAACAATGAAAATTTCACAACCTTGAGAAACAGTTTTTATAAATATGAAAAATATTATAAAAAGTTAGAAACTCTTGAACCAAACAACTTGATATTTAAAATATTTTTACTTAAAGTAAAAAATAGTAACCTCTACTCCATGAATTTTAAAAATTCAAAAAATGAAGAAAACCCTAAAGAAAAAAGTATTTTTATTGAAAATTTTAAAAAATCAATAAAAATTAATGGAAAAAATGAAATAGATTTAAAAATAAACGAAGAATTTAAATCAAAAAACACAGTTAAAAATAAATATATTTCTAAAAATAATTCAAAATTAAATATTGAAAAAAAAGTGAAACTGTCTTAAAAACAAATGAAGAATTTAAAACAGAAAACTCTTTTAAAAATAATATTTTAACAAAAAAGAAAAAAGGAAAATATCTTGGAATATTGAAGAAATTAACAAATGATCTCTTTGAAATTATCAACTCCAAACTCTCATTAAAAACCGATGATCAGAAAACAATTGAGAATAACTACCTTCTAATCAAATATTTACAGAAGAAATTCTTACTGATGGATAACACAAATAATCCTCCTCATACAGTAACCTCAATAACTCCTGAAAATATTGCCAAAAATGATCTTAAAAAACTAATTGATAATTATTTTGAACTAATTAATAGTGAAATAATTAACAGTTAGTCATAATTAACAGCTAGTCATTCTTACTTACTTCGATGAATTCGTGACTTTGAATATCGTTAATAATAACAAATGGTTCGAATTCTAGAGTAAAAGTGATGATACTGCTTCGAGTTTTCAAAACTGATTTTCTCAGAGTAAAACGTAAGTGAGTTTATGTGAAAATGAATCAGCTTATATACCTATTCTGTGACCCTAACCTTGCGTGTTAAATTTGATGTATTCAAACAAAATTTGACCTTGGGAATTTCTTTGTATTTTCTAACTTTATTTTCTTAATTTTTAATTTATTTTGACAATTTATTCTTTTAACAAATCATTGAATTATTTCTAATTCAAATTATTTGATTTTAGTTCTAATTTGCATGAACTCTTGTTTCTTTAGTTAAATTGTCAATTTTTGGTCAAATTTTCCGTGTTTTCATGTTATTTCTATGTTTGTTTCGTGCGGATCTTGTTGCATTCTGTTAACAGTTTTATTTATTTTTATGTCTTTAATTTTATATTTTAATTATTTCTTTCTCATATTTTGCATGGTTTTAGGGTTTGATTTTAAATCTGCGTGCTGTGTTTGCGTGCTGTTACCGATTCATTTAAACAAACTTGTGTTTTGGCCCAACATTATGCTTTCGGCTAAAAACCTTATGATTCCTGCTTGGAATTAAATTATACTCTTAATAAATTTAACTTGAAAACCTTTTTAGTTACATTATTCGGGAAAAGAAATTATTAATTTTTGGAACTAACAATTTGGTTATAACCATTTTATTCATGTGGAGTTCGTGGATGTGTGACCTTGAACCCCAGACAAACAACCTTTCTACCCTCAACTGGTTACCCGTTGCTAGGCAACGTTGGTAATGTAACCAATGGTTCTGAGACCGCTTTGTTTCTAAAACTGCGGAGGCCCGGCCTCCAACTGGGTTCAGCGAGCTACCGTTAGAAGGTATGTGCTCGACTTACGCTTTTCGGTCCCTAACTTTCAAACAATCCATTTTCTACTTTTCTCAGTGTACTGGAGCCTCATCATTTATTAAAAACAAAATGGAAACCAATAATTATCAGATTAATAGACAAGTCATTTATTTTTATATCATAACAAATTTTCAATCATTAGTTAATCATAGTATTTATCCGGGTCATTTATTCTTTCTCTAGATCTCCATTGAGCTTGTTTGTTACTAGTAGGCACCGTCGTCGACGTTCTAATCTTCCAGGACGCGAATGGGGTCGGTTGTTTTTGACCATCTGGATGTATTCTTCTCTCTCGCGGTAGGCCAATTGAGCTGAGGCGAAAACCAGCGGGTAGGTGACTGCGTTGCCCTCCTGACTAGCAGTTAACGCTACCTCTAATCCGCGTATTTGAGTACGTAACGCCTGCACTATTTGTCACTCCTCCTGCCAGCCGTGTTGATCTGCGTTCACCTTCTTATACAATCTCTTCACGCGTCTCGGTTCAATCCAGATTGGTTTGATTTCTTGACATTCTTTGCTGATCTGTAGTATCTGATGGTGGATATCCATATTTGTTTTTCGCAGTCGGATTATTTCCTAATTGATGACATGGATGGCATTCATATCTGAATGGGAAATAATTGTGAAATATAATATTTTACGACGAGAAGAGGTGGCAGAATCGTTTTCTACTATTATCAAACATTCCTTAGGATGATAGTGTTATCGGATCCCGAAAATGATTTGCGTGAAGTTGTGGTTTCTATTGATTAAATTGTGGATTTTCTTTTCGATTTAGTATATGATCAACGTTCCTTGTTGTTGAAATTTTATGACCATGACTCTCAACGAACTGGTTAATTTAACTAAGCTAGAATTTATTTAGTTGACCTTATTAAAGAAATTTGTTTTACGATAAAAAATTACAACACAATGCATTCATTTAACTAAATTAGAATTTATTAATTGTCAAATATGATTATCAGATTTTATAGATTGTTATTAATATGGTTTTCTGGATCTTCTGTCTTGGAGTGGTCTCATATATTGGTTCAGCTCCTTCACCATTGGGTGTTGAGGCTGGTATGTATGTTCGTCTCTTCTGTCTCGGTGTCGCATCGATCCATTAAACAATTTGGCCGGAAGGATTATGTTGGTTGGCACTCGCATTCGTGTCAGCGCTGGATCCTTTTACTCGAACGATACGCCATAATCCGTCGCGTACCCATCCTTACTGGGTATTTCTCCTGAGGTGATGGCGGCGTTGATTTGTTCCAATCGTCTTCGGGTCATTCTAACTTTCCACTGGAATTTTCGAACAAGCTCTTCCAGGCGATATAAAGAAAATTTCGCACGCTGGCGCGCCTCTCGAGCAGGGTTTCGGTCAGATTCGCGCTTGATGATGAGACTGGGTATCTCGATTTGGTCTTGTCTTGAGTTTTCCCTGATCGGCCAACAACCATCTCCTAACGTAGAGAGACAGTATTGTGCCGCCACATCGGAGGCTATTCGAAAGGCCACCTTGTCTTCGTCGTGCCACGATTCGGTTCCTCTCGGTTGAGCCTCAGCTGGAAATAAATACTGATATTATTTTGTTCATAACAAATTTTTGGTTGATATTGTCTTGATTCTTGCGGCCCATATCTATCTATTCTATTGACTTCTTTTGGCTGAGTGTCTATCTGAACTCTGAAATAGCATATAGTCCGTTAGCATTATTCAACATTAAATGTGACACAAGTTTCGTTATAGCTGTAGATATTTCACAGTAATCATAGAGTGTTTTCTTACACAAATTGGTGACTTCAGTTTTCAATATTGTCCGTACACTAGACGTTGGATGCCTCGAGTTGTGTTCAACTATTTAGCCTGTTTACTTGGCTGTTTACGGCTGCTGGGTAAGTTTTATTTTTATGTTCAGCTAGTTCAGATTTTTCTACTAATTACTTCAGGACATGTCTCTTTGTGGTTGGAAGTGGTTTTCTGGCGTTTGGGTTTATTATCGATTCGGAAATTTATCGGGGTTCTATTGGTGCTCGTTTCAAGAGCTATTCGTGTGCGATAGTGAAGACGTATGGGAAACCATCATATCAATTTTGGTTGAGGAGATTAACCGCAATCTTAACTGTATTTAGAGACTATTAACCGATCTGATCTCGGGTTCGGAATGTGCTATCTTTATTTGGGACCGACCTTTATGTCTTATGTTGATTTATGATGTTATTTCATATTTTTATTATGGTGTTGGTGCTTGATTTTAATAATTTTCTACATGGATGTTGTACGTAGCTTAACTGGAAATTGGTTGGGGTTCTTGCTAACTGAAATTATAGGATCGTCCTCATCAATGACATCAAACCAGATTATTTAATGAGGTTCTCGTACGGTTCTCAGTTAATGTTGGACTTATCAGGTAATTTCAGGTACGAATATTATCTCTATATTGTTACGGGGTTTTTGTTCTAAATTATTCCTAAGGGTTTAAATTCGACAAAAATAAAATGAAACCTGATTCGTTTGAAGCATATAATTGACATTTATGACATAATTAATACATTTTCATTCACACACATCATACTTGCATTAAATAAAACATTTATTTTTAACCAGTTTTATTCCCTAAATTGCTGGTTTTATAAATTGATCTATTTTTGGTAAAATTCTCATGTTCTCATGTTGTTTCTGTGCTAATTTCGTGCGATTCTTGGTGCATTTGTGTATTATTTTATTTACTTTTATGTTTTTTTGATTTTTAATTATATTTCTCTCATATTTTAAGGTGTTTTACTTGATGTTAATAGGTCTGATTTTAAACTCGTATTGCTGTATTTGCGTGTTATTTCCGATCTGTTTAAACAAATCTTTGTATTGGCCCAACATTCACGATATTTTTAATTTGCAAATTAAATTCTTTTTTCCAACATCGTAATCATTCTCATCCTAATGTTTATATGACTAATGCTAGGTATTGATACGTGACAAATTAAAACTCGCCCAAGCATATACTACAGCATTCTTATCAAGAACGCATGTAAATAGACATTACCACTAGACACTCATCAAAAGTGATGTTGGTACTGTGGTTTAGCGAGTGGAGTATTAGTGAGCCATTGTGTTAGGACTGCTAATACCCTAATAATTCTTTGGGTCTACGAACTACCATAAAAAGTTTCAAGTATTTGAAAATATAGCCAAATTTTTGAAAAAATAATGTAGGTCAATAAAATTTCCCAAAATTTTCAATATTTTTTCAAAGTATTTCAAAACTTAGAAAAATTCTTACAAATATTTACGAATATATACATTATACATTCTATGAATTCAAGATTATATCGACTTTATGGTTTGTTTGATGATTTTACGTCAGCAACAAACAAACTTTGATTTATACATTGAGGTGTTATCATTCAACAACTTTCCCATTGGAAAAATATCCCAACTCAAATTATCCCAAAATTTTATATCCCTAAAAATATTTCCCATCTCAAAATATCCTAAATTTAAAATCCATAAAAAAATATCCCAACTCTATATACTCAAAATTTTCAAAATTTTTCCAAGTGTAAAAACTTGTAAATTTTTATAAAATTATTCACAAACCTTGAACATGATTTGATTCGACAATGATAAATACCATGCTCATTTATTAGGATTCTAGAAGTTTTGTAGTTTTAATATTACATTTTTAATAATCACAATTAATTCATCAACCGACCCGCCACCGTCCACCGCGGCCAAAGGCCGCCAGCTTGCCCGCCTACATTAAATTTTATTAAACTAAATAATCGAATCAAAAATATCATTGTAAATGTTATCAAGTCGATGATGTTCTTCTGTTGAATGAATTTCATCTTGTGACATCATATCTCCGTCATAATCATCTTTGACATCGAAACCTAAATAATGACCAAATGCAATGCTGATATTTTTACCCACCCATAATCACTTGTCGTCATTGTTTGACAAGGCGATTTTACTATTTTTGAAAGAATAAAGTTGATGGTTCTGCGTACCTATCCTAGTTCGTGGTACAGAAAATATCCTATTATTATTATAACAATCTAAATATGGCTCATGACAGATCTTTGTACCAATTAAGTTAACACCCTTAGCTTTCATAGTATCTTTTTTTACCTAATAAACTATAGCATTTGGGTCTTAAGAAAACCAATTCCGTATCCCCGAGACCTTTACTTTCACCTTTAAATTATCCAATCACCGCGTCAAGGTTTCTCGAGTATAACGGATGTGCCGGGTCATAATTTGATGTATCTAAAAGCTGATCTCTAATCATTGCTGGCAAAAGAGTGTCAAGTTTACAGTTTCTAACCTCAAGAAAAAATGAATTGGTATTGCCAGTAACAATATTAATATCATAATTGAATTCCTCTCTATTTTCGCCAATTCATTATATTGAAGATGATACATCCGCAAATTATACAGATATAGTACAGATTGGCCAGTGTAACTAGGTCGGTTTAAGCAGATTGAATCTTTATTCAGATGTACAGCAGTCAGATCATCATCAATTTTGATTGATTTTCTGAAAATCGGCTTTGAGGCATATACAATCATTTTTTCAGCTGAATTACATAGCCTTAAATTCATCCGTTTTTTCAAATTCTCTACAGATTTACCATATAAACTATTATTAAATAATTTGTACAAATCTCTATGTAGCTCACATGTAGTGTTTGAGCGCAGATTTGTATTTTTATCTATATATGTTTTAAAAATGGGGGCTTGTTTAAATTTAATTGCTCCATGTTTAGTTACAACAATCGCATCCAATTCTATATACAGTTTTAGAAGTCACCAATGAAGAACATGGACCAATGAGTGAGCATTAGCTTCTCAACTTTAGAATTGGGTGAACCGATTTTTTCCACCACAAATTATTTTCAATTAATAATTTGGCTGATAATTCTCTTGAGACCAAATCCAACCCAACAATATCTGTTGCATCAATATTTTACCTTGCATTATGAAAGGTCCTATAATTCCTAACGGGTCAAATATTCTTTCAATCATGCTAAGCACTTTCCTTTTTGTCATTCGTTCTTTAAATTTATATTTAATAATTTTATCACATAAATAATAAAAATCGTACTTTGAATGTGCGTGGCCCCCGCAAGGGAGCCACGCTGTGCTACCAATGCAATTTTCATTTTATTTTGTTTCATTTGCCAATGAATCCTTTCAAATTTTGCCTTGAAATCGCTCACAGCGGATTCCTCAAATACGGAACATTACGATTTATTAATTCGTCACTCCAATTTGTATCAAAATTTTTAATAAATGGTGTAGTAGATATTTTACTAATTTTAACATGATCATCGATACTATATATTGGTTTTTTAATTTTTTCAAATTTTTTTAGAAAGCCATCATTTAGCTGATGTTTTTGATGATACGTCTACAGGTCTCAACCCATTCAAACCTCGGTGTGATGAATAATTATAACTATGAATTATTTTGGGTAAAACATGAATCCATATATTATTATTAATAATAATAGTAATATCAATAACAACAACAATAATAAATAATAACAGTAATAATACTAGCAATAATACTACTAATAATATTAATAATAATAATATTAATAATAATAATATTAATAATAATAATATTAACAATAATGATACAATTAATAATAATAACGTTAAAAATCATAATGCTACTAATAATAATGGTAATAATAACACTAATAATAAGAATAATAATAACTATACTAATCATAATAACAATAATAATAATATTAATAATAATAATATTAACAATAATGATACAATTAATAATAATAACGTTAAAAATCATAATGCTACTAATAATAATGGTAATAATAACACTAATAATAAGAATAATAATAACTATACTAATCATAATAATAATAATAATAACAATAATAATAATAAGACCAAAATAACCAAATAACACTCAAAATAATGGTGGGTTACTGGGTACTATTGTTTGTTTTAATCTTACCGTGGTTACCCAGGTAACGTCATATAAATATTTCTTTGCTACCACCCGGCACACGTTGCTACGCAACGTTGGAACTGTGTTCCAGTGGGTAGATTGTCCGCAAAAAATGAGCGCTATTACTAATGCTGTAATTGACCGAACGATCTCCGGGTCCAACGAGCTGTCGATAGAAGACTTGTGCTCGATTTTGATTTTTGGTCCCCTTATATTGTAAATGCCATCGTTCGTACTCATAATTTTTGCGCAAGCTTCTCGTTCAGGAGGTGCAATGTCTTCATGCTACCTCTGTGGGTTGACACTTATCAAACCTTTTAAGATATCGTTTTAAATAACAAGAAATATATATTTCATAAAATAAACACATTTTATAAGTTAATTAGGCCTTATTTAATAATCGAGCGGCTCGACGTTTAGCTCGCTCCTTTCGCCCAGGTCGGTAGCTGTTTGCCTTTGGAGTAACCTTTGGATCCGTGGCCACCGTCTCTCGGTAGGCCAGTTGGGCAGGGGCAAAGACAAAAGGTTAAGTTACTGCTGCCTCTTCCTGGCAGGCCAACAATGCGACCTCCAGACCCCTTATCTGTGTCCACAAGCTTTGATTCAACTGTCTTTCATCCGCCCATCTCTTTTGGGCTGCAGTAAGTCTCTGATGAAGCAATTTTGCTTTCTTCGGTTCCATCCATGAGGCTTTGGTTTGTTGTATTTCCCTGGACATCTCGCTAAGCTGAGTATAGAAATCCTTGTTGAGTTTACGAGAATGTTCCAGAATTTCCAGTGATCCCATCTCTGCAAAACAATGACATTAACTTAGAATCCGCGAATCGTAAATTATTTAAATGTGCATCCAAATCGTTATGATATTAAATTATGCAACAAAATTTAAAAACACAAAAAAACAAAACGGCTAATTATTTATTAACAATGACGTTTAGTCTCATTAGAGTCACTATAAAGTCTCCATGTTGGATTTACTAGCGGAAATCGGGGTTTTGAGGTTGCCCCTCCACATCCTCGTCCGTGGTTGGCTGGGTGAACGGGTATCCGTAATACACAAAGACCGGTCTCTTTGTGTTTCGGATAGGCCTGGATCTGGGCGGCGGCATGTAATTGTAGGAATCCGCGATCCTACCGGCCGCGATATCATCTTCCACGTTTGTCAGGTATTGTCTGACCCAGATCACATGGGAGTCGACCCGGCGTTGGTGATCTTCGAGGGGTGCCAGAAGAGCTCGGGCCCGATCATGAATTTCTTGGGCCGGACTCGGGCCGCCTAATTGTCCGCTCTGCTTAAACTGTCTCCTAGTATTTTCCACCGAGGGTAAGGCGTTCCATTGGGTTTCTCTTGGTTGGGGCACATCTGGGTATTTTTCCCGCCAGATGCGTCTCGATATTTGTCGCCACTGATCGGCAACGCGCGTGGGGATAAGCACGAGGGCGCTTGATTCGTCTAAAATAGGTTATATAAATATATTCTCGTAGATTTATAGGGATAATGAAGACGTTATCCAAAGGTCAAGAAAACTTATCATGGGGTTACTGCATTTAGTAGTATTCCACGGCATGGACTTAACATTATACACTTGTAATTCAACTGTCGGGCACCCTTATTTACGATCAAATTGATAATATAAAATGATACTGAGATTTGTTAAAACTATCCGATTTAAGCTATGTGGAAGTTAAAATAAACATTACTCGTGTGTAAGAGTCTGGAAGTTCTCTTATTGGAGTTAATAAATATAATTTACTATTGATATTAAAAGAAGTTTGCGGTTTTGTTTAAATTCTCTAATTACTTAGAACATGTTATATCCTAGGTGACGAAATTCACCGTTACTGGAAAAAGTTCTAGCCTCCTTAATCTCTTGAACAAAATGTATTCATAGTTCACCGTTTTCTTCCAGAGTTGATTTCCGAGAATATTTTCCATGTAAGATCCTCATTTTTAGTTATTCTCTGATCAGGTTAGATTTTTTGGATTTTTTGTATATTTGTAAATTTTTGTAATTAAAATTATCCATTTAATTGAAATATATTTGAAAACTCTACTCCCTGGTTTCCGTCAAGTGAGCGAACATCATAATTTAATGAATAGGCAAGAGCCCTAATAATAGATATTCAAAGTAGTGTAATGCTTCAATAATGTCGACGTTATTTGGAGGAAAATTAAACATATTAAGATCGAAATTTTAATAATCATACCACTGAAAAATAATTACAAGTAATTAAAATACCTAAGGATCCATAAAGATAATTCAAAGTAGTTAAAATACCTATAGATTCATAAAAATACCTCAAAGTAGTTAAAATACCTAAAAATTCATAAACATAATTCAAAGTAGTTAAAATACCTAAAAATTCATAAACATAATTCAAAGTAGTTAAAATACCTAAAAATTCATAAACATAATTCAAAGTAGTTAAAATGCCTAAAAATTCATAAACATAATTCAAAGTAGTTAAAACACCTAAAAATTCATAAACATAATTCCAAGTAGTAGACTACCTAGAATTCATTTGGTTTAAATTGGAAATCATAAAATTTATAAGACCCAAGTGAAAAATGGTCAATTATTGATTACAATTCTAAAACACTTGTCTACTTCGAAATTAAATTGGCGACATCCTAATCGTGATTTAACCAAAAAAAAAATTTGTAACATAAATAATTGAATAAGACCATATCAAACCTAATATTCTAAATACACCTGTTACAAGTATAGGGGAATATTCGTAGTAGGGGCTATCACATCGGGAGTTGAATAAGTACAAATTAAAATTCAAGGTTTATTTTCAAAAAATTTATAGTAACTAAGATCGGGCTACTTCATCCTATCTTGGTTATTGGACTTAGTCAATTTGGCATGATTGGGTTGATGTAGCAAGGGTTTTTACCTACGGCTTGTACCGGATTAATAGTAAAGTTATGAAATAAATAAAAATATATTTTACTTAATGTCTGTCTTTCGGAACCTAATATGATACCTTCGTCTGCGATCCTGGCCGTTGTGTTCTTATTCATCGAGTTTTCGTGTCGGTACATTTCCAATTTACTTTTCTATTTAAGACTCTAATTGTCAAATCAAACTATCAACATCTAATATATAGCTCGGGGTGCCATTTACAGACCCAAGGAGAGAGTATGCATGCCTGCTAGCAGTTAGTGTGTGTTGGAAAGGTCACTCCGTCTGACATTACCAACTGAATCTTCTGCCCAGTGTGCGTGTTCTCTTAACGGGGTGTGCATGCCGCATTCTGCACTGTAGTTGGTGTACGGAGATTAAATATCATTATTGATCAATCGGAATACAAATGTCAAGATTCTACTTTATGGATTAATTCTATAATTTGCAGACTCGGAAGTAATTTATTCTAGTTAGCTTGTCGCAACAGTAAGTATTATTTTGGAATTGTATACTACATATTTTAAATTTTATACTTTAGGGACTCAACTTTAGGACATATATGAGTGAAAGAAGTTATTCTTCACTATCCGCAAATTCTGGTGGACTTATAGTATCAAGTAGCAATTTCAATTTGTTATTTGCGTCGGGCTTGAGCGATGGAATAAGAATATTGTCGGTATTTTTTGTGGTGGATCAGATTCAAATGTTGTTGAACCCACGTTTCTTCTACACGGAAAACTATCGTTTGAAAATCACTGGTACGGATTCTGGCGTCTGTGCCTTCCGGTTTAATTTGCGCTTATTATCTAAATAATTATAGCTTAACGAGTCTTGAGTCGGGGAATGTGGAGTGGTGTTTATTGTCGTGAGATCTCATCGTCTTTGGGGAATATGGGTCTCTATTTATCTAATGGTATTGGGAAGAAGATCTTGTTGGATTTTACGTTTCCCTGTAACACAAATGGGAATAATGAAGACAAAGCCGATTTGCATTATTGTAATTTGGTGGTATTAATTCATTATTTTGCAAATTTTATTATAGTACTATCTCCTGGATCCGGGTATGGAATCCCCATCAGTATGGATCTCTACTTTGTTTCGGTGTTATTTTCTCAATAAAATTTTCGCTGAAGTATTGTTAGTTGTCAATTTTTAACTGTATGAATTATGATGAACGGCGGACTCAATACTGGCCTATGGTAGTATTTGGGTAACAGGATTTATAATTGGGGAATTTTAACTAAATTGGGTTAGTGAGAATCTTCCTATCCATTTTGCACCTTTCTCGGACTTCATTACTTCGTGGTATTATAACGTTCGCCTTATCTATTCTCTCCTAAGGTAATAGTTTATTAATGTCCGTCATCATTTATGGCGTCGGCGGGTTTTCCATTGATTAACTTTCCTATTGAGGCTATTTGGGATTTCTATCGAATTTTTCTAAATTTGGGGTGGTTTTAACACTTAATTTATTACTTATTTAAATTAATCTACCTTTACTTGGGTACCAATATTGGTCCTCGTTGTGAAATTAGTAATATCTAACTACTACCTTCATTTTATATTTACTTAGGTTAATTATAGCAATGAAAATTTATAATGATTATTTTATCGCTTTTATTTACAAAATACAATTTGAGTTCATGATTTAATTTAAGTTCGTAACAACTACTTGAATTTATAATTCATCTAAATCCGTGACCCTAACTTAAACTTATTAATTATTATACATTCGTGGCAGCCGCTCAATATTTATGATTTCTTTAAATTCATGTCCGTAGTTGGAAATTTATGGTTATACTAAATTTATAGTAACAGTTTGATTTAAATTCATAGCAACGGTTTCATTTTATTTTCCCGTTACCTTTCCCCTGGTTGACCTTAGGCGCATTGTGTTCATATTATAGTTAATGAGTGCCCACTGGACTACTCGTGTGAAGATTTTGAGCCGTGTGTAAGATAGTTTAGGTCGAGTTTATGGAAATTGAGAGACGAAGAAATAGCCAAAAGACCACTTCCTTATCCCTCTCTTCCCCTATACGGAATAATATTGACGTTCCGACCCCTACGTTCCGCACGCCGGAGTCTTCACGGGCACGAATAATTGGTGATATTCCACGCACTTACATGAATTCGAATAGTATGTTAGATTTTATTAACTTGTAATGTGTCTTTGGCTGTGGACCGGGAAAATTTCGACAATGAAAAATAAATTTATACATTATAATAATTTATTTAAAAATAAAACCATAATATACCCGATACATTCAACAAAATAGCATAAATACACCGCTCTCCCCACGCCGTTACCCAAGCAGAGCTCCATTGAGGTTGCGAGGATGCGACGTGGAGAGAGTTCCAAATAAAATTCTCACTTACATCGTAATTTAAAGTTTCTGAAAAACTGATTCTAGTTAAAAACCGATTAAAATTGTGTAAAAATGAATCAGTATATATACCTATTGTACGACCCTAACCTTGCGTGTTCTTTTTGATTTAGTAAAACAA
The DNA here is from genome assembly GCA_022537955.1 of Schmidtea mediterranea. Classification (NCBI taxonomy): domain Eukaryota; kingdom Metazoa; phylum Platyhelminthes; order Tricladida; family Dugesiidae; genus Schmidtea; species Schmidtea mediterranea. The sequence goes on from CM039681.1 coordinate 79,987,892, forward strand.
ATTTTGACCTTGGAATTTTCTGGTATATTCTAATCTTTAATTTTATTATTTTTAGATTTTATTTGACAAATTTTATTATTTCTAATTCAATTATTTGATTTTTATTTCATTTTCATGAAATTTCGCATTTTTTATTAAATTGTCAAATTTGGTCAAAATCATTGGGTTTTCGTGTTATGTTTATATTTATTTCGTGCGGATCTTGTTGCATTTTGTTATTATTTTAATTTATTTTTGTGTTTATGATTTTATATTTTATTGTTTTCTCTCTCATATTTTGATAGGGTTAATTGGTGTTTTAATAGGTTTGAATTTGAATCTGCATGTTATTTTTGCATGTGTGTTACCGATTCATTTAAACATTTACAAGGCCGTTTGTGTTCTGGACCAACAATAATAATATTTCTAATAATAATTAGTGATGACAATATTAGGCAATTCTTGCCTACAAAAATTTCATTTCAATCCAAATTATCGATTTGTGATCAGGCGTCATTTATCCCAATTAGCCTTATGTTGGGCCAGAACGTAAACGGCCTTGAAGAATGTTTTAATGGATCAGTAACACACACGCAAATATAACATGCACTTCAAATAAACCTGGAAACACCAATTAAACCCCATAAAATATGAGAAAATAAGAGAATTAAATATAAATTAATAAACATAAAAATAAATTAAAATAATAACAAAATGCACCAAGATTCGCACGATACCTACACAAATACAACAAGAAAACACAACAAATTCGACAAAATTGAAAAAATTAATTAAAGTTCATTAAAGTGAAATTTAAATTGAAAAATTTGAATTAGCAATAATTCAATAAAAATTCTAAATAAAAAATTATAAAAATAAATAAAAAAATAAAAAAATTAAAGAATAGAATTTGCTAGAAAATAACAAGGTCGAATTTTGTTTTACTACATCAAATTCCACACGCGAGAAAAATAGGTATAAATACTGATCCATTTTCACATTTAACTTAACCATTTTCAACTAGTTTTAAAAATCTTAAAACCATTTTTAATCAGTTTTGAATACTTTAAAACTATTTTCAAGCCATTTTGAAAATCTTAACCGTTTTGAAACTATTTCAATTATTTTTTAGGTGAGAAATATTTACGTTGGAACCCTCTTTCCACGTCACGTCCATAGCATCTCGGTAGAGCTCTACTTGGCGTCGACGTGGGGAGAGTGGCATTTTGTTTTATTTTGATGCAATATTATGCTATTTGTTATTTTGGTCAATGGATGGTAATTTTGTTTAATTGTTATATAATTAATAAATATTATTGATAATATTAACCTGTTTTATATGCTTAATAGTTAAATAATTTTGTCGAAATTTTTCCGGCCCACAGCCGACACATAACGCAAGAAAGCAAAATCTACATAGTGCAGATGCATGTAAGTGCGTGGAAAATCGCCAATGATATGTACCCGTGAAGACTCAGCGTGCGCAACGCAGCGGTCGTAACGTCAATATTTATCCCTATAGCTGAAGCGAAAAATAAGGAAGGAGTCTCTGGCTACTTCCTCGTTTCTCAATTCTGTAAAATCGACCTAAAATTATATTACATACGGCTTAAAATCATCACACCAAGTAGTCCAGTGGGCACTCAGTAAATATAATATGAACATAAAATGCGCTTAAGGCCTATTAAAGGGAAAGGGTACGGGAATAAAACAAATTAAATCGTTGATATAGCTAACTGAAATCTATAATGTGTAATAAGCTAATCATTGGTATTCTAATTTAATTGTAAAAATTTGTAGATAAATAATTCGTTAACTCAACTAAATTAGATTATTAATTGTTGGCTAAAGGTAAATAACTCGTTGATTAAGCTGAATTTGTTTCATTATGATTAAACTTAAAAGAATTTTGCATAAAACTACATACTTTATAGATAAATGAACTCAATCAAAACGATTAAAGTTAACGTGGGTTAAATAGAACTTTAGGATATTAGTTTATTGGTTAAATAACATAAATTCCTTAATTAATACGTTAATTGAACTGAGAGACGATGTCGATTAAACCAAGGCATACTGCGATTATAACTCAAACGATTTAAATAAAAACAAAATAGTTTCATTAGTAGAGATCAAAATAAACCTTGAATAAGAATAAAGTAGAACTAGATTCATGGATTTAATAGTTTGACGACCAAATTAGTTGAAATGAAAACTTGAGAAAACCGTGTAGTGGAAACCAAAAAATGTTACTAAAACCGTCCCTTAACCCAAACGGGAATAATTTATAGGTTTGTAATGAAGTTTTTTTAAAATGAAACAAGTTCAGAGGCTAAATTAAAGCGAAACAAATGAATAGTAGTTTAAATCAAATTAAAAAATTTACAATAATCAACGTTTAAAATGAGAGAAAAGTTTTATTTTAATATTACACAAATTGTCAACTCACGAGAAGGCTTCATATCGATTTCTTTTGCTCTTCGAATACATAAAACTCCACAAAACGAAAATATTGCAATGACATAAAATTTCAGCCACTTGAAGGCCTCAATCGGAATACCCAGTTTTCATTAAAAATGCGATAAGATATGTTCAGATTAATCTACATAATAACTTACCCGAATAATTTTAGATGAATCTGTCAATCGATAATCCTGAAAATGAAATGCTATAAATTTAATTACCGGATGTAAATAAACTATCGCACTTCCTTTCAAACGCTTAAGCCGCAAGATCCGTCGGAAATCACATGAAATCGCCAAACACACGTCTATACTTCATCGATTCATCCGTTCGACATCCGTTCTCGCACCTTAAACGTTCAGATCACCCACTTATAGAATTGTTCAATGGAATTAACTTCAACATTAGATTTAAAGAATCAATAAACTTTTATTATAAAATATGGTGATAAGAATTATTCGATCGAATAACATTTTGTATTATGGAAAGTCCGAAAATAGGAAAAATGAATAAAATAGACAAAAATAAGATATAATACAGTTGCATAAAACCTAAAATCCCAACTTGCGTACGATGGTATCTTCATTAATGTGGTCGCCACCCATAATGTCAACTCTATAACCCCTTAAAATTAACATGCCTAATTAAATAAAAATCAAGCGGATTAATGGACTTACCACCCGTGTATTACTAGTTTCACTAGCATAAGCCACCCGTTTCGAAAGAATCCGACCAAATAAAAAGATACTAGAACTCGATAAGATTAAATTGGATGACACCCTCAACAGCGATATAGGCCCTAATTATTTGTTAACAACCTAACATGGTGAATTAAGCGGAGCTAATAATAAAAACGTTTTAGACATGTCACCCGAACGAAGCATCAGTCGAAGTACAGGCAAACAGGGACAGACAAGAGTTCAACTGACCGCGAGGACATTCGATCAGATAAAACAACAGTGGCCGTATCCAACTACCTGGAGGATATTAGGCGTAGCGAAGGATCCCTGCGGTCTCTCGGGACAGCAATACCCAGCTGCGGAGACCTACACGAACGCGCAGGACCTCCTCACCCAATGGGAAAGGGTGCAGGAGCAAGTGGATTTACACGTGGTTAAGGCGAGGATGTATCTTGCAAACGTGGTGGAAGACATCCTCGCCGGGCGGATTGCAGTCGCCTATCCACCTCGCCCAGTCCGTGATACCCGTCGACCTTATACCGTGGAGGCTCTCAAACGAAGCCTGAAGAGATATTGTCCCGAAGAGTGAATCAATAGTGATAGTTTTATGTAATGACTGATCTAAAATATTAGAAAAATATGCGTGTTATTTCTTCTTATAGTTAGAATTATTAGTGACTTTTTGTTTAATGAGATAAAATTTATCTAACTTAATCATTAATAAATTAAAATGATCTATTTGATTATAGCGATGTCTTCCTTACGAATCTTACAGACTGAATTGGACCACGCAAGACAGACAAACGCGGAATTACTCGCCCAGATTATTCAATTAACCCGCGAAATGCAGCAGATAAAAGCCACATGGACGGATCCAGCAAAGACGAAAGCGGTCTACCACCGACTCACGGCGGCCCAGAAAGGCTGGACAGAGGAACGGCAGCTCAATCAGAGCCTGCGCACGCAAATTCGGGGACTCGAAGTAGCCCTAGCGGTCTGCCGGGAAGGGGAGGCGATAACATATCCGCTCATCTTCGCCCCAACCCAGATGTCGCAGAAGACCACCCAATCAGTGGAGCAAGCTACCCTTCCAGCAAACAATCGTCGGCCGGGACGTAAGGAACGTGCCCGACGTCGAGCAATCCAGCTGCTAACCAGTTAATTCGTAAAAATTGCGCGTGTTGTTAATTAAATAGAGTAGTCGTATTCTTGTGCGATTTGTTCCTTTGATATGTTTGTATACCAGCGTTAGCATAAATATTCTCATCACGTCACTGAATATTCGTTTCATCTTTCCACAGGCGAATAAGAACCCAATCTGGAATGACCACGAGGGACAGAGCAAAGCGAGCATATGTCTTCTATCGACAGCTCGTGAACCCGAGGGTTGTCCGAGCAACTATAGTACTAGCAAATGGTACTCAATTTTTGCGGGCAATCCACCACTTGAACACATTACCTACGTTGCCTAGCAACGGGTGCCAAGTGGCGATTAGCATCATTTTGTATGGCGTTACGGGGGCAACCACCGGCTAGTTCAAACAAACGATGAAACCCTGTAACCCACCACTTATGACCCGATCCGGTCATCACCCCAAAAATTCTAGGACTTGTACATCGACAAGAAATATGCGTGTCGCCTTGACATGGTTTATTGATTTTCAGTTGAACATTCTCGCAACGATTTTTCGATTTTGGATTTATTTATGCTCATTTTCTATTATGAATTTTTTTCATTTAGTAAGTTACTTTTTAATTTGTTTGCAAACAAATGAAACTTTTTATAAAAGATCTTTTCGTTTTGATTTATTTTTATAACATAATTATTTTAATAAAATAAAATAAATAAGAAAAAAATAATAATCTTTTAAACATCGTCCGTAAAATATTAATTTTACAAATTCTGTGTGTCACTCGCTATTGAGGAGTTGCTATCTCTACTTCAACCTCATTTAAATTTTCAACACTATTTTCTCTTTAATTTTCCGTCATTTTCTTCTCAGATTTCTGTCGATTTCTATTCTTCTCTATTTGCATAAAACTTTATATTTAGATCTTTCCCATGGGCCGCCACACACTCTTTCGAGAGTTGGGTGATAGGATTTAAGAATGGAGAATATTGGGCGGTTTCAGCAAACGCCTACAATGCGGATTTCCAGCTAATCACCGGTTTTTATCCGGAGTTAAATAAAATAATTTTTCTTTCTTGTGTGCAAGTGTACTATAGCCTATAGATAAAAAATGTCACATATTTATACTCCTCGATGGAGTTCGATCTCAAAAAACCTTATTTTTTATAATTTTAAGTTCAATTAAGTCTTAATTATTAAGGTCTTAATTATTGAGACCCAAAAACGAATAAAATAGACAAAAAAGATTATCTAATCCAATTATAATTTCATGAAAGTTAACGAATAATATATCATTATAAATACGACAACATAGTGCATAAAAATAATAAAACAAATTTTTACTTTTTCCGTTGACCGATTTCTAAGTAAAAGTTCAAATTAAATAGATTTATAATAAAATGGATTAAGTATTTCGTAGTACATAGAATGAAATATTTTTAAAAACGTACTGATTTTTGTTTTCCAAAAACTGCCTTATAAATCACGATTTTTGTGTGTGTATTTTGATGCAGTAAAACAAAGTTTTTTAATTCAAAATATATTTTTTCTAATTCTTTGATTTTTATAATTATTTTTCGAGTTTTAGATGATAAAACTCGATTTGATTTTTTAATTATTCTATTTTTCTTCTAAATTTTATGTTTTTCTTTCATTATTAATTTTTGTTTATTCGACACGGTAACAAATAGAAATGGAAAGGATGATTCATCAAAATAAATGAACATCAAAAAGAATAGAAAAATAAATAAATACATTAAAAATAAATATTTATTACTTTAATTTGTAATAAATAAATTCATCTAGTGAATATTAAACAACCTGAGAACGAGAAATTCATGCAAGACATGGCTGTAGTCAAGGTCAGCGGGCCGAGTAGACAAAAGGAAACCTAGATGCATAGGCAATAATCAGTTACCTAGAACTGTTTGAGAAAATAAAATGTAAGGAAAAAGAAAATGTAAGAAATAAAATTAAAAGAAAGTATCCGGAAAGATTGAACAAACGCGAAAGAGGTTTGCTAGGAGGTTTGGTCAAGTGCAATAATTGAATTTTACACTGTTACACAACTAAAACAATTATTAGTATGTCTCAAATTTTGAACCATATTGTGAATTTAAAAATTGATTTTTGTTGATTCGATATTGTCTTGATGATTAAAAATAGAACTCGTTTGATTTGTTTCGATTTCGATTCAAGAATAATTTGATTAATTAATGGACGTTAATCATAAACGAGCATGAAACATTCAATGGTAACTGTTGAACCCAGAGGTTTACCACACAATTAAAAGTGATAATTATATGGCTTACCTTTCTCTGATAACCGTCCGTTAAGAACCAGGTTACTGGTGATAATTGATTATTCTTTTTTATACGCGTATCTGATGGGAATTCATTGTCATGTATGCGCTTGGAAATTTTATTCCAATTAGTTACTCAGCAGGAGTTATTGTTGGATGATTTTGCGAGAATGATGAATTGCGTTAGAGGTTGGGAACACGTAAGGATTATACTACCGGACTATAGTGACACAATAGTCAATTATGATGATCATGGATTGATATCAACGCTGCGATGTGAGCTAATTATGAAACAAGAGAATCATCAACGAGAGAATTATCGGAGCAATTAGGCAAGAGAATGAATAAGATACACGAATTTTTTTTAAATAAAGAAAGAAATTAATCAAAGGAAAAAATATTATTTCAAAGTTTCGGGTTAAAATATTCAATTCTTCATAACCCCTTGTGTCCCTCTTGGCCCCAAGTTGAGTCCCCAATGTCCATATCTTGATAATAAATATTAATTAAATTGCATTTTCCTTGGAAATCTTTTCTATAAAAAAATACCTCAATTGCAGGAGAAAGATAAATATTAATATCTCAGTAAATAATTTTCAAAACGTTCTAATGGGATAAATGGCTGTTTAACACAGTAAAACAAGAAATTCATAGAATAATGCTATTTAACCTTTTGCACTTTTGGGATATATATTTCTTAATCATTTATTTTCTAACAGATCCAGAATTTCCCCAACATTTACAATCAATCCGTTGAGTTCAAAGGGTCTTATAAGGAATTCAGGCGAATTGACAAAGTTTCGAGTGATAATTACCTCCTTCAAAAATGAATTATAATTCCTAGAGATTCTATGACACATTTCAAGTGTCTCATTAATATTTGTCAAGAGGTCACGGAGATTATTTTTCAATATATAAATTGAAGTAAAATCATACAAAATGTCAAACATGAAAATCTCAATCATTTTGCTAGTTTGCGGTCTCGCCATTGCGGCCGTCAATGTCAAAGTTGATGCAATTCCTACAGGAATGGATCAATTCCCAGAAATTAGTCGAGTGGAATATGATAACTTTATGGCGAAAATCTCAACACTTCTTCCTGCCGATGTGTTCCAAAAAGTTCAGGGTTACGCAACACAATTAGCTGGTCTGTATAAACAAGTCAAAGAAGCGTGGAGTGATCCAGCGAGAAAAGACGAATTTAACGGTTTATTTGAGAAAGTTATGGCAATCGTCAAACCGTTGATGGAAATAAAGGACAAATATTTGCCTGATCTGAATCTCGATGATTTATTTGATGCAGATTCTAATGTCGAATCCCGTTAATTGTAATAAAATATGAAGTTCGCAAAATATTTGTTTTTCTTCTTTAAGTTTAATATTTAAACAAATAATTTCCAAAATAGATTTTTTGTTTTATTTAATGGCAGACGATGGCCAGCTGTTTTAATTTGTTTTGGAATAGATTTCTATCAAATTAATTTATATATAAATTATAACGTCATCTGCCCCGAAGTCATTATTATAATCATAACGTTGAAAGAGTAAGATTTTTTTTAATTCGAATAGAGAATTTAATTTTTACAATGTTGAAATAAATCATATTTTGATCCAAGAAATTATTAAGTATCAAAAAATAAAATTTATTTTTCTTGCGTTTTTTTTTCTCATTTGCATAAATCCGAAATTGAAATCCGACAGTTGTGTGGAGAATAAAATTCTATACGAAGGATTTATTCATTACAAGATAACAAATTGAATTTCTACACTTTTTGCGTTAATCATACGTCAAAACACAAAACAAACTTTCTATGAGAGTTTTTCGACATGACTGCGTTTTTAGATTGAAATGTATTTAACGGTAAATTTACTCAGAATTCCTTTTTCCACAAAATAAAATTTAACGAAAATTAAAATAAATTTTAATAAAAAATACATTTTACCAATTTCTTAGTTTAATGAATTTAGGAAACTTTTGATGATTAATCATGATTTCGGTGCTCGCCAAAGGTATGTCTCATTGTGTGTTCCTTCTTTGACTCATTGTGTGTGTTCCTGCTTTGACTCATTGTGTGTGTTCCTGCTTTGACTCATTGTGTGTGTACCTGCTTTGACTCATTGTGTGTGCTTCTGGTATGACTCATTGTGCATGCTCCTACTTTGACTCATTGTGTGTGTTCCTGCCTTGACTCATTGTGTGTACTCATGAGCGACTTCGAAAATCTAACAACAAGCTATTTAATACTCTTTATTTCCCTTTGTAAGACAATTCAAAATCTTAGTTATATTTCAAACATAATTCATCTAATTATAAAAATAGTTCACATTCGTTCTTTAAAGAGAAATTTATTGTATATAAAATTTGAACATCAATTGCCTTCCATTGACGTACACTGACATGCATAGACATCCATTGACATTCATAGACATACAACTTGTACTTTTTTATTTTACACTTTCTCAGGCTTCCGTTTACTCCTATTCGGCGTTTATACCTTATTGCGAATGTGAACTAAGCCTGTTCAAGTCTTTGATGCAGTCCAACAGATATGATAAAACAGAAAAACCGTGAGTGTAGTATATAAAAAGCTGTGTGAGCTTGCATCGAGATATCTACTTGCAGACCCGATCTAGCTTGGTGGCCCTGGTATTGTTAACCAGGTTGATGAAAGCATCTTCTAACATAAACAACATCATAATAAGGGAAGCTCAACTCAAACTCAAAGAGCAGTATTAACAATAGTATATAGCAGTACAACCCTAGCAATATATTAGGTTAAGTGGTATCAGACAGATCACCTAATTCTCTTTTGCCTATAATTTCAAGAGTATGACCCCCAGGAACTCTTATTTATGGTGAAAAATGGGTTTGCGTACAGGCGATTAAATCAAAATTTAGGATTTGAGCATGGAACAGTTAATAATTTCCAGAATTTGTTAGATAAAGGTTATGAAAGGTATTCTTGAGAGTCAGCTTCCTCTTTTTCCAAATGAGTTTGTATGAAAGAATTGTGTATAAGTAAAAATTTTAATGCATCTTGTTTGTGGCATATAATGGGAGTGGTCCAGATATTTTACTTTTATTATTTACTTTTGATATTTTAACGCTATTATTTCTTTACAAGTCTAAGGAGTTTTGAGCTTTATCACTTAAATTTAATTTTTGATTTTTACATACAGATTCATATTCTTTGGCAGATAAGTTACTTTGAGCATATTCTGTATGTCTCTGCCATCCCACTGATCAGCACATGTGCTGAGGTTTACAAAATCTCAACTAGATTGTCTTATATAAGTAACAAGATTGACACTGATTAAATAAAGTTTATTTAATATAATAATTTCAAAATGAATCACTGTTAATTTTGTGATGTCATACTTCTACTTTTAAGGAGAAAACAGACTAGAAAGAATATGCCCGCTAAGTTTGAAAAGCCTGACTTTTATAATCGAATATGAACTTTTGTGTAAAATTAAAAAAGTGTCTATTGAAACAAAAACTGAAACAGATCTGTCAAGGTTGATGATGAAACAATAACGATGGAAAGACATTGTGATTAAGAGAAAGATTACAGAAATGACGTTGCCGGTAAGCCAAAAATTGAGTATTTTCCTATAGTAAGTTTGTCATAAAGTTTGTAACAGTTCACGTGTTGTATGACCTAAACATAATTTATGTTATATGACATCCGAATCGACAGTTTTATAAATACAGTTATAAATGACGACAATCTGTGAAAATCTAAATTTCCTAATGTAAATAGTGAGGATAATTAACAAAGAATTCGACATCTCAAAGATGGAAAGGTTTGTATTCCAAAAAGTGATCTCAATCCACAATATTGACAATTATGTGTTCAAATAAAGCCGACAAATGTTTTATATAAAAAGGCTTGGTTCTATGTTATAAAATGTCTATGGACGTCGATATCTCCTTGTGGATGTCTATGAATGTTTTAACCTCATACACAATAAATTCCTCTTAAAAGAACAAATGTAAAGTATTTTAATTATTTGGTTGGTTTTTTTTGAAATATTAACTTAGTCTTTGACCTGTCTAATAAATGAACACGAATAAATTCAAAGAATTTATTTAAATCGCTTAATTTTTATAGATTACTCAATGCATTCGTCGGACCCCCATTATTTGAAATAAAGAAAATCTTACTCTTTCAACGTAATGATTATAATAATGACTTCGGGGAAGATGACGTTGTTATAAATCAGGAACATTGAGTCAAACACAATGAGTCAAAGCAGGAGCATGCACAATGAGTCAAAGCAGGAACACACACAATGAGTCAAAGCAGGAACACACACAATGAGACATACCAGAAGCACACACAATGAGTCAAAGCAGGAACACACACAATGAGTCAAAGCAGGAACACACACAATGAGTCAAAGCAGGAACACACACAATGAGTCAAAGCAGGAACACACACAATGAGACATACCTTTGGCGAGCACCGAAATCATGATTAATCATGAAGTTTCCTAAATTCATTAAACTAAGAAATTGGTAAAATGTATTTTTTATTAAAATTTATTTTAATTTTCGTTAAATTTTTTTTTTGTGGAAAAACGAATTCTGAGTAACTTTACCGTTAAATACATTTCAATCTAAAAACGCAGTCATGTCGAAAAACTCTCATAGAAAGTTTGTTTTGTGTTTTGACGTATGATTAACGCAACAAGTGTAGAAATTCAATTTGTTATCTTCTAATGAATAAATCCTTCGTACAGAATTTTATTCTCCACACAACTGTCGGATTTCAATTTCGGATTTATGCAAATGACGAAACAAAACGCAAGAAAAAATAAATTTTATTTTTTGATACTTAATAATTTCTTGGATCAAAATATGATTTATTTCAACATTGTAAAAATTAAATTCTCTATTCGAATTAAAGAAAATCTTACTCTTTCAACGTTATGATTATAATAATGACTTCGAGGCAGATGACGTTATAATTTATATATAAATTAATTTGATAGAAATATATTACAAAACAAATTAAAACAGCTGGCCATCGTTTGTCATTAAATAAAACAAAAAATCTATTTTGTAAATTATTTGTTTAAATATTAAACTTAAAGAAGAAAAACAAATATTTTGCGAACTTCATATTTTATTACAATTAACGGGATTCGACATTAGAATCTGCATCAAATAAATCATCGAGATTCAGATCAGGCAAATATTTGTCCTTTATTTCCATCAACGGTTTGACGATTGCCATAACTTTCTCAAATAAACCGTTAAATTCGTCTTTTCTCGCTGGATCACTCCACGCTTCTTTGACTTGTTTATACAGACCAGCTAATTGTGTTGCGTAACCCTGAACTTTTTGGAACACATCGGCAGGAAGAAGTGTTGAGATTTTCGCCATAATGTTATCATATTCCACTCGACTAATTTCTGGGAATTGATCCATTCCTGTAGGAATTGCATCAACTTTGACATTGACGGCCGCAATGGCGAGACCGCAAACTAGCAAAATGATTGAGATTTTCATGTTTGACATTTTGTATGATTTTACTTCAATTTATATATTGAAAAATAATCTCCGTGACCTCTTGACAAATATTAATGAGACACTTGAAATGTGTCATAGAATCTCTAGGAATTATAATTCATTTTTGAAGGAGGTAATTATCACTCGAAACTTTGTCAATTCGCCTGAATTCCTTCCAAGACCCCTTGAACTCAACGGATTGAATGTAAATGTTGGGGAAATTCTGGATCTGTTAGAAAATAAATGATTAAGAAATAAAAAATCCCAAAACTGCAAAAGGTTAAATAGCATTATTCTACGAATTTCTTGTTTTATTGTATTAAACAGCCATTTATCCCATTAGAACGTTTTGAAAATTATTTCCTGAGATATTAATATTTATCTTTCTCCTGCAATTGAGGTATTTTTTTATAGAAAAGATTTCCAAGGAAAATGCAATTTTATTAATATTTATTATCAAGATATGGACATTGGGGACTCAACTTGGGGCCAAGAGGGATACAAGGGGTTATGAAGAATTGAATATTTTAACCCGGGACCTTTAAATGATATTCTTTTGGATGTTGTAATATCAGAGAAATATCTGACACAATATAATTCACAAACATATCAGCACTTGTTGAACAACTTGATCAATTATTTTCATTAAAAAATTTGAATAAAATGCATTTGTCTAGAAATGTTGGTTTTGCACTAAAAAATCAATATAAATATTTTCTATATAATGAACAAGTGAACTCTAGACTTGTGTAAATTATGTTTTGGCCTAACTAAATTCTTTTTATTACTTTAGACAAATTTTTGTTGTTGATGTTTTATTGTTTCATGGCAGTCCCGTTGGTTTCGGATTTTAATAAAAAAATAACATCATTTCTTGGTTAATACTTAATGGAAAAATTAATTCTAGTGTCAAAATCTTCGAATTATGGGTCAAATGTAGATTGAAAAGTGTGTTGGTGAATAAGTTTTATTTAATTTTTAATTTCCTATGGTTACTGTATGACTGTAACGCTACCTCTTTGACTTATATTTTCTATTATTTTGAGTGCCCAAACGTCCTGAGCGTTTGCCATATATTTCGATGAATTACGTTTATTCTCGCAATAAGCTAAGTGTTGGATTTGATTGTAAAGAGAGAGATATTTGTTTTAAATATAATTTATATATTCGTTCCTTTTGTTCATTACTACCATCATCTACAAAAAGTGAATATTCATAAATAAGATAAGTATCCTTTGGTTAAATGAGTCCCAACTTGAGCAATAGCAACTTCAAAACATTGTCTAATTTCTTCTTTATCAGTTAAATATACTAACATAAATTGGCAATATTCAAACTTTACATCGACGCTTCTATAATCTTCAATTGCACGAATGAATAGAGCACGTATGAAATCGTTGTCTGAATTAATCAACTTTTCATCATTGATCCAAAAGGTGATTTATCTCAACTTCGCTTGGTGTAATGTAGAATGAATGTTTGAGTTTGATTGGCTACGACTGTGTGGTTAATGCTGATTGGCGACATTCAACGCATCATAGCTTTTTATTATAAAAATTTCATATTTTATTTTTTTTATCATGACTTTTAGATGTATAGATCATGTGTTTGTCTCCAAATCTTCATCGGACCAAATAATCTTCACCGTTACTTTATTGAGAAACCGTCTATATTTCCTCCAGAAAAATCTTAATATATCAAGCATGCCTTAAAGATTCCAAAACTTCCTTGAAGAGAGTTTACAAAAGCTCAGGGTAAAATGCGATCGTATCAAGATGACATGGTTTTTCCACAAGAAAGTAAAAGATCTCAAACAGCCAATGAATAGGCTGTCGAGGAGCCGGGACGATCTCATCTCAGAGAGTCGACATAGAAGATAATAATTGCGGTGCAAGGCACGGGGCTATTTCAGACCTTCACAAAAGTGGAACTACAGCGTCAGATGCCGGGTGGCGACGTGGCACGGAAATTGAATGTAATACCCGAGCACCACGTCAATGAAAGTGCATCGCAATCGACCCCGAAAATAAAACCAACCACGCACAAACATCATCCAACCAAAAATCGATGGCTCAGAGAACGGAGAAGGGCGTTGAATGTCCAATTGTTAGCTAATGCAGCTTGTCTACTAGAGAATCATAATGGAAGACGTAGAACCCCTCATACCGATGAATAACAGAAAATTGAACATCTTCTGGGTCGAGAATATTGCAATGACAATGAATTTATGTGTTAATGTTGGCAATCCAAACCCAACAAGAAGACTACCAGACTTTCAATTCTGATCTGCGGATGCCTCGTGAACGAGTTTCTCGTCATCGTCATCTCTCCGTCGACATAGATGCTAGCGACGAGGAGATCTGGATGGACTTAAATGATTGCAACCATTTGTTGTGAAGAAACTGAAGACTTCAATTCCGTCGTGTAGATATTTTTTGTGATGGATGTTGTAAAAATTCGTTTTGATGTATTGGAGAATTAAATCTTCCTTTAAGATAAATTTGTTTATATTGTAACTGGAAATTATTAAAATTAATAGTGTTTGGAATGGAAAATTATGGTGACTAAATTCTTTTAGGAAAGATTTTTGTCCGTTATTTATTTGGTTATGTAAATAAATGTGTGAATGGATTGCCAAACTCGAGTTTAATGAGATATAATAAAAATTTCTGACTTAATTATAGTAACGAAATTTTGTAAAATAGTTGTTGTCAAGGATTTAAATGAAACTTAGTGACTCTCAAGTAATTACAATTTAAATATGAAGGACTTAAACAAAGGTTAAATTTCATAAAATAGTATTAGCCCCTTTAGGAATTTTAGATTAAATGAAACTTAGTGACAGTATATGGTTATATCACCGCTAGACCATGTCACCACTGTACCACATACCCCCCCCCGGTAAAAAAAATTTCTAAGTCTAAAAGTACAAAAACTTTTAAGACAAAGACCATGACTCATTTAAGGTCATTGGATGAGTCATCATAATTTTCAAGGTCATTCAAATTTTCTCAAGGACGTAGTATTTTTAAACATTTTTAAATTTAAATTACTACTTATTTTTATAAGTAGTGTTTTAATGTGTTTTAATTTTTATTCTATTATTATTATTATTATTATTGTTACTATTATTATTATTATTATTAGTATTATTACAAGTTTTTATTATTATAATTTTCATTATTATTTTATTTAAATTTCAACAAAGTATATAAAAGTTATAAAATTATTTCAATAGAAAAAGTTTGTACAATGCAATAATAAAATCGATATACAATATTTTTATATGATATTCATGTTTTGGCTCAAAATATGAAAAAAGTTTTATATATGCTATTTTAATAATAAAAATTAATAAAAAATCACAACCATAAAATAAATAAATAAATCAATAAAAATATATTCACATCACTCTGACAAAATTAAATCTTCGATGTCTCGACTGAAATCACTGTAGGAGCTGTCATAACTTGGGCTGTGAGTACTTTGATAGCTGGGGCTGTGTGATACTTGGTCATCATCAATGGCATTGATTCCTAAATAATGACCAAATGCGAGACTGGAATTTCTACCCACCCAATAATGCTTATCGTCTTTATTGGTAAGTTCAATTTTATTTTTCTTAAATGTAAACAATTGGTGGTTCCGCGTCCCTATCCTAGTTTGAGGCACCGTGAATATTGTGTCATTATTAAAACAATCTAAATATGACTGGTGCTCAATCTCTGCCCCCAACAACTTCACCCCTTTAGCCCTCATTGTATCTTTAGTACCTAAAACACTATAGCACTTGGGTCTTAAGAAAATCCACTGCTTTTACCCGAGACCTTTACTTTCGTCTTTAAATTTTCCTATCGCTGAATCTAGTTTCCTCGAGTACAAGTAATATGCCATGTCGTAATTAGACGTATCTAAAAGGTTGTCTTTTATCATTGCCGACAAAAGAGTGTCTAGCCTACAGTGCTTAACCTCAAGGAAAAATGAATACGTGTCGCCGGCAACGATATTTATTTCGCAATTAAATTCATTACGATATTTAACTAATTCCTTATATTGTAGTTAGTACATTCTAAGTTTAGACAGGTTTAAAACTGATTGTCCAATGCAACTAGGCCTGTCTAAACATATCGATTTCTTATTCAGATGAGCAGCAATCAGGTTATCATCAATTACGATAGATTTTCTGAAAGTCGGTTTTGAGGCATATACAATCACCTTTTCATCAGAATTGCATAGCCTCAAATTCATCCGTTTTTTAATGTTTTTAACAGACTTTCCATACAAACTATTATTATAACGTTTAATCAAGTCCCTATATAGCTCGCTAGTACTTTGAGCTCTTAATTTTGTGTTTTTGTCTATGTGTGAATGAAATATAGGTGCTAGTTTAAATTTAATTGCGCGATGAACTATAACAACCTTCACACCGAGAGAAAGGTAAAGCTTGAGAAGCCGCCAATGAAGAACATGGTTCTTCTTAGGCCAATGCGTGAACATCAACTTCTCAACTTTTGAGTTTCGTGAACACATCTTTTCCAGACCAATCGGAAAATCATTCAAAAAATCATGCACACAATGAGGAATCTCGATATCAACATCCATTTTATAACCATATGGAAGGGTTTCAATATCCTCAACATTCATGCACTCATTCAATACATCACCCAAACCATCATACACCTAAACAAAATCTGCATACGGAAGATATTGGCAAAGAGCCCAACCATACAAATTATTTATATCTATGTACAAGAGTTCTGTATCCTCAGAACTTGCGGCATAATGCCTGTTAACAAATGTTAACCCACCCGTATTCCTCCATCGTAGAAATTAAACATTTCCATGTCCTGCAGAAGTTCTATAGGTTCCTTTAATGCCATGAGAGCTGACGCCCATGACATACCAGGAATTCCATAAAAATTAAGAGGTTCTAGACTATTATAAGAAATTGCTTTTGCGTTAAATTGCTGAAAGTAATCCGCAAGGAGGAATACGTCTAATTTTAAGTAGGTTAACATATAATCTAACATTGTCTCGCAATTTTGCTGTGTCCAAATTTGTTGAACTGTAGCGTATTCATCAGCAGATACATAACCTCAAATAGGAGGCTATTTAGTCGTCGATTCAAGAACCTCAAGAGATATCGCAAAGTCATAAAGGAAAATAGACTTGGCTCTAACATTTGCGCTATCAAAAACAGAATCAGTTAAAGGCAAATCGGTAAGTGTCTTTACCGCTTTTGCAAAAGATGAATTAACAAATTGCATGCTGTCTATAAAACGAACAGGCAACTTATTAATGTACGCGATGAGGGAGATAAATTTTTCAGAAGTGGTCGGAATAATATTTAATTCCCTTGAAGAAAAATTATTTAAACCATACTTTAAAATATGATGGAGATCATATCCCCTCAAATTGTGAAAAACCACAGGTAATTGTTTTTGGATTCGTCGAGAAACATTACACTTCCTACAAGCAGCCCTTAAATACTTACCTGAGAAATGACAATGATCCTTAACTTTATCCCTAATAAACTTTTTACACAAATAACAAGTGCGACATTCCTTGAACTCCCGTTCCTCGTTGAAAGATAGTGGTCCTATAGTTTTTTGACAATGAACCTCGTAATATGGCAAGACAATTGAAAGAGCGATTTCATCAATCTTTTTCAAAAACGCCAAAACGCAATCATCGCCAATAAAATTATAATATTGTTTTGTATTTGTATAGTTATTAATTAATAGTAGACCTGCTGCTAACGGCATGTGTATTTGATGATGCCTTATATCCAGTGGTAAAATTGATTCAAAATCCGCATAAATTACGAATGGCGGGGTAATAGTTTTTGCATAATTAGAAAATTTTAAATATTTATTTTTAGACAACGTATAAAGGATAGTGCCTGTTTGATTTTTAATGCACAAGGAAACATGGGTGTCAAATGCCGGTTTTAATCTAAAGCCATTAAGACAATGGAGACACCAATGTATAGAGATTTGGATATTGCAAGATGAAGTCGCATGGCAGTTCATTAATTTATCCAAATCAAAAACAGCCGTATAGTGATAATTATCGCCGTCCTCCAAAAGAAGTAAATAAATAGGTGTACCGTTAGTAACCTTGGAGCGGTGCATTATATCTAAATGTGGATGATGGGGTATATAATTTATATCATCATTTTGAGGAATTTTAGACGGTTTTACGTTATACGTCAAAACATTTATAGCAAGGTTTAAGCCCTTGTTCTTTCTCTCGAACTTGGGAATATTACAGAGTCTCATAGAACAATCGTCAATGGGGTCAAAATTCAATTCGTCCAAATAATTGTCGTAAGAAGTAACTCTGTTTCTATGGGTGCGAACTACATTACATTTTAAAAGGGCTAATATACTATATATAAAATAATGATGGTCATTGTTTTGAACATTAACTATAGCTTTTTTTCCAGATAAAGATCTTGGTGTGGGGATATAACTATGGCCAGCTAGTCTATTTATGGGATAATATTTAGTTAATATAAAATCAATTTCTTTGATTTTAACAACCCGCCATTCACTCCCTTAATATGTGAAATGTTCTATTTTATTATTTAATTTAGTAATCCCATCGAGCAGTAAATTATCAGAAAAAAGTTTTGCTTTAATACTAAAAAAGTTATCTTTAATTTCACCGTCTTTTTCGAATTGTATAAGAATGCTGAATTGTATTTTAACTGACCCCATTTTGCTTATTTCAGATTTTAATTTATTAATTATTTTATTTTTTAGGAAGATTTGAATTAGATTTTCGTGTTCAACATCGAATCTAATACTTTCATGGGTTCCATTTAAATCTAACCTTATTTCAGGTTCATTATCAACATTAATTGAACCCCCTATCTGATTATTATCATCATCATCATCATTAATGATGATGTCAACCCTTTTAATTTTAGAGGGAACACACTGAATATTTGCAGCAGGTCGTTTATTAAAATGTCTCGATGTATTATTTCGTTTATTATTATTATTATTATTATTTCGTTTATTTATTTTTCGAAAGAGATTTTTTATTTAAAGTAAATTGATTTAAGCCCCTTATAAAACTCTAAATATTTTATATCTTGGGCAGTCTCGCATTTGGGTCATATGAAAAAATTGATGCCAAAGAATTTATACCCGTAGTATCGCTTCATTTCACCATGACATTTTACCAAATGAAATGTTGAAGCGATGCAATATTTCGGATATAATTGATCTGATAAAATATATATTTTAAATATCGATAAATATAACTTTTCAATAACTTTTTCAATAAATATTACAATTATTAGGTTTTCAATATCATAAATATAAATAAATATAATTTTTTCAAACAATTATTAAGTTTTCAATATCACAAATAAAGGTTTTCAATAAATATCACAAGTTTAGATATTTCATTAATTCTAACATTATCACAAATTTAAATAAATATAACAAATATATTATAAATATAGATTTTCAATAACAAATTTAAATAAATTTTTCAAATATATCACAAATTTAGGTTTTCAATGACTTTTCAATAAATTTTTCAATAACTTTTCAATAAAAAATTTAAATAAATTTTTCAATCTATATAAATTTTAATAAATTATTAATATTTGTTTATATTCAATCCAAATGGATTAAATAATAATAAATGTTAATAATAATATTAAAATAATAAATGTTAATAATAATATTAAAATAATAAATGTTAATAATAATATTAAAATAATAAATGTTAATAATAATATTAAAATAATAAATGTTAATAATAATAATAAAATAATAAAGGTTAATAATATTAAAATAATAAATAATAATATATTATAGAAATAACAAAAAACTAACATTTATCATCATCATTCACGTCAATGTGGACATTATTCACCGAAAAATCATCATCCACAGAAAAATCTTCATGATCCAAATCTACTAAAATGTTTTCAAAGAAAAAATAAAATTAAAATTTACCATCATTATCATCATCTTCGCTATCATCGATAAAGATAACTTCATTTTCTAAAATAAACCTAAATAAGCCGAAATTAATTTAAAATTTACCTCTTTCAAATTCATTAACTCCGTCGATCTGATTCTGCATTGTTGAAAACCAGTCTAAAATAATAAATAATAAAAGAAAAATAAAATTAAAAAATCCTTACCGGTTTCGGAAGTCAGACGACTTCTTAAACTATTATTTCGACCTGCCATTTTGAAATTTTGAATTAATTGTGACAAAATTGTCAATGTTTATAAAGAGAATCAGATTTAGGTAGGTGAGAGATTTTGATGTATGTGTTCTTTGTAAATCACATACAAACAAAAGTATGTATGTGTTTTCTTTGTACATTACTTACAGTTTTGTGTATGCATGTAGTCACGCACTTATCATGCAGTGTGAATCATGTGATGCAGTGTAAATCATGGTGATGATGATTCATTACCACTGGTTTTGTTATAATTAATTAATTAATTAATAATAATAATAATAATAATAATAATAATAATAATAATAATAATAATAATAATAATACATAACAATAATAATAACACAAACCTTAATACATTTATTATACATCAAATCGCTTGGATAATAACCAAGCTAAACAATGTTGACCACATGTTAAGGTGCATGGTTTTTGATACATAGTTTTTTTTATACATAATAGGTTTACCCATTGTTTGCAGTTTCGAAACCATTTAAGCCGGATAATATAAACCCATAGGATCAAATACAAATATTTTGCTAGGTTTCATATATATTGCTAACCAATGTTCTCCACCGAGATTGAGTATTGACGATTATGGC
This sequence comes from Schmidtea mediterranea, assembly GCA_022537955.1. NCBI lineage: Eukaryota > Metazoa > Platyhelminthes > Tricladida > Dugesiidae > Schmidtea > Schmidtea mediterranea. Next base: position 80,008,782 of record CM039681.1, read on the forward strand.
TTGATTATTACGTAAATATGGAATTTTATCAAGAGGAGATACCCCTAAAAATTCATGTCCTAGTATTTATTTTCCAATTCGATAGACTTGAATAGAACTACATCAATAATATTAATAATACATGAAAAACTTACTCCATGCAAATTATCATAAATTATCTATACATTTATACCAACATTTTCAAACCAAAATGGTTCTGTTTGCAGTTATTTGAATCTCATTTTCAAATATTCCATATATTACAACATGCACCGGTTCAATCGTAGGTTTAGCAAACTTTATATCTAATCGTAAATTTCCATTTTAAGGTAATTGACTCTGATTTAAATCAAAATCGGGCGCCAAAACAAATGTAAAGAAAGGATATTTGTTTTTAAAATCATCAAGAGTTATACCACAATTATGGTCTTTATCCAAATAACCCATATTTCTCACTATACTCTGCATATATGTAGCACAATAATTATCATTATCGAAATCTTAAGTATATGTTTCTCTATAATCACTATTTTTAGATAAAGTTGACGATGTTACTCCAAAATATTTGAAAATTGAGCTCGATGTTAAGTATGATCCATTATATTATCCATTATATTGAGATTCACTTTGAAATGTTACCAATATAAAGTTGGGCATTCTTCTATCTCCAAATATTTGTTCCTTATAGAAAGAAGCTGAACCTTTAGCAATAGCAAATTGAACGATTTCCTTTGTTTTCAATAGATATATTGCATGCTTAAAATTAAGCATCAGTTGATGACCGGCTAATACAGAGAGCTCAACAAGAACTCTTCTCACCAATAATATTGAATCAACTAATTGAAGAATTGGTGCTGTGCTAGTACTTGTTAATGATAATGCCGACTCAGATCTTTTCAATCTAATGTGTACATTAACACCTGGGAGTAAATATTTCAGTTGATCCATAAAATCGAGTTGTAATGATGAGCACATTTGTCTATGAAGTTTTATTATTTTTAATTTGCGTACACCAAAAGCACTTACCCTACATGTTTGCTTATCTAATCCCAATGTATTAGCCAAATTTTTATCAAATGTCACTTCACAAATGTTATTATTCAGACTGAATTGACATAATCCATCTTTAACAAATTCAATAGTTTTAAATATATGTAAACAATTGAATGAATAATATTTATGTAATTCTTCAAGTGTTTCAATATATAAATCTTTAGTAAATGTAAATGTATCTTCAACCTCATTAATATATGATACAGTTATTTTGATGTGTTAATTCACAGGGCCGACATCAATAAAAGTTTTGAAACGTAATAGGTATTCAGTACCAGGAACAACAATGTTAAGCTTATCACTACCCATTCGTATGGAATCCTCAATACTTTCAAACTTTATTGTAAATGGGCTAAAATCACAACTAACATTCAATCCATCTTTGAAAAACATGCCACTATTTTCATCTAAAATTTGATTCGGAATATGACAATATCGATCAATATAATTGATTGAGAAAATACCACTACATATTTTTGGAAAACGCTTCTTTTAACCAATTTTACAATGACTATAAAATTGGAATGTATTGTACACAAATGTAAAGTCTTACAAAGCAACTTTCCAATTTCTATGTAAATAAATAGGATTTTGAAGATCAACCATAAATTTACTTGCTTGATTTTCCGGATGGATTAGTGTGCAACTATTGCACGGTAAAATAGTATAGAAACTCAATTTACTAGGTCTTTTGATATCCATGAGGGTTTTTGATATCCATGCCATTTGACATAGTATTGTTTATCCTTACCAACCTTTTTAGTTTTCAATATTTTATGAATTCTAAACATTGTAGGTTTGGAAATAACTTGTGATTCCTGTTCATAGAATTTCCCTTGTATTACATTGTTGTCACTGTCTTTAATAACATACATTACAGGACTCTGTTTAGTATTAATTTTTGTAATTTGAAATTACTATCGAAATTTTTGATGAAAGGTGAAGCAGATATTTTACTAATTCTAACGTGATCACCAACTTTATATTTTGGTTTTGTAATTTTAACAACTTTTTTTAGATCGTACTGGTGTTTTTGAGCTGATATCTATAGGTCTCAAACCATTCATACCTCGATGTGATGAATTATTATAACTAACAAGTATTTTCGGTAATACATTTATCCATATTTTATTACTTTGATGCACAAAATATTTCTTCAGTCTATCCCTCAATGTCCGGTTAAATTTTTCAACATGAGCAGCATTGTATTGAGAATGTACAGAGTAATGATTTATTTTGAGACGATCCAGGATTTGCTTAACTTTACTATTGTAAAACTCCTTGCCTATAATAATAATAATAATATTAATAATAATAATAATAATACCTAAATCGGTTTGCAAATTGTCAGGATGCCCATTTTTAAATAAAATATTAATTGCTTTAGATATTTCTTCTGCAGATTTTGTCTTTAATGATACACCGCGGATAAAACGACTGAAAACATCAATACACGTTAAAATATATTTATAACCCTTGTTAATCTTTGAATATAGTATCATCTCCATCAAATCCATTTGCCATAAATCATAAATACGGAATATCTTATAAGCTCTCGTTGGAAATCTTTTCCGCATCGGTTTGTTAAAACTGTACGCAAGCTGATCTGACAACCACTTTTGCGTTTCCTTTTTCGAATTTGGGAGTCTTTTCTTTAACTTTGCCACTCCACCGAAACCTACTTCGTCTTCTGGGTTCGTCCAAATCTTCTCCATTACAACAGATGATTTAAATTTTAATTTAACATTAGGTAATGATTGCCCCATCATTTATTGTAATCCACTTAATAATGATATTGCTAATGGTAATATAGCACCGATAAAACCGCCTTGTTGTTTATATATGATTTTTCTCATTTGCTTACGATTTTTTTTTTCAATTTACAAAAATTATCTTGAGTTAATCCATGTTCTTCATCTGCACCCTTATGCGAATAAATCTTGTTAAATTTTGTTTGGAATAAATTAGATTTCAGTAATTTACACACAAACATAGTTTTACCACTACCACTTGGGCCGACGATTTGATATACCGTATCATTTCTTAATTCCATTATTAATTTGTATAATTATAGGTTTTTTGTTTATATTATATAATTTAATGAACTCTTTCTAAAAATCATATATATAGATTAATATTTCATTATTGTTTAATTATGTTATCAAATATAAATTATAAAGGAACTTTCGACGTGTCAAAAATGACGTTTCCGACTGGTAAACCACAGTAAATTGTTGATAGGAGTGGAAAATACCCTATAATATTTTTCAAATCCGGCAAATGGAGAATCATCGGATGCAAGAAACCTTTAGATGTGAATAAGTTACAATATAGAATAAAGGATATTAAACTACAGTCAATTACAGTTACCATATATATGGGACATTCTATCAATCTATACAACATGTAAACAAAATGTCTTTGTATGTTCGAGCCAGAATTATTTCCTGCACTGAGGCCTTTAAAATAAAACCCAATGTGTGTTAACGTGTTTGCCTGTAGGAAAATAGTCATATTAGGGTTGCAAAATCTAGAGTGTAAAAATATTGTTCAGACATACAATGAAATCATGAGATTGGTTGATATCTGATTGGCTAATGATTGATTAAAGCAATTTGCTTATTCATTTTATTTCATTTTTAAAATGGAAAATATAATGCAGAACAAAAATACCACTGAATATGGTAAATTTATTATTTTTTATTTTATTATTATTATTTTATTTAGACAAATATGCGACAATGGTAATAGAAAGAATATTATTCTATTACCTGAAAATGAAGCGGATTTTGATGAACCAAGATCCTGAAATGATTCAACAACTGGTATTCAAAGAAAATGCATTCTTCACCAGTCAATATACCAGATATTATGATACATTTACAGAAATAGGTTTCAAAGAACAGGAAAACTGGTATTTAACAATAGTAATACAAGGACATAAAGCTGATCAAAATGTTGTGCTTTTTCCAATATGGGAAATTGTTACTGCTAGACTTTCACAATTATTTTAATGTATATTTTAGTGTTTAATGTTAATAAATGTATTTAAACAGATTTTGTTTTCTTTACAACATATTCCATAAACAAAATTATAATTAGTTTTAAAATTGTTTAAAAATGATGTCTGAAAAAGGTAAAATATAAAATATAAAATAATTAATTAATTTTCCTTTAGAATATTTAATAAACTTTTTGTGTGATAAACTCGAAGAAGTAACCGGTGTAAAAATTAGAGATATGTTGACTCTGGTTGAAGCATTGGGTAAAGAAAATTTTGTGATTCAGAATGTCAGAGGGATGAAGAAATTGTTAATGATGGAGAAATTATTAATAATGATGAAATTATTAATGATGAAGAAACCCTAGTTGAGCCTAACGAATTTAAGAATTGTGTTGACCATATTATAGAAAATATTATGATAGAATATTGTGGTGATGAAGCATGTACATGTAATAATCAATAAATCTGTAAAAATGTAGTTTTTTATTAATAATAATAATAACAAAGAAATATTTATTAAAATTTATGATAAACTTTATTATATATATATAAAACCGATGCTCCAGTTAATAGTTTTAATAAAAATTTGCAATTTGAAATATAAATATCGGAACGCCTGGCTTCTGCTGCAACTTGAATAATTATTATCCATCTACCGTTTGCTTCTACTCATGGATCAATTTTTTGTTTCTATTACCTAAATAATGATATATTAATAACAATATAAAGTAATATATCTCTATAGACCATTGGAAATTATTTTCATAGTCGGATCCAGATTTTAATATCATGTGTTTCATATACATTAATCCTACTATTATTCGCATCCAATTTATTATTTTCATCAAACATGTAACTAAATATCGATTGGAATGAATTTTTCTTTTTCTCCAATGTTGGCAAATTGAGAATTTTTTTATAATCAAATGGGATGTCTTCTACAATTTTCTCGGTACGGTTTACCATGAATTTTATGTTTTTAATGATATCATCTTCTTCTCTATTATTAGCAACCAGTTCATTCAACAAAGTTATAAAAAATTTAGTTTCTGGCATTTTATAAAAATATTTGGAAGTGTAAGGTTATTTATACTATATTGGACCAATAAGAATCATGCATGAACATTGCATTTAAGTTGCGATGTCTTTATTTAAGAAAATATGTAAAAATATATAATGGAAATGACAATGATGATTTGTTGCCACTGTTAAAATCAACTTCTTTCAATTTGTTAACCGGTTGTTGAAGTTCTTTCATTATACAATTGAACTGATCAGTTGTTTTATTAGAACAAAATTTTATACTAAATTGAACTTGATTCATCATTTTTTCATTAAGTTTTCGATTTTCATTCAATTCAAATATTGATTTTCTTAATTCATTTTTGATAAAAATTATGATATGATTTAGATATAAAATATCATCATATATTGCGTTCCGAGCTCTTTATAAAGTCTGATATGTGAGTTCAAATCGGAATTCTAAATTACTTATTCTTTCAGATAATCTTTTGACTGGAGTTTTCAAATATCTAGGTCTATCTATCATATACAAAATATCCATTAACACTGTTGTATCAGGACATACACATCTTGTTGAATGTTTACCTTGAACGGTTACAACAATTGAGTTAGCCATTTTAAAATAACTAACAACTAATTATTATTAAAATTTCTTTAATCATTTTCAAATCTATATAAATTAATATTTATTGTTTATAGCTAAAAAATTGTGTGTGTTTAACTTCTCATTGGTTTAAATTAGTATAAAAGTAATTGTTATTTCAATTTTTATCATTAAAATGGATGTACCGAGCGCAATTCAAGCTATGAAAGAAAATAAACATTATGGTAATTAATAATTATTACCATTATTTTTTTTACTTGTTTTATAGATGATTATTTTAAAGTTATCAAAGAACGTCTGGAATTCTATTATCCAGATATACATGAAATATTGAAGGATAAGCCAGCATCAATAATTCCAGACTTGGTCTTCAATTATTCGTCTATATGTATATTTTCTGTAATCAATGAGTTCCTATGGGATATCGAACAAAACAAAAAAGTCTAGTAGTCTTCTTGTTGGGTTTGTATTGCCAACATTAACACATAAATTCATTGCCATTGCAATATTATCGGCCGGGAAGATGGTCAATTTTCTGTTATTCATCGGTATGACGGGTTCCACGTCTTCCATTATGATTCTCTAGTAGACAGGCTGCATTAGCTAATAACTGGACATTCTACGCCCTTCTTTGTTCTCGGGGCCTTCGATTTTTGGTTGGATGATGTTTAATAAACTATGCATATTTATTATCCATTGTCCCCTGAAATGTGGATTGATTGGATCAATGATGAAAACTTAATTAATTCAGACAACGATTTCATACGTGCTCTATTCATTCGTGCAATTGAAGATTAAAGAAACGTCGATGTAAAGTTTGAATATTGCCAATTTATGTTAGGATATTTAACTGATAAAGATGATATTAGACAACGTTTTGAAGTTGCTATTGCTCGAGTTGGGACTCATTTAACCAAAGGATACTTATCTTATTTATGAAAATTCACTTTTTGTAGATGATGGTAGTAATGAACAAAAGGAACGAATAAATAAATTATATTTAAAACAATAATCTCTCTCTTTACAGAGTAATGATGAAACATTAAAAGAATTTCTTGAGTGGAATCAAGAGAATAAGGAATGGGAAAATCAAATCCAACACTTAGCTTATTACGAGAATATACGTAATTCATCGAAATATATGGCAAACGCTCAGGACGTTTAGGCACTGAAACTTATAGAAAATATAAGTCAAAGAGGTAGCGTTACAGTCATACAGTAACCATAGAAAATTAAAAATTAAATAAAACTTATTCACCAACACACTTTTCAATCTACATTTGACCCATAATACGAAGATTTTGACACTAGAATTAATTTTTCCATTGTGTATTAACCAAGATATGATGTTATTTTTTTTATTAAAATCCGAAACCAACGGGACTGCCATGAAACAATAAAACATCAACAACAAAAATTCGTAGAATAATGCTATTTAAACTTTTGTACTTTTGGGATTTTATATTTCTTAATCATTTATTTTCTAACAGATCCAGAATTTCCCCAACATTTACATTCAATCCGTTGAGTTCAAAGGGTCTTATAAGGAATTCAGGCGAATTGACAAAGTTTCGAGTGATAATTACCTCCTTCAAAAATGAATTATAATTCCTAGAGATTCTATGACACATTTCAAGTGTCTCATTAATATTTGTCAAGAGGTCACGGAGATTATTTTTCAATATATAAATTGAAGTAAAATCATACAAAATGTCAAACATGAAAATCTCAATCATTTTGCTAGTTTGCGGTCTCGCCATTGCGGCCGTCAATGTCAAAGTTGATGCAATTCCTACAGAAATGAATGAATTCCCAGAAATTAGTCGAGTGGAATATGATAACATTATGGCGAAAATCTCAACACTTCTTCCTGCCGATGTGTTCCAAAAAGTTCAGGGTTACGCAACACAATTAGCTGGTCTGTATAAACAAGTCAAAGAAGCGTGGAGTGATCCAGCGAGAAAGGACGAATTTAACGGTTTATTTGAGAAAGTTATGGCAATCGTCAAACCGTTGATGGAAATAAAGGACAAATATTTGCCTGATCTGAATCTCGATGATTTATTTGATGCAGATTCTAATGTCGAATCCCGTTAATTGTGATAAAATATGAAGTTCGAAAAATATTTGTTTTTCTTCTTTAAGTTTAATATTTAAACAAATAATTTCCATCATAGATTTTTTGTTTTATTTAATGGCAAACGATGGCCAGCTGTTTTAATTTGTTTTGGAATAGATTTCTATCAAATTAATTTATATATAAATTATAACGTCATCTGCCCCGAAGTCATTATTATAATCATAACGTTGAAAGAGTAAGATTTTCTTTAATTGAATTTCAACACTTTTTGTGTTAATCATACGTCAAAACACAAAACAAACTTTCTATGAGAGTTTTTCGACATGACTGCGTTTTTAGATTGAAATATATTTAACGGTAAATTTACTCACAATTCGTTTTTCCACAAAATAAAATTTAACGAAAATTAAAATAAATTTTAATAAAAAATACATTTTACCAATTTCTTAGTTTAATGAATTTAGGAAACTTTTGATGATTAATCATGATTTCGGTGCTCGACAAAGGTATGTCTCATTGTGTGTGTTTCTGCATTGACTCATTGTGTGTGTTCCTGCTTTGACTCATTGTGTGTGTTCCTGCTTTGACTCATTGTGTGTGTTCCTGCTTTGACTCATTGTGTATGTTCCTGCTTTACCTCATTGTGCATGCTTCTAGTAGGACTCATTGTAGATGTTTCTGCTTTGACTCATTGTGTGTGTTTATGCTTAGACTCATTGTGTATGCTTCTGGTATGACTCATTGTGTATGTTCCTACTTTGACTCATTGTGCATGCTTCTGGTATGGCTCATAATGCATTTTTTCTTTAGACTCAGGACTCACTACTCATGAGCGACTTCGAAAATCTAAATGATATAACAATAAGCTATTTAATACCTTTTATTTCACTTTGTAAGGCAATTCAAAATCTTAGTTATATTTCAATCAAAATTCATCTAATGATCAAAATAGTTCACATTCGTTCTTTAAAGAGAAATTTATTGTATATAAAATTTGAACATCCATTGTCTTCCATTGACGTACACTGACATGCATAGACATCCATTGACATTCATAGACATATAACTTATACTTTTTTATTTTAAACTTTCTCAGGCTTTATTTTTATACATTATTCAAAATTGTATTGATGGAGATTGCTATTTTCAATACAAACCTTTCCCTTTTGGGATGGCGACTAATTTAGAAAAATGTCTTTTTGGTTTAAGTTCAGGTTAATTCAATTTAACTTACCAATTTTAATGGAAGTTAAATTCGAAGTTCGATTTATTTAAGTTTAATTACAAGACCATGTACGTAGGACTAGTAAATGTTAATATTGACTTAAAACTACTAAAAGAGAGGGATGATTATCAGAAAATGACAGAAGTGAATTGATGACGTAGGCCTTCTATCGGCAGTCAAGGAGCAGTAAGCGAATATCGTAGTAGGAGTAGTGCTAAGGTAGGCGCTCACTTGCCTGTGTGGGGTTTATAGGTACTCAGTATACATGACCTTGACCCTAATTATAAACTTTCTTCTATCTGCTACTGGTTACCCGTTGCTAGGCAACGTTGGTACTGTAACCAATGGTTCTGTGACCGTCAAAGGTGAGCTTTGTTTCCAAAATTGCTAACACCCGGTCTACAACTCTTTCAGCGAGCTACCGTTAGAAGTGTTGGGCCAGAACACAGACGGCCTTGTAAATATTTAAATGAATCAGTAACACACATGCAAATATAACATGCAGATTTAAAATCGAACCTAATAAAACATCAATTAACCCTACCAAAATGTGAGAAAGAGAACAATTAAATATAAAATTATAAACACAAAAATAACTTAAAATAATAACAAAGTGCAACAAGATCCGCACGAAATAAACATAGACATAACACGAAAACCCAACAATTTGACCGAAATTTGACAATTTAAAATGCGAAATTTCATGAAAATGAAATAAAAATCAAATGATTTGAATTAGAAATAATTCAATTAAAATTTAAAATGAAAAATTGTCAAATAAAATTTCAAAATAATAAAATTAAAGATTAGAATATACCAGAAAATCCCAAGGTCAAATTTTGTTTTACTAAATCAAAAAGAACACGCAAGGTTAGGGTCGTACAATAGGTATATATACCGATTCATTTTTAAATAATAAAAAACAACTTCGTCAAATCGTTAAATCAGTTTTTCATAAACTTGAAAGTCATTTTGAATCTTCGTCGAATCCAGTTTAAATTACGATGTAAGTGAGAGTATTGTTCGGAACTCTCTCCACGTCGCATCCTCGCAACCTCGATTGAGCTCTGCTTGGGTGTCGGCGTGGGGAGAGCGGTGTGTTTTTTATGATGAATGTAACTATCGGGTAACTTATATTTTAATAAATTATTTATATAGAACCAAAACTTTGTTTTGAATTGTCGAAATATTTCCGGCCCACAGCCGAAACATGCTACAAGTTATTAAAATCCAACACACAATTCGTAATCGTGTAAGTGCGTGGAATATTGCCAATGATTCGTGCCCATGAAGGCTCCGGCGTGAGGAACGCAGGAGCTGGAACGTCAATATCATCCCGTATAGGGGAAGCGGGGGAAGGTAAAATCTTTTGGCTGTTTCCTCGTCTCCCAATTCCCATAAACTCGACCTAAATTATATTCACATACGGCTCAAAATTATCACACGAGTAGTCTAGTGGGCACTCATTAACTATAATATGAACACAATGCGCCTAAGGTCAACCAAGGGAAAGGTAACGGGGAAATAGGAAAAATGAAATCGTTGTTATGATCTTAATATGTATATTTTAACCAAAATTAAATGAAACATAGTGATAAATTTTGAGAGGTTACTTCGCACTAAAGCCAATAAAGTAATCGTTAATAAAATTTCGTGGTTATAAACTCTCATTGTTATGAACTTTTAAAGTCATGTTGAGAGTCAATAGGATTACTTGAGTAAAGAATAAAATAATGTAGTTATTGTAAACCTCAGAAACAACTGTCTTGAAGTCAATAAAATTTCATAAATCAAACAGGGTAATCGTTGTAACTCCTAAGCTACTGATTAGAATAGATTTGGGAAAAATTAAAATTAGAAATTACGAACTCTCGATATAACCCTTTGAACAATTTCGAAAAGTTAAATAATATAAAGTCGACAACAATCTATTTGGGAAATAAATTATGTGATTTAAATTTATAGACACTAAAAGTGATGATAAAAAATTCATAAAAACTTTTTAGAAATGCATAAATGACGTGAACATCATAGTTGACCAATTTGGTACCCAATGTCAAATAGATCCTAAAGTAGGTAAGGAATATATAAGCTTAAAGTTTTCCCCAATCATATGATTTAAAATTTAACTCCTTAAACAAAAATCGGAGAATCCTCAAGGGATGAATAACTTACACATTTTATTTGGATAAACTAAAAGTCCCGATACAGGTTATAGTGGAAAAGATTTCGCGGTGGAACCAAATAAACTTAAACCGTAACTGTGCCCACTGCAAATTTTTCACCATCCAAATCCAATGAAAAATAACATTCCCAAAAATTTTATTAATTAAATGAAATAGATCAATTCCAAATTATACATTCCAACCGAAATTAATTTCCATGATAAATCAAGCAATGTAGACAAGAGAGCAATAAATTGAATCCAGTAGCGATATCAGAGAAAGGAATCCCCAGGTTTTCGTGAAATGTCGAGAAATGATACCTAAAAAGAAAATTAAAATCCATAATTTAATTTAATACTATCTAATCAATACCTGTGACGAAATTGATTAGCGATCCGTGAGTAACACTTAATCATAGATATCTGAACAATTCAGGCAGACAAGTGACATGCGTTTAACGATATTCATCTATTTGTACAACAGCATTGACATTTACGATCAAATATTGATGGTTAGCTCGCACACCCAGACTACAAACCGGCATGCAAAAGGTGTGCGAACTAAGAACATTCCACACCGTGTGTTTTAGACAGTTGACGCGACCTTTACCCACTGCAATTTTCAACCCCAATAATGTCTCCACCATTTAAGTGTCGCTACTGACTCGACACCGATTATTAATTTGCAAGAGACAAAAAATGCATCGCCAATCGACCCACACAAAGGAGAATATGATGGCCAGAATCCCGGACGACGACATTGTTTTGAATCCTAGGTCTCGATCGTCAGCTAAATTATTATTCCCATCAGTTATTCTTCATTAATATGAGTCCCAGCTAAAATCTCGCAGCACCAATCCCAAAGATGTCCTCCGAGCTAAGAGTATCGCTAGTCCTGACAAAATTAGAATATAAAATGTGATGTCGGAAGTTCAGTGGTTCGCCTTGACTATTTTATTGTACCAAAGACCCCGACCCGCAGGACTTATGCACATTGGAACTAATAAGAGGGGATAGACGATACCAAATCTATTCCTAACTACTATAGCCGATAATCATAGAATTACGCAGAGATTTTCAATGGCGTGAATTGGTTAGGCATAGAGAAACGATCCGAATATTTGAATGACTCAAAACCTTTTTTTGGGGATGATTATTGGAATGCCAGAATTCCCAACCACTTCGAACGACGAAATGCCTTGGTAATTTGATGTATTTTCCGGAACCCAGGTTACCACTATATTAATAACTAAAACGTGCTACGATAACTAAATGTAATAACTAAGATAAGATGAAATAATCCGATGTAGGATTTTTGTGAATCTCTTTTAGAAAATAAAAAGTTTTTATTTTAATTTTGTGTTTATGTAACTAATTTTACGTTAACAATAGATAGTCATAGTGTACGTTAACACTGTACTGTAAATAATTTAAATTCTCTTTTCGAATTCATATAAGTATTCATTTTATTTATGTATTTATTATTATTTTTATTATTTTAGTTAGATAATGTTAAAAGATAAATCGGTGCAATAATGTATACAAAATTATCGAAATATGAATCCAATTTGTCAGTAGTAGTTACGACGAATGTTTAGCATTCTGGGCACTCGAAAATCGTTAGATAGTTGTAGGAACCTCAACTCCAATGTTATCGTAGTTAATTCCAAAATTTCTATTTGTAACTATTAGATTAGACAACCTGAAGATAACCAATTTTTCTGTATAAAATTTAAGGATTCCCTTTTATTGGGTTAAGGAATTTTTTAAACATTGTTTTTCTCTATAAAACAAAATTCTAATCTAATTAAATGACAATCCACATGAAATATATTTAGAAAGTAACATTGTAACTGAATTAGGAGAATAGGATTTTTGATTATAGTTAGTTTTCTTATGATTAGCAATTTCAATAAAATTAATTGAGAAGTAATTAATGGAAGGGTGATTTCTTCCTCAACTTTTGTAACCAAATATCGGTTGCCGATGATATAAAATTTAATTCACTATTCGATTTAAACAACACTGAAGGGAAGTTAGGGCAAAATCGTATTACATTTATTAGCCGGAACGTACCAGACATTACCACCCAGTTAACCCCAGTTTTAGTTTAGTTTTAATTAAGTTAATTTGTAAATACCTTCTTAATCTAGTTAGGTACCCTAATCTGGAGAGTCCGAAAAATGAATCAGATTATAAATGTCGCATTGCAAATCGGCATAATAAAGTGATCATACTTTTGAAAACCATAAAAACCATCTTGAGTTTTGGACAATGTCTTAACTTCTCGACGAAATATAGTGAATAGGGAATAATTTCTTCCTCTCAAAATGTACATAGAATGCATAACAATTTTAAATCTAGGTTCTTTCAGACGATTTGTGGATTGATGAATCCCGGATCACAGTACGTTTTCCCGCGCATGCAGTGAACCGATGCCGTCAGGCAATGTGGGATGCGGGATTCACCGTATCCCAAGTCAGAGAGGCCAGAGCCGGTAGCATACAACAAGTAGCAGATGTCGAACTCCCGTTCGTCGCGATAAAGCGCGAGCCGGGACGAAATCCGGCCAGGGAAATCCGCGGCCAAGCTGAGTTCCACCTCGCGCGGCTTGAGGAACATCAGCGACAAACCAACGAGCAAGTGAATCGGGCAAGACGCTACCTTGCCAATGTAAACGACGACATTGCCGCGGGCCGGATCGCCAGTACGGACGGGTACGCCCCGCCGTACAATATGTCGTACAATCTGGACGAGGAAAGGTTGAATATTCGTTCTACGGCCATCAACGTGGTCGTTCCCCAGAAAATCCTGCCCCGACATATGAGAAGGACGGAGCAGCCAGCCGAAGAACATCGCAAACATCGATATGCTCGGCCGGCCCCGGAAAGGAATGTCGATAAGTATCGCCGAAAACACCATCACAACTGGTGATTGTCAATGGAGCACGTTAACTAATTATGTATGTTTTGTTAGGTGATTTCTCAATAAATATTTAGTTGAATTTGAACACTTTTTTGGTTTAAAAATCTTTGTTATTTGATAATAATGCCTGTAGGACCCCTTAACGGATATTATGATTACTTAGCAAAAATTAAAACGAATAAATCTAATTTGATCGCACCTTTTTATAGATATGGAACCACTGAGAGTCCTGCAACAGGAGTTAGAGCACGCCTGCAGAGTTAACAAGAGTTTCTATGAACAAATCGTGCAGCTAACAAAGGAGATGCAACAACTCAAAGCCACTTGGGTAGAGCCGAAGAAGGTGAAGTTGCTCTATCAAAAGCTAACAGCCGCACAAAAGGGCTGGACAGAAGAAAAACAACTAAATCAAAGCTTGAGGACTCAGATAAAGAGGCTAGAGGAGCGGTGTCAGCTTGCCAGGAGGGTGCAGCGGTGACATATCCACTTGTCTTCGCCCCTGCTCAGATAGCATATCGTGATTCGACGGCAACTACGAAAATCACCCAAAAACCTAGTACTCATTGGCCAGGACGTAAAGAGCGAGCTAAACGCCAAGCTGCTCGAACATCAACCAACGTATAACTGACACGCCTAAATGTGTTGTTTTGTTTATAAAATATATGTTTGTTGTCATTTAAATATCGTTTAAAGGTTCACATGAATGTTAAAACACGAGAAGTAGAATGCGAGGTCTACATGAAAACTATAAGACGAATGATGAGATTAACCGTATAAAGGGACCTAAAAATCGAAATCGAGCACAGACCTTCTATCGGCAGCTCGTTGAACCCAGAGATCGTTCGATCAATTATAGCCTTAGCAATAATGATCACTTTTTGCGGACGATCTAGCCGCTCGAACACAGTTCCAACGTTGCTTAGCAACGGGTGCCGAGTGGTAAGCGAAAATATTTATATGGGGTTGTCTGGGTAATGACCATATAGCTTAAATATCAACTCCCAGAAACCCACCAGAAGGTCTATGCTCGTCTTATATGCTTTAGATCCCTTACTCACTCGACTTTGCATCTCATTGTTTTTACCCCTCATAGAATCATACTACTGTATTTACATCGTGAAGTCAAATAAAACTAACAAAGAAAAAATTTATTTGTTCCTATATCGCTCATTTACATTTATTTCTGTCTCGTTCACAATTGGTCTTGTTTCTGTCTTTTCATCTCGGCTCGTTCTGGTCTTGCGCGCGATTTTGGTTGGAACGACGCTTGTGCCGAATTGGTTGCATTCTGGTAGGCCACTTGGGCTGGGGCAAACACTAGAGGGCAGATAACCACCTGTTCCTCCTGGGCCGCCGCTACGGCTACTTCCAGCCTTCGTATCTGGACCTTCTGGGCTTGGTTCAGGGCTCTCTCTTCCTGCTAGCCCTTCTGTGCTGCTTCAATCTTCTGGTAGAGTCGCTTCACTCTAGTCGGCTTGGACCAGGTAGCCTTGACTCTCTGCAGCTCACGGCTTAATTGAATACACTGTTGGCGTACGGTGACATTCTCCTTCCGGATGCTCTCTAGTTCTTTACTAATTCTCTGCATAGCACTGTTCGTAGTTTCACCTTAATAATAAAATCAATATAAGATGAGCTTCGGGCGACAAAACAAAAGAATTTTTATCATTAATAGAAGAGTAACACTTCATCATCATTCCTGGTCTCGTTTATTCAGGGAAATCTACTCGCGTTTTCCTATTCAATTCCCTATTCATCGTTGTAGTTTAAATTACTAAGAAAACAAAACGAGTTGCTGAAACCATGAGTTTATTACAACTATAACATGCAAAATAACTGTTCAATGGTCGTGTGGCCGTTCATCCACGAAACGTCGTCGCGAGTACGCGTGCTCCTCGACACCCCAATCCTCTAGGATATCTTGTATATCTGGTTGGATGAGACTTTTCGGCACCACCAAGTGAACCGGTGCGTCACTGTCCAGGAGGGCCGGGTCTCGGTGATCATGGGCCACTCCGTAGGTGGGCAAGTACGCGTCTGAACTAGGGATACGCCCGCTCGCGATATCCCGGTTGATCCTTGCAAGTTGTTCTCTCTGCCGCTTCGCGAGAAATCTGTAGCGCCACTCGAGCGGTTCCAATCTGTGCTGTTCGACTTCTGCCTTCTGCCGGATCTCACGGGCTGGGTTTCTGCCCGGCTCCCTCTTGATGAGTATGCTAGGGAGCTCTACATCAGTTTCCGATCCATTGTTGTTCCTACTCGGTCACTCGGGGGTTCCATACGTTGATATTGTGTAGCCTCTGTCCCATAAGACCTTGCGACACCATCCGACGAATCTTGTCGGCACCGTTAGTGTGGTGCGATCCGCATCTTCCAAGCTATTGTCTCCGATACCTATTAATGAGGAATGAATGATTGTACTTAAGCTACTTTCTCTACGGCCGTCTTATTAATAGATTCAACTAAAAGGTACTTTGCGGAATGTAACTCTAATTAAGGAGTTTAAAGTTACGGGTTCGGATTGAACTAATCCGCTTGACTATTACTGGGTAATGATATCCGAATAAGGTCTCCGTCTCTAGCGGGTCCAACTTATTTCAGGCAACTTACACTATCAGTTGTCTTGAAGGGTCGATATTCTTATTTATATCATCCCTTTAATCCGGCGAATCCCTAGGTGATGGAGCTTACGGTTAATATACTTTACTCTGAATTAAGAAATACGCTGGGAGACGATCCAATGGACGCTATATGCTTCTTAAAATTTATTGCAAAGGGAGAATATAAATAAATAATGGTTAATTAATATTGTGGAGTTGGGGAATTTTGTACAAGTAAAATTCATTGTTATTGAATTATTTATTTCTAATCGTTTAAGGTATCAAATTACTTGTATCCATTTTTGAAATAAAAACACTAAATTTTCAACCAAAAGAACGTTCGGGATTAACACAGCATTCTTACCAGCCAATTTCTAATAAAATCAATCTCTTCGTATTTTCCCTTCAGCAAGAAAAAACCTTTTATTCGATATCCTAACTAAAGATCTATATAGGTTTCTTATCATTTATTAATGACTAATGAACTGTTTTAATTAATATTTGTCTATGAACCTACTTATTGAAAAGATGTTCAACATAACTGAGTAATTCGAGGATAACAATAACCACAAGAACTTTGGTGGATAGGACAGCTGGTTATAAGTTAGGCCTGCGTTAAAAAATGTCACTGAACAATATCGGTATTTTTGTGCTCCTTAGCTGTACTCATGAGTAGTTCTACATCGCCTATTCCTGACTTAGTATTATGGACATAACTTGAATGGAAACATAACAGAAAATGTTTTAAGCAATATATTTATTTAATATAAAATGTGACTCAAATAACACTTGGGTCTGAATGCCCCACAGCGAGGTGGTTTCGTTTATGAGTAGACATGTCGCGATTCGGGTGGGTTCCGACGTTTGATGGCTGGCGGTTGGATTCTCCCATCAAAGATCTGTTGTTTATTTCCATTTTTCTACTTTTATTTTCTGTTAGTCTTGATGAACTGGCGTCCCACATCATTTATGATCGATACGCTATTTGCATCTCTATATATGTAGATTTGTCGTGTCAGTTAGTGTGTACTGCCACTTGGCAGAAATCATTCCTCTGGCATAATCTCATTGGTTACTTTCTTACTTGCTTCTTTCATCGATCGGGGAAAGAAAAAAAACAAGGGAGAAAGAAAAGATAACTCTTCTCGATTTTTTCGTGCGTTCTCGTACTATTGTTGGCGCGTCTCTCCTTCAGCATTGAGGTGAGCATGTTATTCCACCCAAACACGCTGTCACAAGTAAACATATCATTCTTCCTGGCAACGGGAATTTGTTGAACAATCCCACAACCTCTTTCCCATTTGGTTTTGGCAACCAAAAGATTGTCTCTCGATCTCCCTTCTACCCCTATGATAATGAATGAATTGACGTTCGAGTCCGTCGTTACCCACGGCGAGATCTCTCACGGGCACGAGCTGTTGGCGGACTTACATTGCTTGACTATTTATGTGATATTTTAATGACTTGTCGGTGTGTGGATGTGGGAGGGACAAATTTCGACACAGAGAAGTTTCATAATATTTATAATATATATTTATCAGATACCAACTTTGGTTCCATTTATCGTTTATGTTCATCTCATACACAATGGCAATAACAGCAAGTCATTCATACTTACTTCGATGAATTTGTGACTTTGAATAGCGTTAATAATGACAAATGGCTCGAGGTCTAGAGTAAAAGTGATGATACTGCTTCGAGTTTTCAAAACTGATTTTCTCAGAGTAAAACGTAAGTGATTTTATGTGAAAATGAATCGGTTTATATACCTATTCTGTGACCCTAACCTTGCGTGTTAAATTTGATGTATTAAAAAAAAATTTGACCTTGAGAATTTCTTTGTATTTTCTAACTTTATTTTCTTAATTTTTGATTTATTTTGACAATTTATTCTTTTAACAAATCATTGAATTATTTCTAATTCAAATTATTTGATTTTAGTTCTAATTTGCATGAACTCTTGTTTCTTTAGTTAAATTGTCAATTTTTGGTCAAATTTTCCGTGTTTTCATGTTATTTCTATGTTTGTTTCGTGCGGATCTTGTTGCATTCTGTTAACAGTTTTATTTATTTTTATGTCTTTAATTTTGTATTTTAATTATTTCTTTCTCATATTTTGCATGGTTTTAGGGTTTGATTTTAAATCTGCGTGCTGTGTTTGCGTGCTGTTACCGATTCATTTAAACAAACTTGTGTTTTGGCCCAACATTATGCTTTCGACTAAAAACCTTATGATTCCTGCTTGGAATTAAATTATACTCTTATTAAATTTAACTTGAAAACCTTTTTAGTTACATTATTCGGGAAAAGAAATTATTAATTTTTGGAACTAACAATTTGGTTATAACCATTTTATTCATGTGGAGTTCGTGGATGTGTGACCTTGAACCCCAGACAAACAACCTTTCTACCCTCAACTGGTTACCTGTTGCTAGGCAATGTTGGTAATGTAACTAATGGTTCTGAGATCGCCAAAGATGAGCTTTATTTCTAAAACTGCGGAGGCCCGGCCTCTAACTGGGTTCAGCGAGCTACCGTTAGAAGGTATGTGCTCGACTTACGCTTTTCGGTCCCTAACTTTCAAACAATCCATTTTCTACTTTTTTCAGTGTACTGGAGCCTCATCATTTATTAAAAACAAAATGGAAACCAATAATTATCAGATTAATAGACAAGTCATTTATTTTTATATCATAACAAATTTTCAATCATTAGTTAATCATAGTATTTATCCGGGTCATTTATTCTTTCTCTAGATCTCCATTGAGCTTGTTTGTTACTAGTAGGCACCGTCGTCGACGTTCTAATCTTTCAGGACGCGAATGGGTCGGTTGTTTTTGACCATCTGGATGTATTCTTCTCTCTCGCGGTAGGCCAATTGAGCTGGGGCGAAAACCAGCGGGTAGGTGACTGCGTTGCCCTCCTGACTAGCAGTTAACGCTACCTCGAATCCGCGTATTTGAGTACGTAACGCTTGCACTATTTGCCACCCCTCCTGCCAGCCGTGTTGATCTGCGTTCACCTTCTTATACAATCTCTTCACGCGTCTCGATTCAATCCAGATTGGTTTGATTTCTTGACATTCCTTGCTGATCTGTAGTATCTGATGGTGGATATCCGTATTTGTTTTTCGCAGTCGGATTATTTCCTAATTGATGACATGGATGGCATTCATATCTGAATGGGAAATAATTGTGAAATATAATATTTTACGACGAGAAGAGGTGGCAGAATCGTTTTCTACTATTATCAAACATTCCTTATGATGATAGTGTTATCGGATCCCGAAAATGATTTGCGTGAAGTTGTGGTTTCTATTGATTAAATTGTGGATTTTCCTTTCGATTTGGTATATGATCAGCGTTCCTTGTTGTTGAAATTTTATGACCATGACTCTCAACGAACTGGTTAATTTAACTAAGCTAGAATTTATTTAGTTGACCTTATTAAAGAAATTTGTTCTACGATAAAAAATTACAACACAATGCATTCATTTAACTAAATTAGAATTTATTAATTGTCAAAAATGATTATCAGATTTTATAGATTGTTATTAATATGGTTTTCCGGATCTTCTGTCTTGGAGTGGTCTCATATATTGGTTCAGCTCCTTCCCCATTGGGTGTTGAGGCTGGTATGTATGTTCGTCTCTTCTGTCTCGGTGTCGCATCGATCCATTAAACAATTTGGCCGAAAGGATTATGTTGGTTGGCACTCGCATTCGTCTCAGCGCTGGATCCTTTAACTCGAACGATTCGCCATAATCCGTCGCGTACTCATCCTTACTGGGTATTTCTCCTGAGGCGATGGCGGCGTTGATTTGTTCCAATCGTCTTCGGGTCATTCTAACTTTCCACTGGAATTTTCGAACAAGCTCTTCCAGGCGATATAAAGAAAATTTCGCACGCTGGCGCGCCTCTCGAGCAGGGTTTCGGTCAGACTCGCGCTTGATGATGAGACTGGGTATCTCGATTTGGTCTTGTCTTGAGTTTTCCCTGATCGGCCAACAACCATCTCCTAACGTAGAGAGACAGTATTGTGCCGCCACATCGGAGGCTATTCGAAAGGCCACCTTGTCTTCGTCGTGCCACGATTCGGTTCCTCTCGGTTGAGTCTCAGCTGGAAATAAATACTTATATTATTTTGTTCATAAAAAATTTTTGGTTGATACTGTCTTGATTCTTGCGGCCCATATCTATCTATTCTATTGACTTCTTTTGGCTGAGGGACTATCCGATTTAAGCTAAGTGGAAGTTAAAATAAACATTACTCGTGTGTAAGAGTCTGGAAGTTCTCTTATTGGAGTTAATAAATATAATTTACTGTTGATATTAAAAGAAGTTTGCGGTTTTGTTTAAATTCTCTAATTACTTAGAACATGTTATATCCTAGGTGACGAAATTCACCGTTACTGGAAAAAGTTCTAGCCTCCTTAATCTCTTGAACAAAATGTATTCATAGTTCACCGTTTTCTTCCAGAGTTGATTTCCGAGAATATTTTCCATGTAAGATCCTCATTTTTAGTTATTCTCTGATCAGGTTAGATTTATTGGATTTTTTGTATATTTGTAAATTTTTGTAATAAAAATTTTCCATTTAATTGAAATATATTTGAAAACTCTACTCCCTGGTTTCCGTCAAGTGAGCGAACATCATAATTTAATGAATAGGCAAGAGCCCTAATAATAGATATTCAAAGTAGTATAATGCTTCAATAATGTCGACGTTATTTGGAGGAAAATTAAACATATTAAGATCGAAATTTTAATAATCATACCACTGAAAAATAATTACAAGTAATTAAAATACCTAAGGATCCATAAAGATAATTCAAAGTAGTTAAAATACCTATAGATTCATAAAAATACCTCAAAGTAGTTAAAATACCTAAAAATTCATAAACATAATTCAAAGTAGTTAAAATACCTAAAAATTCATAAACATAATTCAAAGTAGTTAAAATACCTAAAAATTCATAAACATAACTCAAAGTAGTTAAAATGCCTAAAAATTCATAAACATAATTCAAAGTAGTTAAAACACCTAAAAATTCATAAACATAATTCCAAGTAGTAGACTACCTAGAATTCATTTGGTTTAAATTGGAAATCATAAAATTTATAAGACCCAAGTGAAAAATGGTCAATTATTGATTACAATTCTAAAACACTTGTCTACTTCGAAATTAAATTGGCGACATCCTAATCGTGATTTAACCAAAAAAAAAATTTGTAACATAAATAATTGAATAAGACCATACCAAACCTAATATTTTATATACACCTGTTACAAGTATAGGGGAATATTCGTAGTAGGGGCTATCACATCGGGAGTTGAATAAGTACAAATTAAAATTCAAGGTTTATTTTCAAAAAATTTATAGTAACTAAGATCGGGCTACTTCATCCTATCTTGGTTATTGGACTTAGTCAATTTGGCATGATTGGGTTGATGTAGCAAGGGTTTTTACCTACGGCTTGTACCGGATTAATAGTAAAGTTATGAAATAAATAAAAATATATTTTACTTAATGTCTGTCTTTCGGAACCTAATATGATACCTTCGTCTGCGATCCTGGCCGTTGTGTTCTTATTCATCGAGTTTTCGTGTCGGTACATTTCCAATTTACTTTTCTATTTAAGACTCTAATTGTCAAATCAAACTATCAACATCTAATATATAGCTCGGGGTGCCATTTACAGACCCAAGGAGAGAGTATGCATGCCTGCTAGCAGTTAGTGTGTGTTGGAAAGGTCACTCCGTCTGACATTACCAACTGAATCTTCTGCCCAGTGTGCGTGTTCTCTTAACGGGGTGTGCATGCCGCATTCTGCACTGTAGTTGGTGTACGGAGATTAAATATCATTATTGATCAATCGGAATACAAATGTCAAGATTCTACTTTATGGATTAATTCTATAATTTGCAGACTCGGAAGTAATTTATTCTAGTTAGCTTGTCGCAACAGTAAGTATTATTTTGGAATTGTATACTACATATTTTAAATTTTATACTTTAGGGACTCAACTTTAGGACATATATGAGTGAACGAAATTATTCTTCACTATCCGCAAATTCTGGTGGACTTATAGTATCAAGTAGCAATTTCAATTTGTTATTTGCGTCGGGCTTGAGCGATGGAATAAGAATATTGTCGGTATTTTTTGTGGTGGATCAGATTCAAATGTTGTTGAACCCACGTTTCTTCTACACGGAAAACTATCGTTTGAAAATCACTGGTACGGATTCTGGCGTCTGTGCCTTCCGGTTTAATTTGCGCTTATTATCTAAATAATTATAGCTTAACGAGTCTTGAGTCGGGGAATGTGGAGTGGTGTTTATTGTCGTGAGATCTCATCGTCTTTGGGGAATATGGGTCTCTATTTATCTAATGGTATTGGGAAGAAGATCTTGTTGGATTTTACGTTTCCCTGTAACACAAATGGGAATAATGAAGACAAAGCCGATTTGCATTATTGTAATTTGGTGGTATTAATTCATTATTTTGCAAATTTTATTATAGTACTATCTCCTGGATCCGGGTATGGAATCCCCATCAGTATGGATCTCTACTTTGTTTCGGTGTTATTTTCTCAATAAAATTTTCGCTGAAGTATTGTTAGTTGTCAATTTTTAACTGTATGAATTATGATGAACGGCGGACTCAATACTGGCCTATGGTAGTATTTGGGTAACAGGATTTATAATTGGGGAATTTTAACTAAATTGGGTTAGTGAGAATCTTCCTATCCATTTTGCACCTTTCTCGGACTTCATTACTTCGTGGTATTATAACGTTCGCCTTATCTATTCTCTCCTAAGGTAATAGTTTATTAATGTCCGTCATCATTTATGGCGTCGGCGGGTTTTCCATTGATTAACTTTCCTATTGAGGCTATTTGGGATTTCTATCGAATTTTTCTAAATTTGGGGTGGTTTTAACACTTAATTTATTACTTATTTAAATTAATCTACCTTTACTTGGGTACCAATATTGGTCCTCGTTGTGAAATTAGTAATATCTAACTACTACCTTCATTTTATATTTACTTAGGTTAATTATAGCAATGAAAATTTATAATGATTATTTTATCGCTTTTATTTACAAAATACAATTTGAGTTCATGATTTAATTTAAGTTCGTAACAACTACTTGAATTTATAATTCATCTAAATCCGTGACCCTAACTTAAACTTATTAATTATTATACATTCGTGGCAGCCGCTCAATATTTATGATTTCTTTAAATTCATGTCCGTAGTTGGAAATTTATGGTTATACTAAATTTATAGTAACAGTTTGATTTAAATTCATAGCAACGGTTTCATTTTATTTTCCCGTTACCTTTCCCCTGGTTGACCTTAGGCGCATTGTGTTCATATTATAGTTAATGAGTGCCCACTGGACTACTCGTGTGAAGATTTTGAGCCGTGTGTAAGATAGTTTAGGTCGAGTTTATGGAAATTGAGAGACGAAGAAATAGCCAAAAGACCACTTCCTTATCCCTCTCTTCCCCTATACGGAATAATATTGACGTTCCGACCCCTACGTTCCGCACGCCGGAGTCTTCACGGGCACGAATCATTGGTGATATTCCACGCACTTACACGAATTCGAATAGTATGTTAGATTTTATTAACTTGTAATGTGTCTTTGGCTGTGGACCGGGAAAATTTCGACAATGAAAAATAAATTTATACATTATAATAATTTATTTAAAAATAAAACCATAATATACCCGATACATTCAACAAAATAGCATAAATACACCCCTCTCCCCACGCCGTTACCCAAGCAGAGCTCCATTGAGGTTGCGAGGATGCGACGTGGAGAGAGTTCCAAATAAAATTCTCACTTACATCGTAATTTAAAGTTTCTGAAAAACTGATTCTAGTTAAAAACCGATTAAAATTGTGTAAAAATGAATCAGTATATATACCTATTGTACGACCCTAACCTTGCGTGTTCTTTTTGATTTAGTAAAACAAATTTTGACCTTGGAATTTTCTGGTATATTCTAATCTTTAATTTTATTATTTTTAGATTTTATTTGACAAATTTTATTATTTCTAATTCAATTATTTGATTTTTATTTCATTTTCATGAAATTTCGCACTTTTTATTAAATTGTCAAATTTGGTCAAAATCATTGGGTTTTTGTGTTATGTTTATATTTATTTCGTGCGGATCTTGTTGCATTTTGTTATTATTTTAATTTATTTTTGTGTTTATGATTTTATATTTTATTGTTTTCTCTCTCATATTTTGATAGGGTTAATTGGTGTTTTAATAGGTTTGAATTTGAATCTGCATGTTATTTTTGCATGTGTGTTACTGATTCATTTAAACATTTACAAGGCCGTTTGTGTTCTGGACCAACAATAATAATATTTCTAATGATAATTAGTGATGACAATATTAGGCAATTCTTGCCTACAAAAATTTCATTTCAATCCAAATTATCGATTTGTGATCAGGCGTCATTTATCCCAATTAGCCTTATGACCCGATCCGGTCATCACCCCAAAAATTCTAGGACTTGTACATCGACAAGAAATATGCGTGTCGCCTTGACATGGTTTATTGATTTTCAGTTGAACATTCTCGCAACGATTTTTCGATTTTGGATTTATTTATGCTCATTTTCTATTATGAATTTTTTTCATTTAGTAAGTTACTTTTTAATTTGTTTGCAAACAAATGAAACTTTTTATAAAAGATCTTTTCGTTTTGATTTATTTTTATAACATAATTATTTTAATAAAATAAAATAAATAAGAAAAAAATAATAATCTTTTAAACATCGTCCGTAAAATATTAATTTTACAAATTCTGTGTGTCACTCGCTATTGAGGAGTTGCTATCTCTACTTCAACCTCATTTAAATTTTCAACACTATTTTCTCTTTAATTTTCCGTCATTTTCTTCTCAGATTTCTGTCGATTTCTATTCTTCTCTATTTGCATAAAACTTTATATTTAGATCTTTCCCATGGGCCGCCACACACTCTTTCGAGAGTTGGGTGATAGGATTTAAGAATGGAGAATATTGGGCGGTTTCAGCAAACGCCTACAATGCGGATTTCCAGCTAATCACCGGTTTTTATCCGGAGTTAAATAAAATAATTTTTCTTTCTTGTGTGCAAGTGTACTATAGCCTATAGATAAAAAATGTCACATATTTATACTCCTCGATGGAGTTCTATCTCAAAAAACCTTATTTTTTATAATTTTAAGTTCAATTAAGTCTTAATTATTAATGTCTTAATTATTGAGACCCAAAAACGAATAAAATAGACAAAAAAGATTATCTAATCCAATTATAATTTCATGAAAGTTAACGAATAATATATCATTATAAATACGACAACATAGTGCATAAAAATAATAAAACAAATTTTTACTTTTTCCGTTGACCGATTTCTAAGTAAAAGTTCAAATTAAATAGATTTATAATAAAATGGATTAAGTATTTCGTAGTACATAGAATGAAATATTTTTAAAAACGTACTGATTTTTGTTTTCCAAGAACTGCCTTATAAATCACGATGTTTGTGTGTATTTTGATGCAGTAAAACAAAGTTTTTTAATTCAAAATATATTTTTTCTAATTCTTTGATTTTTATAATTATTTTTCGAGTTTTAAATGATAAAACTCGATTTGATTTTTTAATTATTCTATTTTTCTTCTAAATTTTATGTTTTTCTTTCATTATTAATTTTTGTTTATTCGACACGGTAACACATAGAAATGGAAAGGATGATTCATCAAAATAAATGAACATCAAAAAGAATAGAAAAATAAATAAATACATTAAAAATAAATATTTATTACTTTAATTTGTAATAAATAAATTCATCTAGTGAATATTAAACAACCTGAGAACGAGAAATTCATGCAAGACATGGCTGTAGTCAAGGTCAGCGGGCCGAGTAGACAAAAGGAAACCTAGATGCATAGGCAATAAACAGTTACCTAGAACTGTTTGAGAAAATAAAATGTAAGGAAAAAGAAAATGTAAGAAATAAAATTAAAAGAAAGTATCCGGAAAGATTGAACAAACGCGAAAGAGGTTTGCTAGGAGGTTTGGTCAGTGCAATAATTGAATTTTACACTGTTACACAACTAAAACAATTATTAGTATGTCTCAAATTTTGAACCATATTGTGAATTTAAAAATTGATTTTTGTTGATTCGATATTGTCTTGATGATTAAAAATAGAACTCGTTTGATTTGTTTCGATTTCGATTAAAGAATAATTTGATTAATTAATGGACGTTAATCATAAACGAGCATGAAACATTCTATGGTAACTGTTGAACCCAGAGGTTTACAACACAATTAAAAGTGATAATTATATGGCTTACCTTTCTCTGATAACCGTCCGTTAAGAACCAGGTTACTGGTGATAATTGATTATTCTTTTTTATACGCGTATCTGATGGGAATTCATTGTCATGTATGCGCTTGGAAATTTTATTCCAATTAGTTACTCAGCAGGAGTTATTGTTGGATGATTTTGCGAGAATGATGAATTGCGTTATAGGTTGGGCACACGTAAGGATTATACTACCGGACTATAGTGACACAATAGTCAATTATGATGATCATGGATTGATATCAACGCTGCGATGTGAGCTAATTATGAAACAAGAGAATCATCAACGAGAGAATTATCGGAGCAATTAGGCAAGAGAATGAATAAGATACACGAATTTTTTTTAAATAAAGAAAGAAATTAATCAAAGGAAAAAATATTATTTCAAAGTTTCGGGTTAAAATATTCAATTCTTCATAACCCCTTGTATCCCTCTTGGCCCCAAGTTGAGTATCCAATGTCCATATCTTGATAATAAATATTAATTAAATTGCATTTTCCTTGAAAATCTTTTCTATATAAAAATACCTCAATTGCAGGGAAAAGATAAATATTAATATCTCAGGAAATAATTTTCAAATTCTGATTTCATTTTATATAAATAGAAAGGTTCAACCTAGTGAAACGTTCTAACGGGATAAATGGCTGTTTAATACAATAAAACAAGAAATTCGTAGAATAATGCTATTTAACCTTTTGTACTTTTGGGATTTTATATTTCTTAATCATTTATTTTCTAACAGATCCAGAATTTCCCCAACATTTACAATCAATCCGTTGAGTTCAAGGGGTCTTGGAAGGAATTCAGGCGAATTGACAAAGTTTCGAGTGATAATTACCTCCTTCAAAAATGAATTATAATTCCTAGAGATTCTATGACACATTTCAAGTGTCTCATTAATATTTGTCAAGAGGTCACGGAGATTATTTTTCAATATATAAATTGAAGTAAAATCATACAAAATGTCAAACATGAAAATCTCAATCATTTTGCTAGTTTGCGGTCTCGCCATTGCGGCCGTCAATGTCAAAGTTGATGCAATTCCTACAGGAATGGATCAATTCCCAGAAATTAGTCGAGTGGAATATGATAACTTTATGGCGAAAATCTCAACACTTCTTCCTGCCGATGTGTTCCAAAAAGTTCAGGGTTACGCAACACAATTAGCTGGTCTGTATAAACAAGTCAAAGAAGCATGGAGTGATCCAGCGAGAAAGGACGAATTTAACGGTTTATTTGAGAAAGTTATGGCAATCGTCAAACCGTTGATGGAAATAAAGGACAAATATTTGCCTGATCTGAATCTCGATGATTTATTTGATGCAGATTCTAATGTCGAATCCCGTTAATTGTGATAAAATATGAAGTTCGCAAAATATTTGTTTTTCTTCTTTAAGTTTAATATTTAAACAAATAATTTCCAAAATAGATTTTTTGTTTTATTTAATGGCAGACGATGGCCAGCTGTTTTAATTTGTTTTGGAATAGATTTCTATCAAATTAATTTATGTATAAATTATAACGTCATCTGCCCCGAAGTCATTATTATAATCATAACGTTGAAAGAGTAAGATTTTTTTTAATTCGAATAGAGAATTTAATTTTTACAATGTTGAAATAAATCATATTTTGATCCAAGAAATTATTAAGTATCAAAAAATAAAATTTATTTTTCTTGCGTTTTTTTTTCTCATTTGCATAAATCCGAAATTGAAATCCGACAGTTGTGTGGAGAATAAAATTCTGTACGAAGGATTTATTCATTACAAGATAACAAATTGAATTTCTACAATTGTTGCGTTAATCATACGTCAAAACACAAAACAAACTTTCTATGAGAGTTTTTCGACATGACTGCGTTTTTAGATTGAAATGTATTTAACGGTAAATTTACTCAGAATTCCTTTTTCCACAAAATAAAATTTAACGAAAATTAAAATAAATTTTAATAAAAAATACATTTTACCAATTTCTTAGTTTAATGAATTTAGGAAACTTTTGATGACTAATCATGATTTCGGTGCTCGCCAAAGGTATGTCTCATTGTGTGTGTTCCTGCTTTGACTCATTGTGTGTGTTCCTGCTTTGACTTATTGTGTGTGTTCCTACTTTGACTCATTGTGTATGCTCCTGCTTTGATCATTGTGTGTGTGTTCCTGCTTTGACTCATTGTGTATGCTTCTGATATGACTCATTGTGCATGCTCCTGCTTTACCTCATTGTGTATTCTTCTGGTATGACTCATTGTGCATGCTTCTGGTATGACTCATTGTGTGTGTTTCTGCTTTGACTTATTGTGTGTGTTCCTGCTTTGACTCATTGTGTATGCTTCTGGTATGACTCATTGTGTATGCTCCTGCTTTGACTCATTGTGTATGTTCCTGCTTTACTGTTGGATGCTGAGGGTAGACCCATCACCACATTTATCTTGAACAAATATTATAAAGCAGGTCCTGGCAAGTACAGGGTTAACATATACGCCGAGGAGCGGGTATAAAATGAGTTAGAATGCAGAACCCAATAAATCAATATTCCAAAGATACAGAATCCCAGCAGATCAATCAATTCCCAATATGCAGATTATACAAGTCTTATGTGTTGAACAATTATCCTGTATATAATTTGAACAATTAATTTTTATCCGAATAATTATGATTATGTTTTTATTATTATTTCTGGGTACACTTATTATTTTATTATCCTGTGTTGAACAATTGTCCTGTATATAATTTGAACAATTAATTTTTATTCGAACAATTTTGATTATGTTTTTATTATTATCATTCTTGGCCATGTTTTATTATTGTAATTAAAAAATTTTTTGGTTTTTATTATTTTGTTTTGGTTTTACTATATCTAAAACAACTAAATTAAATATCAACAAAACAAATTTCAAAAAAACAATTAACGTCTTAAATGAATACAAAATAAATAAATAAACGGAAGTAAATAAAATAAATATAAATTGCAGAAAATTGAAACATATAAATTGTTCTAATGCTAAATAAATAAGACTAAAATTTTATTAAATAAATAAAATAAATTATTAAATAAATAAAAACCTTTTTTGCTGATAAAATATTTCAGTATAAATACTGGAGTATTTTTCAGTTCAATTGCGCACTAAAATTTTAACCGAAAAAGAAGCGGTCTGAAAAAGGAAATCTTTTTAAGACCTTAAAATCGAACAGATAAAGTTCCACACGATTTTTTGCACGCACTTACATAACACGCATATACACACATTTTAACACTTACACAACAAGCACCCAATTTTCAATTGTTATTTGAATTTAAATAAATTGTGTTTATCGAAAGAAGTTGAACCTGATTTAAAAAGAAAGTGTATACTTGGTAAACTTTTATTAATAAATTTTTATATATATCCGAATTGTCTTTTGATTTATATAAGAAACCAGTGCAAGTTGAGACTCACTAAAATCGAGACCTCAACATTACCTCATTGTGTATTCTTCTGGTATGACTCATTGTGCATGCTTCTGGTATGAATCATTGTGTATGTTCCTGATTTATAACAACGTCATCTTCCCCGAAGTCATTATTATAATCATTACGTTGAAAGAGTAAGATTTTCTTTATTTCGAATAATGGGGGTCCGACGAATGCATTGAGTAATCCTTAAAAATTAAGCGATTTAAATAAATTCTTTGAATTTATTCGTGTTCATTTATTAGACAGGTCAAAGACTAAGTTAATATTTCAATCAAAACCAACCAAATAATTAAAATACTTTACATTTGTTCTTTTAGGAGGAATTTATTGTGTATGAGGTTAAAACATTCATAGACATCCACAAGTAGATATCGACGTCCATAGACATTTTATAACATAGAACCAAGCCTTTTTATATAAAACATTTGTCGGCTTTATTTGAACACATAATTGTCAATAGTGTGGATTGAGATCACTTTTTGGAATACAAACCTTTCCATCTTTGAGATGTCGAATTCTTTGTTAATTATCCTCACTATTTACATTAGGAAATTTAGATTTTCACAGATTGTCGTCATTTATAACTGTATTTATAAAACTGTCGATTCGGATGTCATATAACATAAATTATGTTTAGGTCATACAACACATGAACTGTTACAAACTTTATGACAAACGTCATTTCTGTAATCTTTCTCTTAATCACAATGTCTTTCCATCGTTATTGTTTCATAATCAACCTTGACAGATCTGTTTCATTTTTGGTTGTAACAGACACTTTTAATTTTACACAAATGTTCATATTCGATTATAAAAGTCAGGCTTTTCAAACTTAGCGGGCATATTCTTTCTAGTCTGTTTTCTCCTTAAAAGTAGAAGTATGACATCACAAAATTAACAGTGATTCATTTTGAAATTATTATATTAAATAAACTTTATTTAATCAGTGTCAATCTTGTTACTTATATAAGACAATCTAGTTGAGATTTTGTAAACCTCAGCTCATATGCTGATCAGTGGGATGGCAGAGACATACAGAATATGCTCAAAGTAACTTATCTGCCAAAGAATATGAATCTGTATGTAAAAATCGAAAACTCAATTTAAGTGATAAAGCTCAAAACTCCTTAGACTTGTAAAGAAATAATAACGTTAAAATATCAAAAGTAAATAATAAAAGTAAAATATCTGGACCACTCCCATTATATGCCACAAACAAGATGCATTAAAATTTTTACTTATACACAATTCTTTCATACAAACTCATTTGGAAAAAGAGGAAGCTGACTCTCAAGAATACCTTTCATAACCTTTATCTAAGAAATTCTGGAAATTATTAACTGTTCCATGCTCAAATCCCAAATTTTGATTTAATCGCCTTTGCAAACCCATTTGTCACCAAAAATAAGAGTTCCTGGGGGTCATACTCTTGAAATTATAAGCAAAAGAGAATTAGGCGATCTGTCTGATACCACTTAACCTAATATATTGCTGGGGTTGTACTGCTAAATACTATTCTTAATACTGCTCTTTGAGATTGAGTTGAGCTTCCATTATTATGATGTTGTTTATGTTAGAAGATGCTTTCATCAACCTGTTACACAATACCAGGGCCACCAAGCTAGATCGGGTCTGCAAGTAGATATCTCGATGCAAGCTCACAGAGCTTTTTATATACTACACTGACGGTTTTTCTGTTTTATCATATCTGTTGGACTGCATCAAAGGCCTAGTTCACATTCGCAATAAGGTGTAAACGTCGAATAGGAGTAAACGGAAGTCTGAGAAAAAAGTGCATTTCTTATGCTTATTGTGATTTTATTTTTGAGGCGTTTCTTGCTGTAGAAAACCCGTGACGCAACATCAATGGTGTCTTTTCATTCTCTTACTACCATGAATTTACCAAAACAAGAACACTACATTGTTATTTTCAGTAAATCTTTAGTCCTGAAATAGTAATAACTTGAAATACTGCCATATTCCTATTCTGGAAGTTCTGTCTGCTATTGACTAAACATTTTCATAATTCATATATGTTGAACACACACAATGAGTCAAAACAGGAACACACACAATGAGTCAAAGCAGGAACACACACAATGAGTCAAAGCAGGAACACACACAATGAGTCAAAGCAGGAACACACAATGAGACATACCTTTGGCGAGCACCGAAATCATGATTAATCATCAAAAGTTTCCTAAATTCATTAAACTAAGAAATTGGTAAAATGTATTTTTTATTAAAATTTATTTTAATTTTCGTTAAATTTTATTTTGTGGAAAAAGGAATTCTGAGTAAATTTACCGTTAAATACATTTCAATCTAGAAACGCAGTCATGTCGAAAAACTCTCATAGAAAGTTTGTTTTGTGTTTTGACGTATGATTAACGCAACAATTGTAGAAATTCAATTTGTTATCTTCTAATGAATAAATCTTTCGTATAGAATTTTATTCTCCACACAACTGTCGGATTTCAATTTCGGATTTATGCAAATGAGAAAAAAAAACGCAAGAAAAATAAATTTTATTTTTTGATACTTAATAATTTCTTGGATCAAAATATGATTTATTTCAACATTGTAAAAATTAAATTCTCTATTCGAATTAAAAAAAATCTTACTCTTTCAACGTTATGATTATAATAATGACTTCGGGGCAGATGACGTTATAATTTATATATAAATTAATTTGATAGAAATCTATTACAAAACAAATTAAAACAGCTGGCCATCGTCTGCCATTAAATAAAACAAAAAATCTATTTTGGAAATTATTTGTTTAAATATTAAACTTAAAGAAGAAAAACAAATATTTTTCGAACTTCATATTTTATCACAATTAACGGGATTCGACATTAGAATCTGCATCAAATAAATCATCGAGATTCAGATCAGGCAAATATTTGTCCTTTATTTCCATCAACGGTTTGACGATTGCCATAACTTTCTCAAATAAACCGTTAAATTCGTCCTTTCTCGCTGGATCACTCCACGCTTCTTTGACTTGTTTATACAGACCAGCTAATTGTGTTGCGTAACCCTGAACTTTTTGGAACACATCGGCAGGAAGAAGTGTTGAGATTTTCGCCATAAAGTTATCATATTCCACTCGACTAATTTCTGGGAATTCATTCATTTCTGTAGGAATTGCATCAACTTTGACATTGACGGCCGCAATGGCGAGACCGCAAACTAGCAAAATGATTGAGATTTTCATGTTTGACATTTTGTATGATTTTACTTCAATTTATATATTGAAAAATAATCTCCGTGACCTCTTGACAAATATTAATGAGACACTTGAAATGTGTCATAGAATCTCTAGGAATTATAATTCATTTTTGAAGGAGGTAATTATCACTCGAAACTTTGTCAATTCGCCTGAATTCCTTCCAAGACCCCTTGAACTCAACGGATTGATTGTAAATGTTGGGGAAATTCTGGATCTGTTAGAAAATAAATGATTAAGAAATATAAAATCCCAAAAGTACAAAAGGTTAAATAGCATTATTCTACGAATTTCTTGTTTTATTGTATTAAACAGCCATTTATCCCATTAGAACGTTTTGAAAATTATTTCCTGAGATATTAATATTTATCTTTCTCCTGCAATTGAGGTATTTTTTTTATAGAAAAGATTTCCAAGGAAAATGCAATTTTATTAATATTTATTATCAAGATATGGACATTGGGGACTCAACTTGGGGCCAAGAGGGATACAAGGGGTTATGAAGAATTGAATATTTTAACCCGGGACCTTTAAATGATATTCTTTTGGATGTTGTAATATCAGAGAAATATCTGACACAATATAATTCACAAACATATCAGCACTTGTTGAACAACTTGATCAATTATTTTCATTAAAAAATTTGAATAAAATGCATTTGTCTAGAAATGTTGGTTTTGCACTAAAAAATCAATATAAATATTTTCTATATAATGAACAAGTGAACTCTAGACTTGTGTAAATTATGTTTTGGCCTAACTAAATTCTTTTTATTACTTTAGACAAATTTTTGTTGTTGATGTTTTATTGTTTCATGGCAGTCCCGTTGGTTTCGGATTTTAATAAAAAAAATAACATCATTTCTTGGTTAATACTTAATGGAAAAATTAATTCTAGTGTCAAAATCTTCGAATTATGGGTCAAATGTAGATTGAAAAGTGTGTTGGTGAATAAGTTTTATTTAATTTTTAATTTCCTATGGTTACTGTATGACTGTAACGCTACCTCTTTGACTTATATTTTCTATTATTTTGAGTGCCCAAACGTCCTGAGCGTTTGCCATATATTTCGATGAATTACGTTTATTCTCGTAATAAGCTAAGTGTTGGATTTGATTGTAAAGAGAGAGATATTTGTTTTAAATATAATTTATTTATTCGTTCCTTTTGTTCATTACTACCATCATCTACAAAAAGTGAATTTTCATAAATAAGATAAGTATCCTTTGGTTAAATGAGTCCCAACTTGAGCAATAGCAACTTCAAAACATTGTCTAATTTCTTCTTTATCAGTTAAATATCCTAACATAAATTGGCAATATTCAAACTTTACATCGACGCTTCTATAATCTTCAATTGCACGAATGAATAGAGCACGTATGAAATCGTTGTCTGAATTAATCAACTTTTCATCATTGATCCAATCAATCCACATTTCAGGGGACAATGGATAATAAATATGCATAGTTTATCTTGATTCTCTTGCTTCAATCATCTTTTCTCAATGTTTTAATGCATAAATTAACTTCCTATGAGAATCATAATCAAGAGAATTTTTTAAAACATTTTCTCTATGCATATCAATTTTCATAATTTCCGCTGAAAAAACGGTTTTCTTTAGATTTCAATAGTTTCCAACTTGAAATCTATAATAAGACTTGTTGAAAATATGGAAATTAGTAAATTTTTTGGATAAAAAATTAAACGGGAATTGAACCCGTTCAATTTTGAAAATTATCGTTTGTCTGTGAAGTTTTGTCGAGAAAATGTAAAGTTATTTCAAAATAACTTTCTTTTCTTGATAGATGCTAAGTAGAATTTTTGTAAAAAGGTACGAGTCTGGTCATATTGATGAAGCTGCCAACACTGCTCTATTCACAGATGCTATCACAATACTGAATGACGTGAGAGGTTTGCCTGCATGAATTCTCCCATGAGCCGTTACCTCGCTCATTAAACAACCTGGATATTCTATCCACCGACAATACCTGTATAACCATGTTCTTTTTAACAAGTGGCAAACCCAACAAACTAAATGTGAATTGATATGAAGATACATAAACCAATCATACGCACACATATGTATTGCTCCAAATTAACACCACGCATGCATGACTTGCTTTCGCATTCCATCACAAGATTTCCGATAGCATTACTAGTTCACCACCATAAAAGCTACATCACCCAACAATTCAGCATCGTCCACACACAGCCAATACGGCGAAACATATACACCAAGCCCCACTGAGATAAATTCCGCTATAATTCAAGTTGATACATAAATCAACTTGGCGGAATTTATTTTGTGAATGCATTTCAGCCATTTTTTAAATGGCTTCTAAGTAAGTTATTTTTTTATAGTTATATAACTTAAAGTTAAATTTTAAGAGTTGAATTAGGATTTCATAAGGAAATATGATCATAATTCAAGCTCTTAAATATAACTTTGAACAACTATTTCATATATATTATTATAAATAATATTTAGGAAATTAAGTAAGTAACAATAACTAATCTCCAAAAATATGTATTTTTTTTCGGATATTATTCAAAAAATGTGAGTTAAATTAGTTTTGAACTTATAAAATTTATTATTTGCATTAAATAATTATATTTTTTATACATATTTTGTAAAAAATCATCGATTATGTACACAAAATAATTTGGTTTATGATTATTTTTTAAAACTTACCAATATAATTTAAAAATTTATGCTTTTTTTCGGATTTCAGGTTTTGCTTTTTTCGACAGAAATATTTGAAATATTAGATTAATTTTAGTTTTAAGGATAAATCTTATGAAGATACATCCTCATTTATTCGAAATTTCCTAGCAAAAACCTCAAAATTTAAATTAAAAATTTTTTCCGCCATTTTTCTTTCTAAAGTTATCTCAAAAATGTCTATAAAATTATTTATTATAGGGGTTTTTTCGACTTCGGATGGCTACATGTTAAAAGTTTGCATGCATGTTTTAATATGGGTTGTGTTAATGTGCATTATTTTATTTCTCTCTCACTTTTTGTGTCTCTATAGTTTAGGGTTTGTCTCATTGACGATTTTACAAGCAACCTCAGGGTGAGTTGGTGTGCTTATATCCTATAAATTTATTGATTTTCTTTTTATATTATAGGTGATTTATCTCAACTTCGCTTGGTGTAATGCAGAATGAATGTTTGAGTTTGATTGGCTACGACTGTGTGGTTAATGCTGATTGGCGACATTAGACGCATCATAGCATTTTATTATAAAAATTTCATATTTTATTTTTTTATCATGACTTTTAGTGTATAGATCATGTGTTTGTCTCCAAATCTTCATCGGACCAAATAATCTTCACCGTTACTTTATTGAGAAACCGTCGATATTTCCCCCAGAAAAATCTTAATATATCATGCATGCCTTAAAGATTCCAAAACTTCCTTGAAGAGAGTTTACGAAAGCTCAGGGTAAAATGCGATCGTATCAAGATGACATGGTTTTTCCACAAGAAAGTAAAAGATCTCAAACAGCCAATGAATAGGCTGTCGAGGAGCCGGGACGATCTCATCTCAGAGAGTCAACATAGAAGATAGTAATTGCGGTGCAAGGCATGGGGCTATTTCAGACCTTCACAAAAGTGGAACTACAGCGTCAGATGCCGGGTGGCGACGTGGCACGGAAATTGAATGTAATACCCGAGCACCACGTCAATGAAAGTGCATCGCAATCGACCCCGAAAATAAAACCAACCACGCACAAACATCATCCAACCAAAAATCGAGGGCTCAGAGAACGGAGAAGGGCGTAGAATGTCCAGTTGTTAGCCTATGCAGGCTGTCTACTAGAGAATCACAATGGAAGACGTGGAACCCGTCATACCAATGAATAACAGAAAATTGAATATCTTCCCGGCCGAGAATATTGCAATGACAATGAATTTATTTGTTAATGTTGGCAATCCAAACCCAACAAGAAGACTACCAGACTTTCAATTCTGATCTGCGGATGCCTCGTGAACGAGTTTCTCGTCATCGTCATCTCTCCGTCGATATAGATGCTAGCGACGAGGAGATCTGGATGGACTTAAATGATTGCAACCATTTGTTGTGAAGAAACTGAAGACTTCAATTCCGTCGTGTAGATATTTTTTGTGATGGATGTTGTAAAAATTCGTTTTGATGTATTGGAGAATTAAATCTTCCTTTAAGATAAATTTGTTTATATTGTAACTGGAAATTATTAAAATTAATAGTGTTTGGAATGGAAAATTATGGTGACTAAATTCTTTTAGGAAAGATTTTTGTCCGTTATTTATTTGGTTATGTAAATAAATGTGTGAATGGAGGGCCAAACTCGAGTTTAATGAGATATAATAAAAATGTCTGACTTAATTATAGTAACGAAATTTTGTAAAATAGTTGTTGTCAAGGATTTAAATGAAACTTAGTGACTCTCAAGTAATTACAAATTAAATATGAAGAACTTAAACAAAGGTTAAATTTCATAAAATAGTATTAGCCCCTTTAGGAATTTTAGATTAAATGAAACTTAGTGACAGTATATGGTTATATCACCGCTAGACCATGTCACCCCTGTACCACATACCCCCCCGGGTAAAAAAAATTTCTAAGTCTAAAAGTACAAAAACTTTTAAGACAAAGACCATGACTCATTTAAGGTCATTGGATGAGTCATCATAATTTTCAAGGTCATTCAAATTTTCTCAAGGTCGTAGTATTTTTAAATTTAAATTTACTACTTATTTTTATAAGTAGTGTCTTAATGTTTTTTAATTTTTATTCTATTATTATTATTATTATTATTATTAGTATTATTACAAGTCTTTATTATTATAATTTTCATTATTATTTTATTTAAATTTCAACAAAGTATATAAAAGTTATAAAATTATTTCAATAGAAAAAGTCTGTACAACGCAATAATAAAATCGATATACAATATTTTTATATGATATTCATGTTTTGGCTCAAAATATGAAAAAAGTTTTATATATGCTATTTTAATAATAAAAATTAATAAAAAATCATAACCATAAAATAAATAAATAAATCGATAAAAATATATTCACATCACTCTGACAAAATTAAATCTTCGATGTCTCGACTGAAATCACTGTAGGAGCTGTCATAACTTGGGCTGTGAGTACTTTGATAGCTGGGGCTGTGCGATACTTGGTCATCATCAATGGCATTGATTCCTAAATAATGACCAAATGCGAGGCTGGAATTTCTACCCACCCAATAATGCTTGTATCTTTAGTACCTAAAACACTATAGCACTTGGGTCTTAAGAAAACCCACTGCTTTTACCCGAAACCTTTACTTTCGTCTTTAAATTTTCCTATCTCTGAATCTAGTTTCCTCGAGTACAAGTGATGTGCCGTGTCGTAATTAGACGTATCTAAAAGGTTGTTTTTTATCATTGCCGACAAAAGAGTGTCTAGCCTACAGTGCTTAATCTCAAGGAAAAATGAATCCGTGTCACCGGCAACGATATTTATTTCGCAATTAAATTCATTACGATATTTAACTAATTCCTTATATTGTAGTTAGTACATTCTAAATTTAGACAGGTTTAGAACTGATTGTCCGATGTAACTAAGCCTGTCTAAACTTATCGATTCCTTATTCAGATGAGCAGCAATCAGGTTATCATCAATTACGATAGATTTTCTGAAAGTCGGTTTTGAGACATACATATCATCTTTTCATCAGAATTGCATAGCCTCAAATTCATCCGTTTTTTAATGTTTTTAACAGACTTTCCATACAAACTATTATTATAAAGTTTAATCAAGTCCCTATATAGCTCGCTAGTACTTTGAGCTCTTAATTTTGTGTTTTTGTCTATGTATGAATGAAATATAGGTGCTTTCTTAAATTTAATTGCGCGATGAACTTTAACAACTTTCACACCGAGAGAAAGATAAAGCTTGAGAAGCCGCCAATGAAGAACATGGTTCTTCTTAGGCCAATGCGTGAGCATCAACTTCTCAACTTTTGAGTTTAGTGAACACATCTTTTCCAGACCAATCGGAAAATCATTCCAAAAATCATGCACACAATGAGGAATCTCGATATCAACATCCATTTTATAACCATATGGAAGGGTTTCAATATCCTCAACATTCATGCACTCATTCAATACATCACCCAAACCATCATACACCCAAACAAAATCTGCATACGGAAGATATTGGCAAAGAGCCCAAACATACAAATTATTTATATCTATGTACAAGAGTTCTGTATCCTCAGAACTTGCGGCATAATGCTTGTTAACAAATGTTAACCCACCCCTATTCCTCCATCGTAGAAATTAAACATTTCCATGTCCTGCAGAAGTTCTATAGGTTCCTGTAATGCCAT
This sequence comes from Schmidtea mediterranea, assembly GCA_022537955.1. Lineage (NCBI taxonomy): Eukaryota > Metazoa > Platyhelminthes > Tricladida > Dugesiidae > Schmidtea > Schmidtea mediterranea. The sequence continues at coordinate 80,048,874 of CM039681.1, forward strand.
GAGAGCTAACGCCCATGACATACCAGGAATTCCATAAAAATTAAGAGGTTCTAGACTATTATAAGCAATTGCTTTTGCGTTAAATTGCTGAAAGTAATCCTCAAGAAGGAATACGTCTAATTTTAAGTAAGTTAACATATAATCTAACATTGTCTCGCAATTTTGCTGTGTCCAAATTTGTTGGGCTGTAGCATATTCATCAGCAGATACATAACCTCAAATAGGAGGCTATTTAGTCGTCGATTCAAGAACCTCAAGAGATATCGCAAAGTCATAAAGGAAAATAGACTTGGCTCTAACATTTGCGCTATCAAAAACAGAATCAGTTAAAGGCAAATCGGTAAGTGTCTACCGCTTTTGCAAAAGATGAATTAACAAATTGCATGCTGTCTATAATACGAACAGGCAATTTATTAATGTACGCGATGAGGGAGATAATTTTTTCAGAAGTGATCGGAATAATATTTAATTCCCTTGAAGAAAAATTATTTAAACCATACTTTAAAATATGATGGAGATCATATCCCCTCAAATTGTGAAAAACCACAGGTAATTGTTTTTGGATTCGTCGAGAAACATTACACTTCCTACAAGCAGCCCTTAAATACTTACCTGAGAAATGACAATGATCCTTAACTTTATCCCTAATAAACTTTTTACACAAATAACAAGTGCGACATTCCTTGAACTCCCGTTCCTCGTTGAAAGATAGTGGTCCTATAGTTTTCTGACAATGAACCTCGTAATATGGCAAGACAATTGAAAGAGCGATTTCATCAATCTTTTTCAAAAACGCCAAAACGCAATCATCGCAAATAAAATTATTATATTGTTTTGTATTTGTATAGTTATTAATTAATAGTAGACCTGCTGCTAACGGCATGTGTATTTGATGATACCTTATATCCAGAGGTTAAAATTGATTCAAAATCCGCATAAATTACGAATGGCGGGGTAATAGTTTTTGCATAATTAGAAAATTTTAAATATTTATTTTTAGACAACGTATAAAGGGTAGTGCCTGTTTGATTTTTAATGCACAAGGAAACATGGGTGTCAAATGCCGGTTTTAATCTAAAGCCATTAAGACAATGGAGACACCAATGTATAGAGATTTGGATATTGCAAGATGAAGTCGCATGGCAGTTCATTAATTTATCCAAATCAAAAACAGCCGTATAGTGATAATTATCGCCGTCCTCCAAAAGAAGTAAATAAATAGTTGTACCGTTAGTAACCTTGGAGCGGTGCATTATATCTAAATGTGGATGATGGGGTATATAATTTATATCATCATTTTGAGGAATTTTAGACGGTTTTACGTTATACGTCAAAACATTTATAGCAAGGTTTAAGCCCTTGTTCTTTCTCTCGAACTTAGGAATATTACAGAGTCTCATAGAACAATCGTCAATGGGGTCAAAATTCAATTCGTCCAAATAATTGTCGTAAGAAGTAACTTTGTTTCTATGGGTGCGAACTACATTACATTTTAAAAGGGCTAATATACTATATATAAAATAATGATGGTCATTGTTTTGAACATTAACTATAGCTTTTTTTCCAGATAAAGATCTTGGTGTGGGGATATAACTATGGCCAGCTAGTCTATTTATGGGATAATATTTAGTTAATATAAAATCAATTTCTTTGATTTTAACAACCCGCCATTCACTCCCTTAATATGTGAAATGTTCTATTTTATTATTTAATTTAGTAATCCCATCGAGCAGAAAATTATCAGAAAAAAGTTCTGCTTTAATACTAAAAAAGTTATCTTTAATTTCACCGTCTTTTTCGAATTGTATAAGAATGCTGAATTGTATTTTAACTGACCCCATTTTGCTTATTTCAGATTTTAATTTATTAATTATTTTATTTGTTAGGGAAATTTGAATTAGATTTTTGTGTTCAACATCGAATCTAATACTTTTATGGGTTCCATTTAAATCTAACCTTATTTCAGGTTCATTATCAACATTAATTGAACCCCCTATCTGATTATTATCATCATCATCATCACTAATGATGATTTCAACCCTTTTAATTTTAGAGGGAACACACTGAATATTTGCAGCAGTTCGTTTATTATAATGTCTCGATGTATTATTTCGTTTTTTATTATTATTATTATTATTTCGTTTATTTATTTTTCGAAAGAGATTTTTTATTTAAAGTAAATTGATTTAAGCCCCTTATAAAACTCTAAATATTTTATATCTTGGGCAGTCTCGCATTTGGGTCATATGAAAAAATTGATGCCAAAGAATTTATACCCGTAGTATCGCTTCATTTCACCATGACATTTTACCAAATGAAATGTTGAAGCGATGCAATATTTCGGATATAATTGACCTGATAAAATATATATTTTAAATATCGATAAATATAACTTTTCAATAACTTTTTCAATAAATATTACAATTATTAGGTTTTCAATATCATAAATATAAATAAATATAATTTTTTCAAACAATTATTAAGTTTTCAATATCACAAATAAAGGTTTTCAATAAATATCACAAGTTTAGATATTTCATTAATTCTAACATTATCACAAATTTAAATAAATATAACAAATATATCATAAATATAGATTTTCAATAACAAATTTAAATAAATTTTTCAAATATATCACAAATTTAGGTTTTCAATGACTTTTCAATAAATTTTTCAATCCATATAAATTTTAATAAATTATTAATATTTGTTTTTATTCAATCCAAATGGATTAAATAATAATAAATGTTAATAATAATATTAAAATAATAAATGTTAATAATAATATTAAAATAATAAATGTTAATAATAATATTAAAATAATAAATGTTAATAATAATATTAAAATAATAAAGGTTAATAATATTAAAATAATAAATGTTAAAATAATAATATATTATAGAAATAACAAAAAACTAACATTTATCATCATCATTCACGTCAATGTGGACATTATTCACCGAAAAATCATCATCCACAGAAAAATCTTCATGATCCAAATCTACTAAAATGTTTTCAAAGAAAAAATAAAATTAAAATTTACCATCATTATCATCATCTTCGCTATCATCGATAAAGATAACTTCATTTTCTAAAATAAACCTAAATAAGCCGAAATTAATTTAAAATTTACCTCTTTCAAATTCATTAACTCCGTCGATCTGATTCTGCATTGTTGAAAACCAGTCTAAAATAATAAATAATAAAAGAAAAATAAAATTAAAAAATCCTTACCGGTTTCGGAAGTCAGACGACTTCTTAAACTATTATTTCGACCTGCCATTTTGAAATTTTGAATTAATTGTGACAAAATTGTCAATGTTTATAAAGAGAATCAGATTTAGGTAGGTGAGAGATTTTGATGTATGTGTTCTTTGTAAATCACATACAAACAAAAGTATGTATGTGTTTTCTTTGTACATTACTTACAGTTTTGTGTATGCATGTAGTCACGCACTTATCATGCAGTGTGAATCATGTGATGCAGTGTAAATCATATTGATGATGATTCACTACCACTGGTTTCGTTATAATTAATTAATTAATTAATAATAATAATAATAATAATAATAATAATAATAATAATAATAATAATAATAATAATAATAATAATAATAATAATAATACATAACAATAATAATAACACAAACCTTAATACATTTATTATACATCAAATCGCTTGGATAATAACCAAGCTAAACAATGTTGACCACATGTTAAGGTGCATGGTTTTTGATACATAGTTTTTTTTATACATAATAGGTTTACCCATTGTTTGCAGTTTCGAAACCATTTAAGCCGGATAATATAAACCCATAGGATCAAATACAAATATTTTGCTAGGTTTCATATATATTGCTAACCAATGTTCTCCACCGAGATTGAGTATTGACGATTATGGCTTGATTATTACGTAAATATGGAATTTTATCAAGAGGAAAAACCCTTAAAAAAATGTCCTAGTATTTATTTTCCAATTCGATAGACTTGAACAGAACTACATCAATAATATTAATAATACATGAAAAACTTACTCCATGCAAATTATCATAAATTATCTATACATTTATACCAACATTTTCAAACCAAAATGGTTCTGTTTGCAGTTATTTGAATCTCATTTTCAAATATTCCATACATTACAACATGCACCGGTTCAATCGTAGGTTTAGCAAACTTTATATCTAATCGTAAATTTCCATTTTGAGGTAATTGACTCTGATTTAAATCAAAATCGGGCGCCAAAACAAATGTAAAGAAAGGATATTTGTTTTTAAAATCATCAAGAGTTATACCACAATTATGGTCTTTATCCAAATAACCCATATTTCTCACTATACTCTGCATATATGTAGCACAATAATTATCATTATCGAAATCTTGAGTATATGTTTCTCTGTAATCACTATTTTTCGATAAAGTTAACGATTTTTGAAAATTGAGCTCGATGTTAAGTATGATCCATTATATTATCCATTATATTGAGATTCACTTTGAAATGTTACCAATATAAAGTTGGGCATTCTTCTATCTCCAAATATTTGTTCCTTATAGAAAGAAGCTGAACCTTTAGCAATAGCAAATTGAACAATTTCCTTTGTTTTCAATAGATATATTGCATGCTTAAAATTAAGCCTCAGTTGATGACCGGCTAATACAGAGGGCTCAACACTAACTCTTCTCACCAATAATATTGAATCAACTAATTGAAGAATTGGTGCTGTGCTAGTACTTGTTAATGATAATGCCGACTCAGATCTTTTCAATCTAATGTGTACATTAACACCTGGGAGTAAATATTTCAGTTGATCCATAAAATCGAGTTGTAATGATGAGCACATTTGTCTATGAAGTTTTATTATTTTTAATTTGCGTACACCAAAAGCACTTACCCTACATGCTTGCTTATCTAATCCCAATGTATTAGCCAAATTTTTATCAAATGTCACTTCACAAATGTTATTATTCAGACTGAATTTACATAATCCATCTTTAACAAATTCAATAGTTTTAAATATATGTAAACAATTGAATGAAATATATTTATGTAATTCTTCAAGTGTTTCAATATATAAATCTTTAGTAAATGTAAATGTATCTTCAACCTCATTAATATATGATACAGTTATTTTGATGTGTTAATTCACAGGGCCGACATCAATAAAAGTTTTGAAACGTAATAGGTATTCAGTACCAGGAACAACAATGTTAAGCTTATCACTACCCATTCGTATGGAATCCTCAATACTTTCAAACTTTATTGTAAATGGGCTAAAATCACAACTAACATTCAATCCATCTTTGAAAAACATGCCACTATTTTCATCTAAAATTTGATTCGGAATATGACAATATCGATCAATATAATTGATTGAGAAAATACCACTACATATTTTTGGAAAACGCTTCTTTTAACCAATTTTACAATGACTATAAAATTGGAATGTATTGTACACAAATGTAAAGTCTTACAAAGCAACTTTCCAATTTCTATGTAAATAAATAGGATTTTGAAGATCAACCATAAATTTACTTGCTTGATTTTCCGGATGGATTAGTGTGCAACTATTGCACGGTAAAATAGTATAGAAACTCAATTTACTAGGTCTTTTGATATCCATGAGGGTTTTTGATATCCATGCCATTTGACATAGTATTGTTTATCCTTACCAACCTTTTTAGTTTTCAATATTTTATGAATTCTAAACATTGTAGGTTTGGAAATAACTTGTGATTCCTGTTCATAGAATTTCCCTTGTATTACATTGTTGTCACTGTCTTTAATAACATACATTACAGGACTCTGTTTAGTATTAATTTTTGTAATTTGAAATTACTATCGAAATTTTTGATGAAAGGTGAAGCAGATATTTTACTAATTCTAACGTGATCACCAACTTTATATTTTGGTTTTGTAATTTTAACAACTTTTTTTAGATCGTACTGGTGTTTTTGAGCTGATATCTATAGGTCTCAAACCATTCATACCTCGATGTGATGAATTATTATAACTAACAAGTATTTTCGGTAATACATTTATCCATATTTTATTACTTTGATGCAAAAAATATTTCTTCAGTCTATCCCTCAATGTCCGGTTAAATTTTTCAACATGAGCAGCATTGTATTGAGAATGTACAGAATAATGATTTATTTTCAGACGATCCAGGATTTGCTTAACTTTACTATTGTAAAACTCCTTGCCTATAATAATAATAATAATATTAATAATAATAATAATAATAATACCTAAATCGGTTTGCAAATTGTCAGGATGCCCATTTTTAAATAAAACATTAATTGTTTTAGATATTTCTTCTGGGGATTTTGTCTCTAATGATACACCGCGGATAAAACGACTGAAAACATCAATACACGTTAAAATATATTTATAACCCTTGTTAATCTTTGAATATAGTATCATCTCCATCAAATCCATTTGCCATAAATCATTAATACCGAATGTCTTATAAGCTCTCATTGGAAATCTTTTCCGCATCGGTTTGTTAAAACTGTACGCAAGCTGATCTGACAACCACTTTTGCGTTTCCTTTTTCGAATTTAGGAGTCTTTTCTTTAACTTTGCCACTCCACCGAAACCTACTTCGTCTTCTGGGTTCGTCCAAATCTTCTCCATTACAACAGATGATTTAAATTTTAATTTAACATTAGGTAATGATTGCCCCATCATTTATTGTAATCCACTTAATAATGATATTGCTAATGGTAATATAGCACCGATAAAACCGCCTTGTTGTTTATATATGATTTTTCTCATTTGCTTACGATTTTTATTATTTACTAGCGATAACAAAGGTTTTCGATGTTTATTCAACACTAGTTTCTTAGATTTACTGATTTTAATTTTACGGGAACCCCTTAAGTCAACCTCTATTTCAGGTTCATCGTTTACATTTATTTCATTATTTACCGAACCCCCTATTTGATTATATTCAGTTTCGTCATCACTAATGATGATTTCTATTTTTTTAATTTTAGCAGGGATACACGACACAATTTTATCAGCAGGTCTTTTTGATTTTTTATTATTTTTAGTAACATTTGTATTATTGTTTATGTTTTTAGTAATCTTTGTATTATTTGTGTTATTTGTGATATTATTATTATTATTAACATTTTTCGCATTAATCATTTGAAATAATACCTTTTTATTAATTTTAAATTGATTTAAATGGCTAAAGTGTTTCTTATAAAACTCTAGATATTCAATGTCATGGGCGGTATCGTATTTAGGGCATTAACACCTGGGAGTAAATATTTCGGTTGATCCATAAAATCGAGTTGTAATGATGAGCACATGGTAAATAATTTCGAGCCTTTAATCCACTTTTTCCTATCATCATCACTACCATAACCCATAGGAGTTAAACATGTATTTTTAGTATCGCTATTGTAATTTATAATAGTTTCTATTAGAGCTTTGTGAATATATGTACTGTTACCACCCTCAATCTTGATATTATTAAATCCGAGAACTGCATCTTTAAAAAGTGTATGAAACAAGAAATTGTTTGGTATTACATCACTAGGTTCACCCAACGGTTTTCTATCTTTATCTACAACTTTGATCTGAACAGTTAACAATGTATCATTCAAATCTAGATCTTCAGTTTGGGAACCATTAATATAAAATTCAATATCGGTTCTACTATCCATAATAGAATTCATCGGGAATACATCTTCAAAGGCCCCGGTTTCAATTACTGCCTTTATTTCATCAACAGCTCATAGTTTTTAATCGTACAATTTCTCTTCATTCCTGGAAATAATCGTAAATAATAAAATTATTCAGAAAATTGTGAATAACAACATAAGTAATGGGTAACATAAATTTTTTAAATACTAATCAATTTTAGTTTTTAATTAAATTACAAATATAATAATAAAATCAAATAAATACTTGAATACATGAATCGAACAATTTCTTAGAACTGAAAAACAATTGCTATTACAAAACCAAAATATAAAGTTGGTGATCACGTTCGAATTAGTAAAATATCTGCTTCACTTTTCATCAAAAATTTCGATAGTAATTGGAGTGATGAAGTATTTCAAATTATTAAAATTAATACTAAACAGAGTTCTGTAATGTATGTTATTAAAGACAGTGACAACAATGTAATACAAGGGAAATTCTATGAACAGGAATTACAAGTTATTTCCAAACCTACAGTGTTCAGAATTCAGAAAATATTGAAAACTAAAAAGGTGGGTAAGGATAAACAATACTATGTCAAATGGCATGGATATCAAAAACCTTCATGGATATCATCAAAAGACCAAGTAAATTGAGTTTCTATACTATTTTACCGTGCAATAGTTGCCCACTAATCCATCCAGAAAATCAAGCAAGTAAATTTATGGTTGATCTTCAAAATCCCATTTATTTACATGGAAATTGGGAAGTTGCTTTGCAAGACCTTACATTTGTGTACAATACATTCCCATTTTATAGTCATTGTAAAATCAGTTACAAGAAGCGTATTCCAAAAACTTGTAGTGGTATTTTTTCAATCAATAATTTTGATCGATATTGTCATATTCCGAATCAAATTTTAGATGAAAATAGTGGCATGTTTTTCAAAGATGGATTGAATGTTAGTTGTGATTTTAGCCCATTTACAATAAAGTTTGAAAGTATTGAGGATGCCAAGCGAATGGGTAGTGATAAGCTTAGCATTGTTGTTTCTGGTACTGAATACCTAATACGTTTCAAAACATTTGATGAGAAAAGTGAACGATCGAAAACATCAAAATATCTGTATCATATATTAATGAGGTGGAAGATATATTTACATTTACTAAAGATTTATATATTGAAACACTTGAAGAATTACATAAATATATTTCATTCAATTGTTTACATATATTTAAAACTATTGAATTTGTTAAAGATGGATTATGTAAATTCAGTCTGAATAATAACATTTGTGAAGTGACATTTGATAAAAATTTGGCTAATACATTGGGATTAGATAAGCAAACATATAGGGCAAGTGCTTTTGGTGTACGCAAACCAAAAATAATAAAACTTCATAGGCAAATGTTCATATATACTAACATCATCGATCCTATAATTGTTGGTGATTCTTTGGTTCCTTTATTGAAATCTGTTTGAGTTGATAAACATGATCAGGATGAAGTTGTCAATATAAATATTGATAATCCCATGTACTTACCGGTATCAATATCATTTATAAACAATATAGAAATAAATATTCGTGATGATAGCGGTAAATTTATTGAATTTAGTAAAGATACAAAAACTCATTTGACATTACATTTTCGTAAATTAGATGGCTAATAACGATATTATTAGTATATATAGTGGTAGCCAAAGTGATGGCGAATTACCATATGTTTTTGGTAAACAGTATGGATCAGGATGGTTGAGAACAATTGGTAGATTTGCACTTCCTATTCTTAAACGCATTGGTAGTTTTGGTATGAAAACTGCTAAAGATGTGATAATGAATGAGCAGAAAATATTACCATCGCTGAAATCAAATGCATTATCCGAGTTAGGGAAAGTTTTACCTAGTGTTGCAGGTATGTTTCAAAAACAAGAACCTGCACCAAAACCTTTTCAAAAACGTAAAAGACATCATAAACATATAAACAAACGAATGAAAGGACAAGGAACTATATTTCAAAAATTATTTGCGGTAAATCTAAATTGTGTTTATTTGGTAGACCATCTCCCCAGGCAGTAATTGAAACGGGGGCCTTTGAAGATGTATTCCCGATGAATTCTATTATGGATAGTAGAACCGATATTGAATTTTATATTAATGGTTCCCAAACTGAATATTTAGATTTGAATGATACATTGTTAACTGTTCAGATCAAAGTTGTAGATAAAGAAAGAAAACCGTTGGGTGAACCTAGTGATGTAATACCAAACAATTTCTTGTTTCATACACTTTTTAAAGATGCAGTTCTCGGATTTAATAATATCAAGATTGAGGGTGGTAACAGTACATATATTCACAAAGCTCTAATAGAAACTATTATAAATTACAATAGCGATACTAAAAATACATGTTTAACTCCTATGGGTTATGGTAGTGATGATGATAGGAAAAAGTGGATTAAAGGCTCGAAATTATTTACCATGTGCTCATCATTACAACTCGATTTTATGGATCAACCGAAATATTTACTCCCAGGTGTTAATGTACACATTAGATTGAAAAGATCTGAGTCGGCATTATCATTAACAAGTACTAGCACAGCACCAATTCTTCAATTAGTTGATTCAATATTATTGGTGAGAATAGTTAGTGTTGAGCCCTCTGTATTAGCCGGTCATCAACTGAGGCTTAATTTTAAGCATGCAATATATCTATTGAAAACAAAGGAAATTGTTCAATTTGCTATTGCTAAAGGTTCAGCTTCTTTCTATAAGGAACAAATATTTGGAGATAGAAGAATGCCCAACTTTATATTGGTAACATTTCAAAGTGAATCTCAATATAATGGATAATATAATGGATCATACTTAACATCGAGCTCAATTTTCAAAAATCGTTAACTTTATCGAAAAATAGTGATTACAGAGAAACATATACTCAAGATTTCGATAATGATAATTATTGTGCTACATAAATACAGCGTATAGTGAGAAATATGGGTTATTTGGATAAAGACCATAATTGTGGTATAACTCTTGATGATTTTAAAAACAAATATCCTTTCTTTACATTTGTTTTGGCGCCCGATTTTGATTTAAATCAGAGTCAATTACCTCAAAATGGAAATTTACGATTAGATATAAAGTTTGCTAAAGCTACAACTGAACCGGTACATGTTGTAATATATGGAGTATTTGAAAATGAGGTTCAAATAACTGCAAACCGAACAGTATTGGTTTGAGTGGTATAAATGTATAGATAATTTATGATAATTTGTCATGGAGTAATTTTTTAAATGTATTATTAATATTATTGATGTAGTTCCGTTCAGGTCTATCGAATTGGAAAACAAATACTAGGACATTTTTTTAAGGGTTTTTCCTCTTGATAAAATTCCATATTTACGTATAATCAAGTCATAATCGTCAATACTCAATTGTCTCATCTCGGTGGAGAACATTGGTTAGCAATATATATGAAACCTAGCAAGATATTTGTATTTGATCCTATGGGTTTCTATTATCTGGCTTTAATGGTTTCAAAACTTCAAACAATGAGTAAACCTATTGTGTATAATAAAACTATGTATCAAAAACCATGGACCTTAACATGTGGTCAACATTGTTTAGCTTGGTTATTATCCAAGCGATTTGATGTTTAATAAATGTTTTATTATTATTGTTATGTTTTAACAATTTATATTTTTTAACTATTAATATTTTTTAATTATTATTATTATTATTATTATTATTATTATTATTATTATTATAAATATTATTATTATGTGTTTAATTAATTAATGTTAATAAGCTAATACATGATCACAAAAATAATGCATGATAAGTGCGTGATCACAAAGACAGTGCATGATAAGTGCGTGATCATCACATGATAAGTGCGTGACTAGTAACAAGAAACACACATAAAACTGTATGTGAATTACAAAGAAAACACATACAAACAAAAGTATGTATGTGATTTACAAAGAAAACACATACAAACAAAAGTATGTATGTGATTTTACAAAGAATGAATGCAGTCACGGTGTAGACTGCATGTGTTTTACAAAGAAAACATGCCTAAGAAATCTCTCACCTATATGTGTGCATTGCTTAAAAGAATATAAATATTTTTAATGAGTATAAGTTAATAATATGTAAAGTATTATAATATAATACTTTAAATATCATCAATTTATAATAAGAATAGAAATATCTGATTTATAATAAGAATTGAAATATTAATTTTTATAAATTATTTTACGAAATGTTATTGAAAAATATGATTTATTTTACAATAGAAATATCTGATTTATAATAAGAATAGAAATATCTGATTTATAATAAGAATTGAAATATTTATTTTTATAAATTATTTTATGAAATGTTATTGAAAAATATGATTTATAATAGAAATATCTGATTTATAATAAGAATTGAAATATTTATTTTTATAAATTATTTTACGAAATGTTATTGAAACATGTGATTTATTTTATAATAGAAATATCTGATTTATAATAAGAATTGAAATATTAATTTTTATTAAAATATTTACATAGTTAATAATTATCATCATTTATATATTATTATTTCATTCATATATGATTTAAATAATAATAAACATTTGATAATAATTACATATTTCTTAGGTCGATTGTATAAAAACTATTGCCAATCTGGAATTGGTCATAACTTGAATTGCCATACGACTATGAAAAGTTACTATGGTCATAGATTCTAGGGCATCGACTTTTTTATTTGCCCTAAATACGATTCCGCCCATGACATTGAATATCTAGAGTTTTATAAGAAACACTTTAGCCATTTAAATCAATTTAAAATTAATAAAAAGGTATTATTTCAAATGATTAATGCGAAAAATGTTAATAATAATAATAATATCACAAATAACACAAATAATACAAAGATTACTAAAAACATAAACAATAATACAAATGTTACTAAAAATAATAAAAAATCAAAAAGACATGCTGATAAAATTGTGTCGTGTATCCCTGCTAAAATTAAAAAAATAGAAATCATCATTAGTGATGACGAAACTGAATATAATCAAATAGGGGGTTCGGTAAATAATGAAATAAATGTAAACGATGAACCTGAAATAGAGGTTGACTTAAGGGGTTCCCGTAAAAATATTCGATTTGATTTAGAAAATCAAAACCTTGTTCAAATCGCCCTAACGGATAAACTTGTAAAGAAATTAAAAAATGAAATAAAGAAAATGGGATCTGAAAAACTCCAGTTTACAGCTCTCATTCAATTTGAAAAAGATGGGGAAATAAAAGATAATTTCTTTCCAAATAGCGCGAGTGTCTTTTCCGATAGTTTTGTTGCTGATGGAGTGAGTCGGTTAAATGAGAAAATCGAAAAATTCACATATTTAGGAAGTGGGTGACGCGTAGTTAAGATTCGCGAAATCGATTTTATTTTAACCACGTATTATCCTGTAAGTCGATTAGCTGAACATAGTTTTATCCCTACACCGGAATCTCTAGTAGGTAAAAAGGCTATTGGAAATGTTAAAAACACAGATCATTCGTGTTTTATATATAGTGTTTTATCAATTTCAAGGCGTGATATAGTTTTAAAGAATAGGGAGCGTGTTTCTTCTTACACTGCTTTTTTGGATGAATTGAATTACGATCCAATTACTGATTGTCCAATGAGACTCTGTAGCATCCCAAAATTTGAGAGAAACAATAGCGATTTAAATTTGGCAATCAATGTCTTTGAATATAACAACACCCCTTCTAAACAATTGAATGATATTGATTACGTACCTCACCCTCCTCACCTCGTCTTAATTCATCGAACAAAGGTTATTGGCGGTAACCCGAATTATCTTTTATTATTACAAGATGGTGATAATTATCATTATACCGCCATTTTGTAATTTAAATAGACTGCTGAATTGTCATTCTAGTAGTGAATGTAACACCAGAATTCGCGTAAAATGGTGTCCCAATTGTTTAAACTGTTTTTATTTTGATAAAACCTTTAAGGCACATGTTGATTTGTGCGCTAAAAATCAAATAGGAACAACCCTATACACGCTTCCAGAAAATAAAAATTTGATATTTAAAAATTATTCTAAAATGATTACCCCGCCATTCGTAATTTATGCGGATTTTGAGGCTGTTTTGCCTAAAGATATAAAACATCACCAAATACACATGCCGATATCAGCAGGCTTATTATTAATAAATAATTACACAAATACTACACAATATTTCAGTTTTATAGGCTTGGAATGTGTTTTGGAATTTTTAAAGAAAGTAGAGGAAATTGCTGTCACAATTGTCCTACCGTATTATGAAAATCATGGTAAAAACCTATGAGTAATCTTACATCTAATGAGGAACAGCAGTTCATCGCATGTAGAACTTGCTATCTTTGTAAAAAACTTATTAGAAATAAGGTTAAGTACCATGATCATTTTACAGTTCAGTATCTTGGTGCTGCTTGTCATAACTGTAATATTAAAAGGAAAATAAGTAAACAGTTACCTATTGTCTTTCATAATTTGAGAGGGTATGACCTTCATCATGTTTTTAAAGTATGGATTGAATGAATTCCCGTCTTGGAAATTAAATATCATTCCTACAACAACTGAGAAATTCATATCTTTGATTGTAAATATTAAGAAATTAGCTGTTAGATTTATAGATAATATGCAATTTGTAAATTGCTCTTTAGCCAAGGCTGTAAAAACTCTTACTGATCTACCTCTAACTTGTTCTGCTTTTGATGGTCTTATTGTTAAGGCAAAGGGTATCTTTCCTTATGATTTTGCAGTATCACTAGAGGTCCTTGAATCGACTTATGAACTACCTCCAAAATGGGATTCTGTATCTGATGATGAATATGCTACCGCCCAACTAATTTTGACACAGCAAAATTGCACTACAATGTTAGACTATATGTTAACTTACCTAAAATTAGACGTATTCCTCCTTTTAGACTATTTTCAGCAATTTCACGCAAAGGCTATTGCTTATAATGGTTTAGAACCTCTGAATTTTTATGGAATTCCTGAAATGTCATGGGCGTCTGCTCTCATGACATTAAAGAAACCCATAGAACTTCTGCAGGACATGGAAATGTTTAATTTCTATGAGGGTGGAATACGGAGTGGGTTAACATTTGTTAATAAACATTATGTTGCAAGTTCTGAAAATACAGAACTCTTGTATATAGACATTAATAATTTATATGGTTGGACACTTAGCCAAAACCTTCCGTATGGTGATTTTGTTTTGGTGATTTGATGCGATTATTGAATTCCTTCCGTATGGCTATACAATGGAAGTTGACATCAATATCCCTGAGCGTGTGCATCAGTATTTGAATGACTTTCCGCTTGCTCCGGAAAAAATGTGTCAGCCCAATTCAAAAGTTGAGAAGTTAATGCTCACTCATTACAGTAAGAAAAAACATGTTCTTCACTGGAGACTTCTCAAGCTGTATATAGAATTGGGTGCGGAAGTTGAGTGTATTCATAGGGCAATTAAATTTAAACAAGCACCTATTTTTAAAGAATATATACAGAGAAATACAGATTTACGCTCAAACTCAAAGTGCGAGCTTCATAGAGATTTGTATAAATTATTTAATAATAGTCTATATGGGAAGTCCGTTGAAAATTTGAAAAAACCGATGAATTTGAGGCTATGCAATTCAGCTGAAAAGATGATTGTAATAGCTTCAAAACCGACTTTCAAAAAGTCCATTAAAATAGTGGATGATTTGATTGTTGCTCATCTGAACAAAGACTCTATATGTTAAGACAGGCCTAGCTACATCGGCCAATCAATACTAGACCTGTCTAAACTGCGTATGTATCAATTACAATATAATAAATTGGCAAAATATAGATCAGAATTTAACTGTGATATTAATATCGTTGCCGGCGACACTGATTCGTTTTTCCTTGAGGTTAAGCACTGTAAGCTTGACATTCTTTTGCCGGCAATGATAAAAGACAACCTTTTAGATACCTCAAATTACGACCCGGCACATCCCTTTTACTCGAGTAAATTAGATTCTGTGATAGGAAAATTTAAAGATGAAAGTAAAGGTCTCGGGTATAAGGAGTGGGTTTTCTTAAGACCCAACTGCTATAGTTTATTAGGCAAATCTGATACAATGAGGGCTAAAGGGGTAAAGTTGTTGGGGACTGACATCAAACATCAGTCGTATTTGGATTGCTACAATAAAAACGTAGTATTCACAGTACCTCAAAGTAGGATAGGGACGCGGAACCATCAGCTGTATACATTTAGAAACAGTAAAATCGCTTTGAGTAATAACGATGATAAGCGATTTTGGGTGGGGAAAAATACCAGAATCGCATTTGGGCATTATTTTGGGGTTGATGCAATAGATAGTGACCAAGTTAATTTCTTGGATGAGCCGCTTTTCGGTGGTTCGAGCTCCAGTTTTGATGACTCTACAGAAATCAGCGATAATGAAGATTATGGGCAGCTTTTCGATGGTTTAAGTTTTAACGATGATAACATTGATATTGATGACCTGTTGTTATCTGATTAATAAATATATTTTAAAAAGCAGTTTTTGTTAATTTATTTGGAAACTTATTTATTTAGAAAACTTGTAATAGTTTTCATTTTTATTATGAAATTTAGATGAAATTTTTATAATTTATTTGTTATAATTTTCATTTTTATAATTTACATTTTTATAATATTATTATTATTATTTCATGCCAAAGCCGCAGCGTGACGAAACGCGAAATATAACTTTATATTTTTTATATTTGTTTTACATGTAAAAAAAATATTTTAATGTATTTATTTTTAATAATTTATTGTTTTTATGTAGTTGTTTTTATGTAGTTGTTTATTATATATATATATATATTAATATTATTATTATTATTAATAAAAAGTAATAAAAATATTAATAATAAAAGTTTTTATAAGTAATAATAATAATATTAATAAAAGTTTTTATAAGTATTAATAATAATATTAATAAAATTTTTATAAGTAATAAGCATATTAATAATAATAATAACAATGATAATTAACATAATAATAATAATTAATAATAATAATAAAAGATTTTATAAGTAATAATAGATTAATAAAAAGTAATAATAATATTAATAATAATAATAATATTAATAAAAGTTTTTATAAGTAATAATAGAATAATATTAATAAAAGCTTTTATAAGTAATAAGCATATTAACAATAATAGTAATAAAAAGTAATAATAATATTAATAATAATAATAAAAATAATAATAAAAATAATAATATTTATAAAAATAATAATAAAAATAATAATAATAATATTTATAAAATAAAAATAAAAATAAAATAAATTTACAAAATATATACTACTTATAAAAATAAGTAGTAAATTAAAATTTAAAAATGTTTAAAAATACTATGACCTTGAGAAATTTTGAATGACCTTGAAAAAAAATTGATGAGTTATCCAGTGACATTGACCTACTTTTGAATGACCTTGAAAAATACGATGAGTCATCCAATAACCTTGAATGAGTCATGGTCTTTGTTTAAATGACCTTGAAAATTTTTGATGAGTCATTGTCTTTGTTCTACAAAAATTTGTACTTTTAAACTTAGAGAAAAAATTTTGCCGGGGGGGGGGGGTATGTGAGCTAGATGGCCTGTGAGCTAGAGGGCCGGTATTCCACTACTCCCGTTCGATTTTTCCAGGCCGACGTTGCGGTGGTTTTACTGCCGGTTTGGTCGTATCTGTCGAATCCCGATATGCCAGTTGAGCCGGCGCAAAGACTAGGGGTATGTGACGGCTTGGCCTTCTTGACAGGCTGCAAGCGCCACCTCTAGTCCGCGGATCTGCGTTTTCAGGGCTTGTGCCAATCTTCTCGCCTCAGCCCATCCACGTTGGGCGGCGGTGACTCGCTGATATAGAACTTTTACTTTTGCCGGTTCTATCCATGTCGATTTGATCCGATGGGCCTCTCGGGTCATCTCCAACATCTGTCGATGGAGGTCTGTATTTTCCTTTCGTGCATCTTTCAGAGCCTTGTTTATGATTAGGCCAGTGTCCATCTCTGCGAAAAAAGAAAATTATAAATCATGAATGCTTCAGTTCACATAATGAATAGGAATTATAATGAATATGAATTTAATCACAAAGTTTTAAGGCGTGTTAATCTAGGGTCGTAAAAGGGATTTTATTAGGGTGAATGTTTTTATAATAATTATAAATATATGAAGTCAATGAACTAGTATTAATATATTTAGATCAACTACAGTGTGAATCAATGTTGTTTCAATCAAATATGGTGCGAAGTGGAAGGTCGGTCTCTTGGGTTCTGCCTTGATGACCAGTGGGCGTAGGTATGATCCCACTCCAGTCTTTGGGCTCCATTTCTCACTCGCTTTGTTCCCGAAAGGATTTCCTTCGGCACCGATACCGTCATTGGCGGGATTGGATGATTCACCCGCGGATCATCGAGCTCGAATAAGATGCCATACGAAGGGGCATACCTATCCGTGCTCGGAATCAAGCCAGCCGCAATATCCTGGTTTATCTGATTGAGATGTCGACGAGCCCGATTTAGTTCTTGGTTAGTTCTCTTTTGGTGAGCTTCGAGTCGAGCTAGGATATCTTCTGCCTGTCCTCGAAGTTTGCAAGCCGGATTTCGCCCGGGCTCCCGTTTGATGGCTATATATGGCCGTTCGGCGTCCTCCATTTCATCCTGCCTTTCGAATCTGGATTTTCTCACCGGGGAGATAGAATACCCCTCATTCCACATCGCCTGTCGACATTTTGCGGCGGAGTGGAATGGGCACCTCATCGTGACACGAGATTCGTCCATCCAAAACCCTGTGAATACAAATTTATCAAATCGTTTAATAAACTGAATCGTTTATGGGGCAATTAACATGTTAAAAAAAATAATTTGCTTAAAGCATTTATAGTGAACGGATTGGGTTGATATTCATTAAAAGACAAAAAGATTAATTAAATTAGTAATAAATCGATCGCGAAGAATTATTAAACCATGCATCGATCTATAGGTGAATTAAGTTTTTTTTTAAGGTTATTTATCAAGTCAATAACCTAAGAGATATTTATGACGGGGAGACTCGTATGCTTTCTAGCTCATAATTCGTTGGGGTAGTTCCTGATTTCATCTCGTGACCTTCATTCGTCGTAACTGTCCGAATCGCGATTTATAAATTAACTGTTCAATTTCGTTGGTGAAGCTTAGTGTTTTAGCGGCAGGTTCAGCAAAACAATTTTTTTTATTGTTCTACGAAATTCTCCTAGACATGAAACTGAGTCTCGACGCTCTTTGCTTACACTCGGGCATATAGTGCATTCACCTACTGACCTAATATTTCTCTGACAAACGTTTGGCATCAGTTATGTTGTTAAGTGTGACATTAATTTTACAGACTTCGCCATAGACATCTGGCTAGACACTTGTTCGGGCGCAATGAAAATAGTCAGCATATTTTTGTAAGTGAATCTCGGAACTGGCGAGAGTTACAGTGAAGACTTAGGTGGCTTTAATTTGACAGCATTCGTTTAAATGAATCGGTAATAGCACGCAAACACAGCACGCAGATTTAAAATCGGACCCTTGAAACACCAATTAACCATGGTAAAATCTGAGAAAGAAATAATTAAAATATAAAATTAAAGACATAAAAATAAATAAAACTAATAACAGAATGCAACAAGATCCGCACGAAACAAACACAGAAACAACACAAAATGTTTGACCAAAAATTGACAATTTAATCAAAGAAACAAGAGTTCATGAAATTGGAACTAAAATAAAATAATTTGAATTAGAAATAATTCAATTATTTGTTAAAGGAATAAATTGTCAAAAAATAAAATAAAAATTAAGAAAGTAAAGTTAGAAAATACAGAGAAATTCCCAAGGTCAAATTTTGTTTTAATATATCAAAATAAACACGCAAGGTTAGGGTCACAGAATAGGTATATATACCGATTCATTTTCACATAAATCTAATCCTTTTAATCACTCAGTTGTGAGAAACTCGAAGAAGTCTAGTCACTTTTACTCTGAACTCTGAACGATTCAATCTAAAAATTTTAGAAACATTTTATTCTGAAACTTTATCCAGAAAAATACGTGAACTTAACGAAGTAAGTAAGAATGACTTGCTGATATGTTAACTATGTATGCTGTTTACTTATGACAAATGGAACTGAGTTTGGTATTTGATAAATATATATTATGAATGATATAAATTACTTTTCATGTCGAAATTTTTCCGGCCCACAGCCACACACCGACAAGATATTAAAATCTGACATAAACAGTCGAGCAGTGTAAGTGCGGTGCCCGTGAGAGATCTCGCCGTGGGTAACGACGGACTCGAACAGTCAATTCATATACCATTATAGGGGTAGCAGGGAGATCGGGAGACAATCTTTTGGTTGCCTACCTTTCTACCTACTCCCGAAAATTCGACCTAAAATATCTTTACACATCGGCTAAAATATTAACATCGAGTAGTCCAGTGGGCACTCTTAAAATCTAACTTCGACACATAAATTTCCTAAGATCAACTTGAGGATTGAAGGGAACGGGTTAGCGGAAGTCGATGCATCAAATTCTTGTTAACTATAAAAAACTTCAGAGTTGATAATAAAATAACAGTATGGGTCGCTAAATAAATCATTAGTAATAATGCAACTCGAAGATAGTTTAAAAATTATGATGGGTTGGGAGACCTAAAATTCTAACTGAATAAAATTTCACCTCCGACGATAAATTCTGGAAGCGGATAAATATGGCAAAATGTCCCCAAATTACAGTTCTCTAAGAAATAAAATTTCCCGTTAATCGAATTAAAAAAATTTGCCCACATCATCTGTAGGCCGTAATTAACCACCAAAAATCATTTATTAATGTATAAAAATGCAACTCATATGGAATTACGAACACGCACCGATCCTTCTAACCATCAAAATATATCCGCAGTAGGAATAGTAATAAGTAAGGCTTAATTGACGTCATCAAATCGAAAAATCACTTTTATCTTGAATAAATCTTGTCAATAACTTAGACGCCCAGTGTAGCCCAAATAAGGACTTTAAAATACCAACATTACTAGCAACAATCCGAACGTTTATTTAATAAAAGTTAAAAAGAAAAAATCTGGATGAGTACTGTTGGGAGACGGGAATCTTTTCGTAGTATCCGACGATTTATTGGAGAAGAACCTAGTAATGCGAGTGATGAAGACAACCATTTAGAAAGACGTTTCCTGAATAGTGTGGAATCTAACGATCTAATTAATAAACCTATACCACAATTAAATAAAAAACCTCAAATAATTCATCAAGCAAAAATAATAAATTGAATGTTGCATAACAACAACCGAAAGAATATGGTGGAATTGCCACCACTGAATGTTGAAATACAAAATTCACCGAGAAGAGATCGGTCAGGAATTTTCCTTTATTTTTTCTCTGTTTTGATCGATAAGTGAGTGGAAAAATTAAAATTTCAATAACCAATTATTATATATTTAATATTTTTAATTAAACGTTGAATCGGCTTATTTTCTAATGAAAGCAAAATCAATGAGAAGGCCTTGTGCTATATTGCTATGTTTTGTGACAAGGTCACCTTCATTTTCTTATCGTTAAAACAAATCTAATTTTAGTGAACTCGAAAAATATGTAAATGCTCCTTATTCAATTCATTAGTGATTTTATTTTTAATCTCTATCGCGCCACAAAAATGCCATGCGACGTATTCCTAACGGAAGTTTATGACGCGTTAATCAAGTAACTCAGACGAAATTTAACAAAAATTTATAAAATCTTGAAAGAGAAAAAGGGGAAAACAATAATAATGTATTTTATTATTTCTATTTTTGCCATTCACAGGTACGCCACATAATAGCTGGGAAGATGCGGACCGTACCACCTTGACGGTACCGACCAGATTTGCCGGCCGGTATAGACAAGCCCTGTGGGATCAAGGTTATACTATGTCAACTTACGGTACCCCCGAGTGGCCGAAGCGCAAAGCCAACGAGTTTGGAGACGATATCAAGCTCCCCAACATCCTGATCAAACGGGAACCAGGCCGGAACCCCGCGCGCGAGATCCGGCAAAAGGCAGAAAATGAGCTCCATCGCCTAGAACAACTAGAGGGGCGATACCGATTTCTGGTGAGACGACAGAAGGAACATCTCGCTCGGATTAATCGGGATATCCTCAGCGGACGCATTCCCAGCTAGAATGGATATCTCCTATCATATAGGATCGCCTACGATCACAGAGATCCAGCCTTACTTGAAATGGGTGCGCCAGTACACCTTGTGGTTCTGAAGAGCCTCCTCCAGCCCGACATTTGAGATATACTGGAGGATCGGGGCATCGAAGAACACGCCTATTCACGGAGGCGTTTCCCCGACAAACGACCACACTGAGACCGAAGACCTATAGTATAATCCATTCATTCTGTGTGTTATTGTTCTCATCTGTGTTATCAATAAACTTGTTCTAGCAGTAACTCTTTTATTTATTTGAATAATAAAAAATTATTTATACGGAGACTGGATGAAGTGAGTGATGAGCGTTTTTTCCTAATAGTTACGGAGCAGAAGATGACCATCCGGTGAGGACTAAGGCCCTGGTTTATATTTTTCATTTAAACGACATCTCCGAAATCTATCTTATGTCTAACTTATTATTAAGGCATCACGTCTATGAACGTCATACGAGATCTCAGTAAAGAATTGAAGGACCTCCGAAAGGAGCACACTAATCTATACCAGCGGTGCCTACAATTGAGTCGAGAGTTACAACGGGTTAAGGCCACTTAGTCTGAACCGACTAGAGTGAAACAGCTCTACCAGAAGATCGATGCCGCACAGAAGGGATGGCGGGAAGAGAGAGCCCTGAACCACCCTTAGAGGATCCAGATACGTGGACTGGAAGCAGCTGTAGCGGCGTGGCAGGAAGGACAGTCCGTTACCTACCCACTGGTATTTGCCCCAGCTCAGATAGTTTACCAGAATGCCACTAAACCGACGCAAGCATCGCCTCAACCTAAATCTCGCGCAAGACCAGGTCGTGCCGAGAGGAAAAGGCAAAGACAAAGCAAATTGCGAAACGAACAGAGTTGAATGTGAATAAGCAGTAGAGGAATAAATAAAATGTTTTTTTGTCTTATTGTTTTATTTGACTTCTCGACGTAAATGCAGTAACTTTGATGGATGAAAATGAAAAGTCAAGCAAGTAAGGGACCTAAAGTATGTAAGACAAGCACAAACCTTCTAACGGTAGTTCGCTGAACCAGCTGTAGACCGGGTCATAGCAGTTTTGGAAACAAACCTCACCTTTGACGGTTACAGAACCATTGTTTACAGTACCAACGTTGCTTAGCAACGGGTAATCAGTGGCAGATAGTTAGTATTATTATGATTGGGGTCAAGGTCATATCGACCACTAGTCAGTAACCCCACAAAATGAATATATTAAATAAATAAATAAGCAAACATTTTTTGGTATAAATAGTAGGAAATTTTCAGTTAGGAGCGCCCTTAAATTTTAACCAAAAAAGAAATAGTCTTACAGAGGAAATCTTTATAAAACTCTAAAATCGAACTGACAAGAACGTTCAACATTAATTTTTGCATTCACTACACAGTACGCACTTACATACATATTAACACCCACATAGCACTTATTAATTTTCATCGAAAGAAAAAGAAAAGGTTGATATTGAATTTGCAAAGAAACTTGTTCATATTGAATTTGGTAAATTTTATTGTTTAATAAATTATTTATACAACGAGTTTGTCTTTTTATTTATATAAGAAACACCAGTGCAAAGTTGAGACCTCACCACTTAAATAATTAATTATAATGCTTAAATACATAATAATATTAACATTTTATTATTATTAATCACATTTCACCAGTCTTCTTGGTTTTTTAGATGCAAAACATTAAAAATTTACGCATACATTACTATTTTAAACCAGAAAAATCATCAATTTTTATAATCTCCAAACCGTTAAACTGATTAACTACACTATAAATTTCTTCATTTATTTTGCATCAATTCCAAACTGGTGACACTTATTTACCAACTTTCGAAGATGAGAATAGCATATATTTCAGTAGCTTATTCAGTCTTTGGACCAGCCCTTAATGTTGTTTTATCCTCATAGTCAATCAGATCCTTCATTTTCTGTAATTCATATTTCAATCGTTTCGTTTTTACTAACTATTACTTAATATATCTTTCAAAGATTTGGGCAGAAATCTGTCCTTATTTCTCAGATTTGAAAAAGTATTCAATTACATTCTGAAAATTTGAATAGCTTTTCGTCTTTATATTTTGGAAAATTTCCTATTTTATTTATTTAGGTGTCTTAGCCTTTCTTCTAAATATTCTATTTGTGAAACCGTTTTTCAATTATCAAATCCCAGAGCATTCAAATCCGTGGCTTATCCAAGTGCAAACCTCCTATATAACTTATCTGTACTTCTCTAAATAAACATTTCCGTCCGCCACAAGTAGCTTCCAACGGTCAATTACTTTTTAGTTCAGTGAATGACGATCTGAACTTTTTAGTATTCGTCAAAGCAGTGGTCGTTCTGTATTCCTCTACACCTAGACCTTTTAACGTTGTCAGTGTGCTAGACGTTTGACTTCCAATCAAATACTATACATCTATTCAATTTGCTGGTATCATGGGAGAAAAACATTTTTGTTTAAATTACCTCAACTTGCTTGTCTTTACCGTTCTCGTTCACTACACTTTCTCTCCTATTGTCTATTCCTCGTAACCTAGACGCTCCACAATTTTAATACTCACAACTATATACCCATGAGTGAGCCCATGCTGTTACTGCATATAGTAGCCGTAATTCATACAGGCGTTGGGCCAGAACACGAACGGCCTTGGAAATGTTTAAATGAATCAGTAAAAATGAATCAGTAAATGAATCAGTTTTTAAATCGAACCTATTAAAACACCAACTAACCCTGCTAAAATACGAGAAAGAGAACAATTAAATATAAAATTATAAAACATAAAAGTAAATTAAAATAATAACAAAATGCAACATGATCCGCACGAAACAAACATAAACATAACATGAAAACCTAACAATTTAACCGAAATTTGACAATTTATCAAAAAATGCGAAATTTCATAAAAATAGAATAAAAAAATCAAAGAATTGAATTAGAAATAATTCAATTAAAAGTTCAACGGAAAAATTGTCAAATTAAATTACAAAAATAATGAAATTAAGAATAGAATATTCTAGAAAATAACAAGGTCAAATTTTGTTTTACTAAATCAAAAATAACACGCAAGGTTAGGGTCGTACAATAGGTATATATACTGATTCATTTTCACATAATTTTAATCAGTTTTCATAAACTTGAAATCAGTTTTCATAAACTTGAAATCAGTTTCGAAGGAATCATTTTAATTCAGTTTTAGCATTATTTGAAGCAACTTTAATTGATGTGAGTGAAAAAATGTTCAATGACTTTCTCCACGTCGCACCCAGATAATCTCGTGAGAGCTCTGTCTGAGGTGTCGGCTTAGGGAAAGATTTTATGCAATGATAAATGCAGTTATAAATGTAGTATGATGATGATTATATGCAATAAATATTTTGATCTAACAACTTCTTGTCGAAATTATTCCAGCCCACAGCCGCTCACGCGCCGCAAGTTAATAAAATATACATACAATTCAGGCTGTGTAAGAGCAGTTTATCTGCCAATAACCTGTGCTCGTGAAGGTTCCGGCGTGAATAACGCAGGGCCAAAACGTCAAATCATAACCGTTATAGGGGAAATTGGGAGGAGAGGAAGTAATCTTTTGACTGCTCCTCCACCGCCCATTTTTCTATAATTTCGACCTAAAATTTAGTTTCACATATCGGTAAAAATCATAAACATTGATTAGCTCGGTGAGCACTCTTATAATCATAATTTAAACACAATTCTCCTAGGATCAACTTAGAGGGAAAGAAGTGGGGATATATTCGGAAATCATTGTTATGTGAAAGATATTCTAACTCGATAAATTAATTACGTTAAAATTCTTTAATTATTACGATTAAAAATTATTAGGCCTAAACGGACGAAAATTTATCGATAGAGATACCTAGTAAAGACCAGTATAATAAATTCGCAAAATTTCCACGAGAACAATTAATCAACGTCAGTAAATTGCCTAAAGACCAGTTAATGAAAGTAGTAAATTAGCAGCTTCACTGATAACTATTTTTACAATAAATTAATCTTTCCGTCGATTAAATCAATCCATTCAAAGTCTCAATCATTTAGGGTAAGTTCATTAAAACAAATGACAAAATAGTAAACCAAAACGGAAACTGATGACTAACGACGTGAATATAGAGGCCATTTTAAAATTATAATTTCGAAATAATAATGCCGCCGAAAGTCCAGGAGGAAATATTAGCCTGAGTAAATAATTTATTTTATGTCCTGTTAATGAGGACGCTTAGTGTTAATTTACCCAGTAGTTGAAATTTGCTGTAGTTACTTCAAAAGATTTAGAAATTGTTGAAAATGCAGAAGAACTATTATAAAATTACCATTTGACCCCAATCCTAATTAATAAAAGATAATAGAATAACACTACCTAAAAATTTGTGGCCAATTAAACACAAGTCATGTTGATAGTTCTATATGTTTTACTTATGCATAACCGTAATCATCACATAAATAATTAATCAAATTCACGTAAAACCAAAACAATGAACGATAGAATAGGATTACAGATCGTGGAAAATATTACTAATCAGTAGGCCAGTAACAATCGGGAATTCTTGCATTGATCGCATGAAAATCCAAAACGAACCCATTGAGAAGGAGGATAGATGTACACATGAAATATAATAACATCATTCAGAGTCAAACATAATTCCCGAACAATATCCAAAAATGCGAGGAGAAGTAGGAGATTAACATCCGTGGAGGATAGTAGAGAACACGCTCCCCAGGTTCGTAACTCATCCCGTGGTTTTCTGGAAAATAATAAGATTATAATAAAACGATAAGACGAAAATGTCTAACCAAAATTTGTCTCTACTGAAAATCATAATTTTGAACAATTAGCAGTAAATCAGCAACAGATTGTATATTGAACTAGAGTGAGAGACAATTAATATGATCATAAGTGCATGATCCACGTGGCTAAGTGCAGCAGTTTCTGACAAGTGGAGAAGAAAATGACGAAGTGGCAATAGACACCTGTCGCAGGTTGATCGGCACACACCAACAGGCGAATTGCACAGCAATTGAGAAAATCGAGGCTCATACAGGCAAACAATGGATAGAAAAGTAGACGACATACACATCCAACAGAGAAGGTATATATAGTATAATCAGACGATTACTTCACATTTTACCATCATAAAAAGTATGAATAGTAATCAGCAAAACGAGCTACGATCCAGAGACCACCACTCGCGATACCAGAACACGGACGAGATTATGCTAGAGCGAAGAACCGATGCTCAAGGAAGTATGAATTTATTTTAATTGACTAATCTTAATCATAAACTATTCATGCAGCGATTCGCCTAATCCGAGAGAAAAAATATTATCTAAACCTGCCAACAAAAATAACCTACACAACCTGGAGGACAAAAGATTGTTTATTATAATTGTTATTAAATAAATGCAGATGTCAGAGTCTCATTACGATATTTTTCTATGCAGTCAAATTAAAGCCACCTAAGTCTTCACTGTAACTCTCGCCAGTTCCGAGATTCACTTACAAAAATATGCTGACTATTTTCATTGCGCCCGAACAAGTGTCTAGCCAGATGTCTATGGCGAAGTCTGTAAAATTAATGTCACACTTAACAACATAACTGATGCCAAACGTTTGTCAGAGAAATATTAGGTCAGTAGGTGAATGCACTATATGCCCGAGTGTAAGCAAAGAGCGTCGAGACTCAGTTTCATGTCTAGGAGAATTTCGTAGAACAATAAAAAAAATTGTTTTGCTGAACCTGCCGCTAAAACACTAAGCTTCACCAACGAAATTGAACAGTTAATTTATAAATCGCGATTCGGACAGTTACGACGAATGAAGGTCACGAGATGAAATCAGGAACTACCCCAACGAATTATGAGCTAGAAAGCATACGAGTCTCCCCGTCATAAATATCTCTTAGGTTATTGACTTGATAAATAACCTTAAAAAAAAACTTAATTCACCTATAGATCGATGCATGGTTTAATAATTCTTCGCGATCGATTTATTACTAATTTAATTAATCTTTTTGTCTTTTAATGAATATCAACCCAATCCGTTCACTATAAATGCTTTAAGCAAATTATTTTTTTTTAACATGTTAATTGCCCCATAAACGATTCAGTTTATTAAACGATTTGATAAATTTGTATTCACAGGGTTTTGGATGGACGAATCTCGTGTCACGATGAGGTGCCCATTCCACTCCGCCGCAAAATGTCGACAGGCGATGTGGAATGAGGGGTATTCTATCTCCCCGGTGAGAAAATCCAGATTCGAAAGGCAGGATGAAATGGAGGACGCCGAACGGCCATATATAGCCATCAAACGGGAGCCCGGGCGAAATCCGGCTTGCAAACTTCGAGGACAGGCAGAAGATATCCTAGCTCGACTCGAAGCTCACCAAAAGAGAACTAACCAAGAACTAAATCGGGCTCGTCGACATCTCAATCAGATAAACCAGGATATTGCGGCTGGCTTGATTCCGAGCACGGATAGGTATGCCCCTTCGTATGGCATCTTATTCGAGCTCGATGATCCGCGGGTGAATCATCCAATCCCGCCAATGACGGTATCGGTGCCGAAGGAAATCCTTTCGGGAACAAAGCGAGTGAGAAATGGAGCCCAAAGACTGGAGTGGGATCATACCTACGCCCACTGGTCATCAAGGCAGAACCCAAGAGACCGACCTTCCACTTCGCACCATATTTGATTGAAACAACATTGATTCACACTGTAGTTGATCTAAATATATTAATACTAGTTCATTGACTTCATATATTTATAATTATTATAAAAACATTCACCCTAATAAAATCCCTTTTACGACCCTAGATTAACACGCCTTAAAACTTTGTGATTAAATTCATATTCATTATAATTCCTATTCATTATGTGAACTGAAGCATTCATGATTTATAATTTTCTTTTTTCGCAGAGATGGACACTGGCCTAATCATAAACAAGGCTCTGAAAGATGCACGAAAGGAAAATACAGACCTCCATCGACAGATGTTGGAGATGACCCGAGAGGCCCATCGGATCAAATCGACATGGATAGAACCGGCAAAAGTAAAAGTTCTATATCAGCGAGTCACCGCCGCCCAACGTGGATGGGCTGAGGCGAGAAGATTGGCACAAGCCCTGAAAACGCAGATCCGCGGACTAGAGGTGGCGCTTGCAGCCTGTCAAGAAGGCCAAGCCGTCACATACCCCTAGTCTTTGCGCCGGCTCAACTGGCATATCGGGATTCGACAGATACGACCAAACCGGCAGTAAAACCACCGCAACGTCGGCCTGGAAAAATCGAACGGGAGTAGTGGAATACCGGCCCTCTAGCTCACAGGCCATCTAGCTCACATACCCCCCCCCCGGCAAAATTTTTTCTCTAAGTTTAAAAGTACAAATTTTTGTAGAACAAAGACAATGACTCATCAAAAATTTTCAAGGTCATTTAAACAAAGACCATGACTCATTCAAGGTTATTGGATGACTCATCGTATTTTTCAAGGTCATTCAAAAGTAGGTCAATGTCACTGGATAACTCATCAATTTTTTTCAAGGTCATTCAAAATTTCTCAAGGTCATAGTATTTTTAAACATTTTTAAATTTTAATTTACTACTTATTTTTATAAGTAGTATATATTTTGTAAATTTATTTTATTTTTATTTTTATTTTATAAATATTATTATTATTATTTTTATTATTATTTTATAAATATTATTATTTTTATTATTATTTTTATTATTATTATTAATATTATTATTACTTTTTATTACTATTATTGTTAATATGCTTATTACTTATAAAAGCTTTTATTAATATTATTCTATTATTACTTATAAAAACTTTTATTAATATTATTATTATTATTAATATTATTATTACTTTTTATTAATCTATTATTACTTATAAAATCTTTTATTATTATTATTAATTATTATTATTATGTTAATTATCATTGATATTATTATTATTAATATGCTTATTACTTATAAAAATTTTATTAATATTATTATTAATACTTATAAAAACTTTTATTATTAATATTTTTATTACTTTTTATTAATAATAATAATAATATTAATATATATATATATATAATAAACAACTACATAAAAACAATAAATTATTAAAAATAAATACATTAAAATATTTTTTTTACATGTAAAACAAATATAAAAAATATAAAGTTATATTTCGCGTTTCGTCACGCTGCGGCTTTGGCATGAAATAATAATAATAATATTATAAAAATGTAAATTATAAAAATGAAAATTATAACAAATAAATTATAAAAATTTCATCTAAATTTCATAATAAAAATGAAAACTATTACAAGTTTTCTAAATAAATAAGTTTCCAAATAAATTAACAAAAACTGCTTTTTAAAATATATTTATTAATCAGATAACAACAGGTCATCAATATCAATGTTATCATCGTTAAAACTTAAACCATCGAAAAGCTGCCCATAATCTTCATTATCGCTGATTTCTGTAGAGTCATCAAAACTGGAGCTCGAACCACCGAAAAGCGGCTCATCCAAGAAATTAACTTGGTCACTATCTATTGCATCAACCCCAAAATAATGCCCAAATGCGATTCTGGTATTTTTCCCCACCCAAAATCGCTTATCATCGTTATTACTCAAAGCGATTTTACTGTTTCTAAATGTATACAGCTGATGGTTCCGCGTCCCTATCCTACTTTGAGGTACTGTGAATACTACGTTTTTATTGTAGCAATCCAAATACGACTGATGTTTGATGTCAGTCCCCAACAACTTTACCCCTTTAGCCCTCATTGTATCAGATTTGCCTAATAAACTATAGCAGTTGGGTCTTAAGAAAACCCACTCCTTATACCCGAGACCTTTACTTTCATCTTTAAATTTTCCTATCACAGAATCTAATTTACTCGAGTAAAAGGGATGTGCCGGGTCGTAATTTGAGGTATCTAAAAGGTTGTCTTTTATCATTGCCGGCAAAAGAATGTCAAGCTTACAGTGCTTAACCTCAAGGAAAAACGAATCAGTGTCGCCGGCAACGATATTAATATCACAGTTAAATTCTGATCTATATTTTGCCAATTTATTATATTGTAATTGATACATACGCAGTTTAGACAGGTCTAGTATTGATTGGCCGATGTAGCTAGGCCTGTCTTAACATATAGAGTCTTTGTTCAGATGAGCAACAATCAAATCATCCACTATTTTAATGGACTTTTTGAAAGTCGGTTTTGAAGCTATTACAATCATCTTTTCAGCTGAATTGCATAGCCTCAAATTCATCGGTTTTTTCAAATTTTCAACGGACTTCCCATATAGACTATTATTAAATAATTTATACAAATCTCTATGAAGCTCGCACTTTGAGTTTGAGCGTAAATCTGTATTTCTCTGTATATATTCTTTAAAAATAGGTGCTTGTTTAAATTTAATTGCCCTATGAATACACTCAACTTCCGCACCCAATTCTATATACAGCTTGAGAAGTCTCCAGTGAAGAACATGTTTTTTCTTACTGTAATGAGTGAGCATTAACTTCTCAACTTTTGAATTGGGCTGACACATTTTTTCCGGAGCAAGCGGAAAGTCATTCAAATACTGATGCACACGCTCAGGGATATTGATGTCAACATCCATTGTATAGCCATACGGAAGGAATTCAATATTCGCATCAAGTTGGCCTTTCCCCTGAATTGTTTCATGGTGTCTTCTATCAGGAGTATATATTCTAGCCGTTCTTTCTCCGGTTGGGGCGTGTCGGAGTATCTTTCCTTATGGGCACGTTTCCATGCTTGACTCCACTGGTCTGCAACAGATGGGTGGACCCAAGCAAGAGATTCAGAACTTTCTAAACGGGTAAATAAATTTAAGGGGAATTAAACAAAATTAAAGGTTTTAATGAGCAATCAATGCAGCATGGTCTCAGTGTTAATTTGAGGGGGATTAATCAGGTTACGATTTGAACTTGTAGTCATCATGTCAAAATTTAGATACCAGTGATTAAACAATACTCGAGGGTTCACGAGTTAATTCGGAAGAATCAATATATCTAGAGTTACACGTAATTCCAGGTGCAATGAAGATTTTGTAAATAGCAAAATTTCGGGTGTATTAAAGGTTTTGTAATTAATAAATTAAAATGAGTATCGTACCTAAAGGTATCATAAAACTAAAATACCTACAATGATATTATTATTTGTGTTTGGCCAGAACACAAACGGCCTTGTGAATATTTAAATGAATCGGTAACACACATGCAACTATAACATGCAGATTTAAATTCAAAACCTATTAAAACACCAATTAACCCTATCAAAATATGAGAGAAAAACAATTACATATAAAATAATAAACATAAAAATAAATTAAAATAATAACAAAAAGCAACAAGATCCGCACGATATAAATATAAACATAACACGAAAACTCAACAAATTCGGCCGAAATTTGATAATTTAACAAAAATGAAAATTTCATGAAAATGAAATTAAAATCAAAGAATTTGAATTAGAAATAATTCAATAAAAATTTCAAATAAAAAATTATCAAATAAAATTACAAAATAATAAAAATTAAGATTAGAATACACTAGAAAATACCAAGGTCGAATTTTGTTTTACTAAATTAAAAAGAACACGCAAGGTTAGGGACAAAAAATAGGTATATATACCGACTCATTTTCACATAATTTTTAATCGTTTATCAATTTTTCAAATTTGAACTAGTTTTGTTTAAAAATCTATTTTTAGGGTGAGTTTTATTTTGGAACTCTCTCTCCACGTCGCGTCCTCGCAATCTCGATGGAGCTCTGCTTGGATGTCGGCGTGGGGAGAGTAATATTTGTATGATTTGTCGTTGGATCAAGTACTTATTATGTTGCTTTGTTAATATTAATAAATTATTTATAATATCTAAAATTATTTTCTCTATAATTAATTTATTTCATGTCGAAATTTCTCCGGCCCACAGCCAAAGACACATCACAAGTCATTAAAATCAGACATATTATTCAGATTCGCGTAAGTGCGTGGAATATCGCCGAGTATCTGTGCCCGTGAAGACCCGGCGTGCGGAACGCAGGGATTGGAACGTCAATATTATCCCGTATAGAAGAAACGAGAGATAAGGAAGTGGTCTTTTGGCTACTTCCTCGTCTCTCAGTTTCTTTAAATTCGACCTAAAATATTCTACACACGGCTAAAAATTATCGCACCGAGTAGTCCAGTGGGCACTCATTAATTATAATATGAACATAATGCGCCTAAGGTCAACCAAGGGGAAAAGGTGACTGGGTAATAAACGAAATGAAATTGTTGCTATGAAACTAAACTATTAATATAACCAAAAAATGTAAACTATGAATGGGAATTTAAATTAACTATTGAGCGACTATCCTGAACGCATAATAATTAAGAGTCTAAGTGGATCATGAATCTAAATGAATCAGATTTGGAAACCTCAATGGGTACAATCATAGTTAAGTAGAATGTGGTAACGAAATTTTTTTTACCGCGCTAACCGTGATGAGGTAATTGTCAGAAACCCACAAGAGTAATTGTTTTAACTTAAATAATAATTCTAATGGGAAGATAAACCTGAAACCGCCACCATAAATTCAAATCTAACCAATGCCTTAAACTTAATTATAATCATAGGATAACCAGCAAGAGTTGTTAATAATTAACCAAATTAAAAATCACCTAATTCACCTAACGAAATGATTAGCACAAACTTAAAATGTAAGTTTAATAGAAATCGTTGATACGTCCTAAATGTAAAGAATAAAATAAAATACCCAAAGGTAACCGAAAATTAATTCTAACGTAAATATGATTCGAGCTATGAACTCACCCACTCCTAATAATGGTTAAACAAAAACTCCCCAATAAAAGTAAAACTATCATTAAAATATAAACCATACAAATACTACTATGGAAAAGAATTTATAAGTTCCTCAACCCAAAATAAAACTTTAACCCTAAGGATACGGAAATAACAATAAAAATTTGTAGTACTTTCCCAAAATGACGAATAGGCGATGAGACGTGATAATTTATTACAATCATACCCTAGTTTCGATTAAAAGAATCAAAGAAACGCCGAGCTAAAGTATGCCCTAAATTTCCTTTAGAAAACGCCACTCCCGAAAATCCTCTAAAGACAAGTCGTAAAGGGGCTTACAATCATAAATAAATAAATTTCCAATGAACGTAATAAGAGCATATAATAATTTGATTAATCAGAACTCCGTCTAGTTTCGGGAATACCACGCATTTTTGATATTATGATTTTTATTGAAATACTGGCATCTTTAAATTACTCCCGTCAGGTTTTTCCGACGTAATAACTAATGCCGAACAATGTATTTAAAATAACATAAAAAAGGAAAATTCATAATGCTAATGACCCATCAATGGCCCCAACGAATAACTGCCTAAAAGAAATTAAATAAACAAAAATCGAAAAATTAGCAAACAACCAAAATCGTACCATTAATAATAATAAATTAGAAAATCATCTGGCTAAATAAATTAAATTGAAGACCTAACGTTCGATCACTAGTACTCATGAATTCCACTCTAAAGAAAATATTTGAATAAGATCCGTAAATAACAAAAATAAAAGATTGTACTGTTAACAACAAACCCGGAAGATTTTAATTCGAATAAAGGGTCTGGTAACTGAATAATCCATCTCCCGAATGCTACTAGAGGAATTCAATAAATAAGAATCAATAAATAAACAAAATGAAATTAATACGTACTATAAAATTCACAGTAGTCCCATAGTGAGAAGGAAAAATGAAGCCGATATATAATTCCGCCGATATGCCAGTAGCGTCTCAACTGTTCACCAAATATACTTAACACACACGTACACACCACCACTTCAATAGCCATGGACGAAATCGATTATTGCATGCGTCACATGCATGCCAGCAACTGCGATATACCCACAAATGAATATCCAATAAAAGGGAAAAGGAAACCTATTAATATCTACCAGTAACGTTTAAAATCGTTAATCCGACAGGCACGACAATCCACAACAAGAATTTCGCACACCTCCCTGCGGTTCCGGCAGTAATAGAACATCAAGTCCGGGGGCGATTCCATTAACAATCCATGGAAATTAAAATAAATATGTCGCACACCGACACCCCTAAACGCCGTAGTAGTGGTCTTTACGACACACGCTCACTACTAACCGGTGTGCGTATTCTCTGCCAAGTCTGCGAATGGCACCCCAGTGCTATATATTAAATGACGACTCTAACGCCGGATTGAATTACAAATGGAAAGAGAAATGAATTTATCAGAAAGTTCGCTGAGCAACCCACCAGAAAATTCATTCAATAATCTGCAGGACAATTCTTTGAATAATCATGCTGTGGCCGGAATCATAGGGGAAGACGTCGAACTGGATAGGCAGCCCTCAAGTAAATTATAATTTTATTTTGTTATAGTTTAATGTTTTATCCGGTACAAGTCATAAAAAATCCTTATGACCAGTCCATTAACTCAGATGAAATGGAGCAATTCTAATGCAGCGGCGAAAATTTTTAATAAATAATGATTCAAATTTACACTTCTTACTATGAATTTATTAATCCTAGGACCCTGATAGCTGGAAACAGGTTTATAATTTATTAGTTGGCTAAGTTAAAAATTCTAGGTATTTAATTTCTGCAATAGGGTTTAGAATTACAATTACTTGAACAGAAAGAAAAAATATACTTTCGAAATATTATTTGTGATTTTCGGACTTCAAATTAATTACCCAATTTTTATTACTTGTGGTCCTCCCCGGAAAGACTAGCTACTCTAGCTTGAAAAATTTATTATAAATTCTCTCATTTTAGATTTATATAATCGCTGAAGTGTTGTTATGAAAAATTGTGGAAATAGCTCAAACTGTGCTGGAGGATTTCAACGTTATCATTTGATTCAAGAGAAGTTCTAATCATTTTCTTTTGTTACATCATATCATTATAATTATATTGAATTATTCAAATCATTTTTAAATCATAATTTTGTTGCTTTATATCATTATAATTATGTTGAATTACTCAAATCATTTTTAATCGCATTTTATTGCAATTGGATTGTAATACTCAAATCGTTTTAAATCATATTTTTGCCACATCATTTTACAATGATTATTTTGAACCTCTCAGGGAAAATTCACAACTTTGGGCGCTTCTATATTGGACGATTTGATAAAATGTTTAGACATTTTGACCATCCTTATATGATTGTAGGTATTTTAGTTTTATGATACCTTTAGGTACGATACTCATTTTAATTTATTAATTACAAAACCTTTAATACACCCGAAATTTTGCTATTTACAAAATCTTTAATGCACCTGGAATTACGTGTAACTCTAGATATATTGATTCTTCCGAATTAACTCGTGAACCCTCGAGTATTGTTTAATCACTGGTATCTAAATTTTGACATGATGACTACAAGTTCAAATCGTAACCTGATTAATCCCCCTCAAATTAACACTGAGACCATGCTGCATTGATTGCTCATTAAAACCTTTAATTTTGTTTAATTCCCCTTAAATTTATTTACCCGTTTAGAAAGTTCTGAATCTCTTGCTTGGGTCCACCCATCTGTTGCAGACCAGTGGAGTCAAGCATGGAAACGTGCCCATAAGGAGAGATACTCCGACACGCCCCAACCGGAGAAAGAACGGCACCATGAAACAATTCAGGGGAAAGGCCAACTCGACGGCCCCAGCCCGGCCCGGGAAATTCACGAGTGGGCTCGAGCCCTCCTGGCCTGCCTCCAGGACCGCCAACGACGGACTAACCTACTGGTAGACTGGGCCAGTGATTACTTAGCAAATGTCGAGGAGGACATTGCCAACTGCACGATCGCCGATGCCTATCCACCCAGTCCGCGGCCGGTCCGTAACACGAAACGACCCGTTTTTGTGATTCCAGGCTACTCTCCGGAAGAGGGAATAAAGAAGTTCTTTGAGGACTCGTGATTTCACCAACCGTAAATTCTGTTTATGCGTAATAAATAATTGCTTAAGAATTCGTTTTGTTTTGGCCCATTCTTAACCCATCGTATAAAATATGTTTAAAGTAACTACCCGTGTATGGATTCAGAGATTTATTAATAAAAGGTTGATATTCGCTATTACAAGGATGGAGCCTTTATCAATACTGCAGCTGGAGTTAGAACGAGCCCGAGCAGCCAACAAAAATCTCCGTGAGCAAAATGTTCAGCTGGCTAGAGAAGTACAGCAGACGAAGGACGTTTGGATGGAGCCCAGAAGGGTAAAACTACTTCACCAATGGCTTGCAGCAGCCCAAAATGGATGGGAAGAAGAGAAACAGTTGGTGCGAAGTCTACGAATTCAAATAAAAGCCTGCCAAGAAGGGACAGCTGTGACCTATCCTCTCGTATTTGCTCTCTCTCAAGTGGCCTACCCGGAGGCGATAACATCCCCCGCCACGACCGCAATAACAACCTCAACTCCAAACAGTTACCGCCTCGGGTGGAAGGAGCGAGCTAAGCGCCGAACCGCTCGATTGCTGAACAAGGCCGGATAAACTCAGCAAATGCATCTAATTTGTGAATAAAATATTTACCTAGTTTGTGAATAAATGTTGATTTTAGGCGTTTTACTTAGGAATTTATAGTGCCTGTAACCCCGTATCCAACACACCAAATATATCACTACAATGTGACGAGTAGGACTGTTAATTATTACGATAAACTCTAATGATAAACGCACGACAGACAGGGACCAAATGATTTAAAGCGAGCTAAAGTCTTCTAACGACAGCTCGTTGGACCCAGGGGTTGTCCGAGCAATTACAGCATTAGTAATAGCGCTCAATTTTTGTGGACAATCCACCCACTCGAACACATTTACAACGTTGCCTAGCAACGGGTGCCGAGTGGTAGTTAGGAAATATTTATATAGCGTTACCAGGGTAACCCACCATTTGTTTATTTAATAATTCATTTACTTGTTGGAATTTGAAATTCATTTTTTTATTTACTTAAAATTGTTTGCATTTCATTAGTTCAGAGATTTTTGTTCTGTTTAAATGATTTATTTTTTTATTGGAGCAATTTATGTTTTGTTGACATTTACTTTTATTCATTTTTTTAATATTCGCAAATTTAATTTAATTACAAATATTTAAATATATGTTTAATATTAAATACAATAATAAAATACAAAAAATAATAAAATAATTGTTACAAAACATAATGATCATAAAGATTCAAACATAAATTTAATATTAAATATCAACACCAAAATAATAATTGTTCAAACTATACGTAAAAAATAAAAGTAATGATAATTGTTCAACTCATAAAAAGGATCCAATTTGTCATATTGTTGGACGTAGAGGAATTTTCAGCTTACTGTATCACTCATCCTATTGGTGTGACCTTCTCGTTTAACTACTAGGGATATCTTCCTGATACGCCACACGATTTTAATAACCATTGCGTACCCATGACCGAAATCATGTTGGCACTGTACGCAATAGCCGAATGCCATTCGAGCAGGTGAGCGTCATTGCTAACACTTCTCCTCGAAGGACCTTCGCTTTCACGGATTATTTGCTACCGATGGAAGGACTTGAGCTTTTTACTTCTTAACTTACTTCTAGCCCCTATATTCATGTTAACTACTTCGAGAAAATCGTGGAAAACATTTGTGCCCTGTCATCAGTTTACGAACTTTATCTATCGTATCCGTTATCTGGTGTCGACACTTCGCCTCTCCTAATCCCAAAATAATTAATTTAGACTCAACAGAAAGGATAGCAAAAAAAAATACAAGTAAGTTATATTAAGCATGATACACATTGATAGCCATATTTACAAAGGCAGATAGTCCATACAAGTGAACTTCCAGGCTGAGTGAACGTAGCCCGTTTCCAACTCAGTCCTCCTCGGCGTCGACGTCGGTGGGCAGGCACGTTCGCTTGGCCGGTCGATAAGGCGGTGGATTTGCTCGGTAGTTGCCCTCAATACGAGTGGAGGGTCCTGCGATTTCAGGCTGAGAAGTGCTACTAGGAACATCGCCTGTGAGGACGGCGATGTCGTCGAGGTCCAGTCCCAAATGGTCGAAAACTTGGGCAACCCGGAGAGGATCGGGATCCTCATCCACGAGATTTATGTGGATGGAACGAGCGGGCGACGCGAAGATGATATTGGGAGCGTAGAGTATGTCTGGATCTAGCCCCGGAATCTCGAATTCCTGGTACGGGGGTGGTAGATCGTCGATCCGGCACGGGCCTTCGAGTGGCTCCGTTTCTCGTAGCAGTTCCACTTCTCTACGACGATGGTCTCGACGTCGTCGACTTCGGTTTGGCCGTCGATGGGCGGGATTTGCAGTCGGTTCTGCCACTGGAATTCGGGGCGACTCGATTGATGGAGGAGCCGAGGTGGTTGGAATTGAGGGAAGTCCGGCTAGCGGTAGATGGTGCTCCGGGATTATGTTTAGTTGGCGAGCCCGGACGCTTCAGGGGACGTGAGTTTGGAGTTCCACGTCCGTGAAGGCCTGACGAAGGGCCGTGGCTTGTTTTTTGATCAGCAGCCGTTGGCTGCACGACTCCGCGATCAGATCTTCCCTAGTGCGGGTAAGCCTCTCTATTTCCCGGTGTAGGCTTTGGGTGGCTTCCGGAGAGGACCAGGTACCTTTGATCCTTTCATATTTGGTTCTCAAGGAGTTATACTTCGCCTCCATCTCTTCGAGCCTTTGAAGAAGTGCAATGACCGACGGGGAAAGTCGGGGAATCCTTGAGAGATTATTTACCGCTGAGTTGGAGTTAGTATTCATTTGATTTCAAATTCCGGCGTATCTAAAATCCTAATATCCGTAGCGTTTAGAGTTGCAAAATGATAAATCCACGATATTGGCTAGTGTACAAGTTAATTGCAGTGACGGTTATCGATTTATTTTCACTATTGGCGTTTGGTGTAGTGTGCTGAAGAATATCTAATGATGTTTGCACGCGTAGGTGAGTGTGTAATTATTGATTTTGTTAACTTTTGTGTCATATTGTTCAGTCGACCGTGTCGTTCGCGGAAATTTTCTTAGATCAACCTGTGATCGTGCCTAATATCCCCTTAACTGAAATGACGCTCTTCCCTTGATTTTATTTCTACTCGCTCCGGTCACTTTTCAGCAGTCGCTTCGAGTTATACAACGGCGCCCTGCGTGGAGCTCCTGTGCGTATTGCCAGACCCTACTGCGGACTGCCGAGGCGTCCACGAGGCATGACCCACGAGCTCAACTAGAGGTTTTCACCCACCAGCCGCACGAGATCCGTCCCATGGATTTCTATACATACTATATAATATTTACGGGACTCGAACATAAATAGATATATGAAGCATATGAATGATGGTTAATCAATAAAAACATAGGACATTACGAGCATAGAATTGTTTAATTAAGTAAAATGTTTACATTAGTGGTGGGTTACAGGGTTTCAAATCTTGCTTATCCTCCTGGTGACCCTAGTAACGCCATACAAAATGATACTAACCGCCACTTGGCACCCGTTGCTAAGCAACGTTGGTAATGTGTTCAAGTGGTGGATTGTCCGCAAGAATTGAGTACCATGTGCTAGTACTGTAGTTGCTCGGACAACCCTCGGGTTCACGAGCTGTCGATAGAAGACCTATGCTCGCTTTGCTCTGTCCCTCATGATCATTCAAGATTAGGTCTTAATTGACTGTGGAAAACTGAGACGTAATAAGGTTACTTGTGACAATACTGACATGCAATTTCAAAAGAAACGACTCAACTAAGGCTAAAACTACTCTATTTGAATCAATCACATGTGGAATATCTACTGTTTGACGTTTTGAAGTTGCGTTGCTCGACGTCGGGCACGTTCCTTACGTCCCGGTCGACGATTGTTGATGGGTTGTTCTATTGGCTTGGTGGTTGTCTGCGGCATTTGGGTTGGGGCGAAGATGAGCGGGTAAGTTACCGCTTCACCTTCCCGGCATACCGCTAGGGCGACTTCGAGTCCCCGAATCTGCGTGCGCAGACTCCGATTGAGCTGGCGTTCTTCGGCCCAGCCCTTTTGAGCTGCGGTGAGTCGTTGGTAGAGTATCTTCGTCCGTTTAGGGTCTAAACAGGTCGCCTTGGCCTGCTGCACCTCGCGAGTTAATTGCAGGACCTGACTGAGTAGCTCTGCATTCGTCTGCCTCGCGCGGTCCAATTCAGATTGTAAGATTTGTAAGGAAGACATTACTACAATCAAATAGATGAGGTTAAGTTATTATTGATCAAGTTATATAATTGTTTATTTCGTTAAACAAAACACGAATAACTCTAGCGATAAGAAAAAAGAAATAACACGTAATCTTCTAATATTTTCAATCAGTTACTACATAAAGTCTGTCATTGTTGGTTTACTCGTCCGGACAATATCTCTTCAGGCTCCGTTTGAGAGCCTCAACGGTATAGGGTCTTCTGGTGTCTCGAACTGGGTGAGGTGGATAGGCGACTGCAATCCGCCCGGCAAGGATGTCTTCGACCACGTTCGCAAGATTCATTCTTGCCTTAACCACCTGTAAATCTACCTGCTCCTGCACCCTTTCCCATTGGGTGAGGAGCTCCTGTGCGTGCAGGTAGGTCTCTGCAGCTGGATATTGCCGTTCCGAGAGACATGATCGTTGCAACTGATTGAGTATCCTCGTGGTCGGCGGAACTCCTGTCGGTTCCTGTCTGACGGTCTCTCGACGGGTAGTTCGTTTGGGCGACATGTCTAAACATTACTGTCATTAGGTTCGCTTGATTTATCATTCTAAGTTATTAGCAAGAGGATAGTGTCTGTGTTACTAGTAAGGGTGTCATACGCGTGACCATTGCCTTCCTTTACGCGATGGGACATTAATAAGCAGGTTGGGTTGCTTAGTGAGTCTGGTTCTTTAAGGTGCACTCCTTTATAGGGAAACTATATAATTAATCGTATGGATGTGGTAACCTGATGTTTAACTTATTCGATATATGCGTATTAACATAAAAGTTTTTCATGTAGGCGGATACTCGTACATTGACTTAAGGGAATTTGTACATCGATTTAAAGTTTGTTTACTAACTTTAATTACAGTTGTTCGAACTTTAAGATTTAGGCCGGATGTTGATCCGAGATAACTTAGTCGCGTGTAGGCGTATCCTGGTGGGCGAATGATTTCCGGCGGATTTTACCGTTACCACTTAAGCGGTTGACTAAAGGTGAATTACATTGTTTACATCCGGTGATTGTATTATTCGTGTCATATTTTCAGAATTACTGGTCAAATGTTCGCCTACACTCGATTATCTCCATTTCCGGTAAGTTATTTCGTTGACTAGTTTAAATGTACTTTATTAGCAAATTTTAGGAGGACTTCTATGCTTACCGAGTTTTCTAAATAGATGCGATACCCTTCTGTTGGAATAACTTCGCTAAGTGGAATTTAATGTGATAGTAATACAAATTTTCGCTCATCTTAAACTTTGGTTTTTTCAATTATATTAATTTAATTTACGTAAATATTCATTCACTTTACCACTAATCAATTTGCTATAAATCCTGAATTTACGATAATTGATGAAACCTATTTTATAGATTTATGAATTATTCTAATTCTAGTTAAGAGATTATATTATCGACATCTGTTACTCCGATTTCTAATAGGCTTCCCTAAGGCTATTTGGATCAACTATTACTTTAGCCCACAAAGTTATTTTAATGCTAATAGTTTTAAATCCGTGCATCGAGTTTTACCTTAATTTACATCGAAAATTACTTGATTTTTACTAAAGAAACTGTCTTACGGTTATTCAATCCATCTGTAATTCTAATCTTTAATCCTCTAATCATAGTTCATTAAGGAGCTTATATTATTTATTCTTATTTGATACTTTACTTTACCAAAACTAGTTTATTTGGGTTTTACTCAATAGTTATCTGACTTAGTTTACTCAATGTGATATTTCTGTTTACCCGAAACTCATTTTAATTGTTACCAATGAATAGATTTAATTGAAGCAACGATATATTTATTTTTAGTCATTTTATTTTTAATCAATAATTTAATCTAAACACTTGGATTGCTCAATCACTTCTTCAATTTTATCAAACTAAATTAACAGTGAATTATGTAGTGTTACATTAATTTGAATCAACAATTTAATTAAGGAATCCCATACTTTTATTCGAGAATAATTTTACTTTTAATCGATACATTTCTTTATTTGAAATCAATGAATTCGATTCTTAATTGCTTCCATTTTTATCAGGGTTGATTAGATCAACACATTACTCGTTCTTACTCGAAGATCAGATTACTTTTATTGAAATGAATTATAATAATTTAATTGATGAAATTATTTGCCATTACCCTAATTTTAATCAATAATTTACGATCATTATGAATTATCTTTACTGAAATTTTAAGCCATAAAACACTTTACTTTAATTTTTATCAATAATCGCAATTTAATCGAATTCAATGATTCCCAATAAATTTTATTCATTTCAAAATGTTAATCCAAAATAGTTATAACAACGATTTCAGTTAATTTAACCCAAGTACCCTTTCCCTTTAATAGGCCTTAGACGCATATTGTGTTCATATTATATTTATTGAGTGCCCACTGGACTACTCGGTGTGATAATTTTAAGCCGTATGTAACATAATTTTAGGTCGATTTTACAGAATTGAGAAACGAGGAAGCAGCCAGAGACTTCTTCCTTATTTCTCGCTTCAGCTATAGGGATAATATTGACGTTACGACCGCTGCGTTGCGCACGCTGAGTCTTCACGGGTACATATCATTGGCGATTTTCCACGCACTTACATGCCTCTGTACTATGTAGATTTTATTTACTTGCGTTATGTGTCGGCTGTGGGCCGGAAAAATCTCGACATTTAAATTTAGTTTTAAAAAAGAAATATATATCAAACAATTTATACATATTAATAATATTTATTAGTTAGGACAAAATAACAGAATTACCCTTCATAACCATTCCAAAATTTTCATACAATAGCATAAAGTATCATAACAGAAAGCATAAATGCCTCTCTCCCCACATCGCCGTCATTCAGAGCTCTA
This sequence comes from Schmidtea mediterranea, assembly GCA_022537955.1. Taxonomy (NCBI): domain Eukaryota; kingdom Metazoa; phylum Platyhelminthes; order Tricladida; family Dugesiidae; genus Schmidtea; species Schmidtea mediterranea. Next base: position 80,092,964 of record CM039681.1, read on the forward strand.
CAGAGATGCTATGAACGTGATGTGGAAAGAGGGCTCCAACATAAATATTTCTCACCTAAAATCAGTTGAATTAGTTCAAATAGCTTGAAAATAAGGGTTTAAAATAGTTTCACAACGATTTGAAAATAAGATTTGAAAATAGTCTACAAACGATTTCAAATGGTTTGAAAATGGTTTCTAAAAATGGTTAAGTTAAATGTGAAAATGGATCAGTATTTATACCTATTTGTATGACGTGTGAAATTTGATGCAGTAAAACAAAATTCGACCTTGTTATTTTCTAGCAAATTCTATTTTTTAGTTTTATTATTTTTTGATTTATTTTTATAATTTTTTATTTCGAATTTTTATTGAATTATTACTAATTCAAAATTTTCGATTTAAATTTCATTTTAATGAACTTTAATTGATTTTTTTCAATTTCGTCGAATTTGTTGTGTTTTCTTGTTGTATTTGTGTAGGTATCGTGCGGATCTTGGTGCATTTTGTTAATATTTTAATTTATTTTTATGTTTATTATTTTATATTTAATTCTTTTATTTCTCAGATTTTATGTGGTTTAATTGGTGTTTCCAGGTTTATTTAAATTACATGTTATTTTTGCGTGTGTGTTTCTGATCCATTTAAACATTTTTCAAGGCCGTTTACATTCTGGCCCAACATTAGTAACAAGGAAAAATTTACAAAACTAAAACTAATACAAATCCTTACGTTTGATATCGCAGTGATAGTTTGGTTTTCAAAAATTTTGCATAAGTTAAAAATAATGAATTTCGTCACTGTATATATACTATTTTTATGCGTGTGTGCGACCAATGGGCGATTTTTCGCCATTTTTAGGGTATTTAAATTATTTTAATAGTTTTAAACTGTTTTTATTATTTTTTATGTATTTTTCTATATTATTTTTAGGGTATTTAAATTATTTTAATAGTTTTAAACTGTTTTTATTATTTTTTATGTATTTTTAGGGTATTTAAATTATTTTAATAGTTTTAAACTGTTTTTATTATTTTTTATGTATTTTTCTATATTTTTTGATTTACTATTTATATTATATTTGGATTTCATTTTTATTACTATTTTCTTATAATATTATTTTTAGCCTTTTTTATTTGCATAAGTTAAAAATAATGAATTTCGTCACTGTATATATACTATTTTTATGCGTGTGTGCGACCAATGGGCGATTTTTCGCCATTTTTAGGGTATTTAAATTATTTTAATAGTTTTAAACTGTTTTTATTATTTTTTATGTATTTTTCTATATTTTTTGATTTACTATTTATATTATATTTGGATTTCATTTTTATTACTATTTTCTTATAATATTATTTTTAGCCCTTTTTATTTGTTTTCTGGTCGCCACTTCTGCCTATGTTTTTTCTAAACCTTATTTTGCAAGGTTTTGGCAGTTTATTTTACTTTTCATGTTTCTTTCTGCAGCTGTAGGCTTTTTTAATGATTTTAATTAATTATTTGTTTTATTTAATTTTGTTCTATTTTTATTTTGTTTTAGTTAATATGTTTTTCATTAATTTTTGATATCTTCTTGCAGTGCGTGCTTATTTTCAGTGACTCGTTCCATTACCTTTATCTCAGTATCTAATTTTTATTTTTTGTTTAAATGGTGGCTCTGAGCCCAACAATATTAATTGTTCGAATAGATCATGAGGGATATAGATATATATTTGATAGTTTGTTGGGATTCTTCGTATTGGGGATTGTTTTGTTCTGTATTCGCTTCTGTATCATAATTGCTCCTCGGCGTGCACGTTGACCCTATACTTCCCAGGCCCTGCTTTCAAATATTTATTTAGAATAAATGTGGTGATGGGTCTACCCTCATCATCCAACATAAGTGAATTTTTTTATTAAGTTTATTTTTTTTTTAAAAAATTTTGATTTTTTTTACTGAACAATATTAACTTAGTTTCGTATAAACATTTAATATTCTAAGAACAATGCCTAGGGATTTTATTCCAGGTATTAGTTTTCATTTTCAAAATTTTGCTGTTTTAGGGGCTTTCAAATACAACGTCTTATACCTCAAGTATAAATATAATCAAAAATCTATTAGATTTCAATGATGTAATAATTTTTTACATTTAAATAAAATGCTTTAAACATGAATGATAATCTATTACAATCAACCTTGTTTAAATTTATAGCTGCTAAAGAATTTTAGTTACACATTGTTTACAAAACGAATATTATTTGAACAAGAATTTAAAAATTAATTTTATCAAATAATGTTTTTTTGATATTTTGTTAGAAGACTAATATAATTAATTTCTTAAATTAATTCAAAATTGGTATGATTAAAAAAATAAATTATTTATAATAATTTAAAGTAATTAAATGATTTTTTTATGATTTTTAGATAGAAATTGTAAATATTTAATTGTAGTATGATTGATTCTAACCAGTCTATTTATGATTTGCCATACCGTGCAAGAATTATGATGAATGCATGTATTGACAATCAAAAGTCTGGCTCAAATACAAAAATTAATCATATTAGCAATATTGAAAATCTTAAACCGATGAACTCAAAATCTGTGTTAAAAACTAACAATAATTACACTTATTCTTCTGGAGATCTTCAACCTCTTCAGTGGCTTCAGCAAGATACCATTCTTAGTATTACTCCATTAGATAATGAAGAAGAATATGTTCCTGGTAAAGATGACATAATATCTATAACAACTTCTCCAGTGAAAGTCGATGTAATTTCTGAATTAAAATCAGAAGAATCATTGTACCAAAATTCAACAATCGCAGATTATTATCGGTATCAAGCGATGCGAGCCGCAATGACCAACGGTCATCAAAATGGAGGCTACAGACAACAACACGGATATTTATCCTACTCAAACTCTTCAACCGGCATTCGACCAAACAATTCAGGCAGCCAGCATAATCTTTGTCATTCAGTCAATGAGTATCAAAAGCCTCCGTTCAGTTATACTCACATAATTTTCATGGCAATCGAGACAAGTCCCAATAAAGCCATGACAGTGAATGATATATACGTTTGGTGTGAAACGCATTTCCCATATTATACACAAGCTGGAGTTGGATGGAAAAATAGTCTGAGACACAATTTATCGATTAACAAATCATTCAAGAAAATCAGTCGAGATGGAAGGGTAAACTAATCTTGTTTAATTAATTTATTTAAATTGCGCAACATAAAAGATATTATTTAATTGCAAGATTGAATTTCGTAATTTTGTTTTTGCATGATGGCATAGATTTATTTCAACTCAAAGTTTACGATCGGGATTAGTTCAATAATTTGTTTTTATTGCTTGCAACTTATTGTTTCACACTTTGATGTGCAATAATCAATATTTGAATAATTTAATTGATTATATTGAATGACTAAAAAATTTAATTTGTATTTTTTGCATCATTTATTTTTTTTAATATAAATTGAAATCAATTAATCAAAATAATTAATTATTCATTAATTTGGAATTATTTTGTGCAAAAATTGCTGCATATAGTTGTGATATTCATCTCATCGTTGTTGCTAAATGGGACTCCCGGAATCGGGCCTTAAACTTTTCTTTTTTTATCATTCTATATAAAAAACATTCGATAGGCGGAATTTCCTTTGTTCTATTGTCGTAAATGTGACAGAGCGCTCACTGCAAACAAAATTTTAGAGCTTAAAATTGAAAGAGAACTCTATATCTAGCTCCAAACTGAATCTGAGATATTAATCTAACGTTTCCGTTGCTATTCGTGTTGTCTGACAAATCCGTGATTAACCATACAGTTGAAAATCTGTTTTCATATGGATAAAGTCAAAATCGACTAGTTTTTTTAGTTTTATACAAAAATTTAAACACAATCCAAAATAAAATTAGATTAATCAAAGATTTCACGTGGTTTAAAAATTGAATAAATCGAAATATTACATCATTTAGCCAGTATGCCCAATAATGTTTTGGTTTTAGTTAATGAATTTAATACCTGGCACTAGTGATAGCATAAAGCTGTTAAATTGGAATACATAATCCACCGCCAGATTAAGGCTTTATTCCGGATACTAGAAAATTGGATATATATATATATATAGTTAGGAGTCAAAGCCAAAATCCGTTCTATACCTGACAATTTTATATTATTAAGCCGGAATGATACCTAGAGAGTAATCTTGTCCGTGTATCAATTTAATGTCAACCAACCGTAACTTGGGGTCAGGAAATCCTTTCCTCTTGATTATGTTTAAAGTTGCAAACAGGAAATAAAGATTCACTCGAAGATTTTATCATAAATGAGGAAAGGAACTGAAAAATAGCTTTATTACATATTTAGGAAAGTTACAAAGGTTTGAACTGACTTAAAAATAGTATTACTAATAAACAGATACAATATAATGACAGTCGGCATTAATGAATTACTCGAGCCTAAAATTACTATTACAATCAATTTCTCATCAAAAAAGCTTCCATTTTATAAATCATCTAAACCAAACTTATTTGACTTAGCGGCCTCCTTTCAAACAAACAACTACTCAGGACCCCCTAAACATGTTACACAACAAATGAAAATGTACGAACGGTTTTTCTAATTCTTATCTTCTCTTCGCCTTTATTTTTATTCATCCCCTAAATGCAACCGAGGCTATTATCGCCCCCTGGATCGTTCTGGCGCCCCCTAAGAGGCCATATAACCCACCTTGGAAATCACTGATTTAGATAAGTGGATATGGATATCCATATCCACACTTTCTAATCTGTTTATCTACCTTATAATCGCATACAGTTCAGTAATGTTTCACACAACGCGGAGCCAATATAATTAATAACAAATATTTTCTTTGAATTCATATAAAAACTAAAGATTTCGAAATAATAAATGAATACGAATTTTCACGGACATCTTTACTGAATAATCACAATTGAACTGAATTGCCTATTCGATTCAACTGTTATAGATATCTTATTATTTGGTACACCTGACTTACACTAGCCCAAACGCATATAACAGGCAGGTATAGTCAGAATTTTCTTGGTGAAGATCGATTCAGTTGTGCAATAGTTTGATAAGGACATGGGAGAAACGGATCACAAAATGTGCAACTAACTCACTTATGTTTGTATCCACCAGAGATTTTTCTTAAGCTAAATTTCATTCTTTGCCGTCCTATAAGTTAGTTTTAATAAAAAAACAATATATCGCGTTTTTCTCCATTCTGTTTTGCTTTAATAAAACGCTTTATATGTTGCAGTGATAACGTGACAATAAATATATTGTATCAAATAATTTGAAAATAAAAATACTTTGCTCCCCAAAGTCTGTTTTTAACAATTAATGAAAATTAAATAAACTAATTTTCTATTCTAAATGGACTGCAATCGATAGTTTGGACCGCTGTCACATAAACATGTATAAAATTATATTAAAATTATATCAAATATATATAAAATATATATAAATATAACATAAAAAAATATTTTTGACTTATAATGTCGAAATTTCAACCAATAGATACGAGTCATATTATATTAGAAATACCGGAAAGTTCTAATTGTGCAGAGTTAGATCTAGAATAAGCCATGCTCATTCGAATACGAAATCTAACTAATCTTTCTTTCTCCCCCCCAAGTTGAATCTTCATTTTCCTTTTCCTGTTCGTCACTTGATATGACCTTTTTTAGATTGAAATATTTTCAATAAATAAATTCAACCTGGTTAGTCCTCTCCCCTGGCCTGTATTCAATTATATTCTATTTCCTTAGTAGACTTGCTATTAATCTTTATTTACCTTGGATTAATTAGAGCTATTTAACGCCATTAAATCTTAGGGCGGACCTGGTCGAGGTGCTTATTGGGTTGTTGAACCTCGGGAACGCAATAATTTGATTGATGCAATTAGACGCAGCCCTTGCAGCCTTGGTAGTTTTCCATTTCTCAACAATACATATCCATGGGGCACTGGAAATTGTTACTCAAACAACATTTTTCAATCTGCAAATACTCTCAACAACAACTTAGCCTCGCTAACGGCGACACGTTCTGTTGTTAACAATAAGCTCAATTCTTCTATCGATCTACAATCCTCATCACGTGGGCCTTTATTGCGTATTGGTGGGCAACTTACTGATGCGTCTAATTTGATTCGATCAACTCCAGTTATTCAGAGGCTGAACGATTCCAGCAACATCATCGAATTATCTAAGACTCCTCAAATCATATCCAATTCCATTACTTTATCTACAGTTCCTTTAATTCAGTTTGATCAAATCAAATTTGAATCTGATATGACAACATTCAATGAATCTATAGATTCTAATGATCTCTGTTCTGCTCAACAAGATGAAGAAGACTGTCGTGGAAAGGTATTTATTATCGACGACTCGACCGAGTCGAACCCAGAATTTTATCAGACATATCTGGACATTCTAAGAGGTCTGATTTATAATGACATTGAAAAATCGGATTCAATTAGATCAGAAAATACCAAAGATTGCACAGAACACTTAAAAAATCGGAAACAATTTTTTTCTAAAAATAACTGGTAATTATTATTATTATTATCATTATTATTTATTATCATTATTATTATTATTATTTATTATCATTATTATTTATTATCATTATTATTATTATTATTTATTATCATTATTATTTTTATTATTTATTATCATTATTATTTATTATCATTATTATTATTATTATTTATTATCATTATTATTTTTATTATTTATTATTATTTATTATCATTATCATTATTATTATTTATTATTATCATTATTTATTATAATTAATATTATTATTATTTATTATTTATTATTATTATTATTATTTATTATTATTTATTATCATTATTATTATTATTATTATTATTAGTATTATTTATTATAATTTATTATCATTATTATCATTATTTATTATTATCATTATTTATTATAATTAATATTATTATTATTTATTATAATTAATATTATTATAATTAATATTATTATTATTTATTATTATTAATATTATTATTATTTATTATCATTATTATTTATTATAATTAATATTATTATTATTATTTATTATTATTATTTATTATTATTATTTATTATCATTATTATTTATTATTATCATCATTATAATCATTATTATAAATTTGAGTTTAACTCAGAATTTTTATTTAAATTTGAATTTAAATTTAAGTTAAACTCAGAATTATTATTTATCACTATTATTATTATAATTACAAAACATTTCAATCACAAAACATTGAAATACAAGAAAGAACCAATCCAACATATATATTATACTACAATATATTTCGACAGACTCATTGACATCGTCGAGTAGATATGAAATTGAAACTATATAGAATAAATTACTTTTATTTAAACAAATTTCTTTTATGTTTTAAAATTATTTTACCAAAATTCCATTTTCAACTATAAAAAAATTTAAAAATGTTATATAATCGAGATTTAAACAAAACTTTAATAAATTCTGAATAAAATACTTTTTTTTCATTAAATAATCCTTATTATTATTTTACTGCTAATGATAGCTAAGTAGTATATATATATATATATTATTGAAAAACTTTCATTTTTTCAGAATTTAATAGTTTCAATTTTCATATGCTTTTTTGATCTTTGTAAACACATTTTCTGGTTTCTCATTGATTTAAAATTTTAGTTGGATTCAAATTATAGAAATTTTAAGTTGTAAATATTTATTCCAATTGGGACCAACTGATTATTTTGGTGAGCATCTAGCCTGGGATTTTCAGATACAAAATATCGTAGAAGGATAAACTATTGAATACAAATTATTTTAATTTATTATTGATTATTATTATTAATTATTATATTTATTTATTAATATTGATCATTATTAATTAATTATATCAATTATTATTAATTATAGTTATTATTAATAATTATTATGTTATTTTTAATTATTATTTATATACTCTTTGTATCACTTGTCAATAATTTTGATTATTAATTCCAGTAAATCAAGCGATGATATTCTACCAATAGAAGGTAATAATTAATTATTATAATGATTTCATGTATATATTCTTCACTATCATCTTTCTTGAATCGCCTTGCAATTGACTGAATGTGATTGGCCGAGTTCATTTTTACCGGCCAGTTCATGAGAAAACACGTTTCTCACTAGAGATGATTATGTTGAGATGTTTGCGTAATGGATTTGGGGTGACAAATTTCTTTTCTGTATTTTCTTTTCAAAACGGAATTATATTTTAACAAAGACTTACAAGTTAATTTGATTTTTTTGAGATTTGTTTCCAGTATCATTCTCTCACAGGCAATTCAAAATTATTGGAAATCGACAAATTCAATTAGTTTTCTCAGTTTTTTCTCCAGCAATTTTCTTGGCATAATCCAATAGTTATTGTCGTGTAAAAAAATTGCTGACAAAATTCCACTTTATCATGATTTACTATAATGTAATTAATTGAGTGCAGTCCAGATCTTTTAGAGTCTAAAAATAAATTGGAAAATGTAGAAAATCTACCGGAATTTTCACTGTAAACATTCAATAAAATTCTCACAGAAAATTCAAAATAATAATAAAATTCTAAATTTTTTAAAATAGGTTAACGGGTTTTATTGTATTTGCACATCTGATCAAATGATCGATATTTAATTCTCTGAATATTAAAGTGTATATGAGCATTTAAGCATGGCACTTGGGAAACTTTTTTGGCCTGTGTACAATGGAAAGGGGATCAAACAATTTACGCCTTGAAGCACCGGAGGACATTTTAAAATACAATTATTTTGTGTATATAATCAATAACTAGCTCCCTACAACGAGGAGTTCTAAGTCGAAAATGTCGTTCTATTTTTAATTTTAATTAGCTTTATAAGCTTAAAAGTTAATATACTCTGTATTTAGATAATAAGAACAAAGATAGCTCATTTTTATATCATTAAATATTAAGCACTCAGGCGGTAATACAGACATTCTTTGTTTGGCGTTCATGTTATATTTCAAAAATTCTATCTAGAGCGAGGTCGAGTTAAATGGATAAAACTATTTTTAACCATTTGGCTACGGATGTCTATATATTTGATGTGCTTTCTAGCACCCTTGGCTGATTAATTGAATTTACCCTACGTTTTCATAAAATGTTTCGTTCACTTCACATCTTTCCTTTATACCTCAAAAGTTATAATGAACACATAAGTGCATTATTGATATATTTCCTGTTATGGAATTGAGATTGAAAGGCCGAGAAACCAATTGCCACTCGAGCCAATGGATAAACATTTTGGCGTCCTCTTCGAATCCCCCATCGTCGGCGAGAGCTTGAAGCTCTACAAATTCGATAGCGAATACCATCTAATTCCCCACGATTCCGATATTGATATCTTTGACGCAATCGACAATGCCGACGTGGATGAAATCCACACTGCTTTCGTTGCTCTGAAATAGATCTCTCAGCAATTTGTCCTCGATTCGACTAATGAAATTGAATCTAGTGAAAATTATTGGGTGACTGTTATTTTGCTGGCTGTTCATGACCGAAAAAAGGAACTGCTAAATCTCCTGGCATGTCATAGTAACACTAATAGCCAAGCCTTTCGAACGGTCAGGGAAACCGTTACTATGCCTATTTTCGATAGCAATTATGCAGAACGATCAATCGAATATGAAGCAAATCACACGAGATGGCATAAAATGACTGAGGAATTATCGAATAGTTTTCTGTCGGAATCGTATCCAGAATTGAAAATTATCACGAATATTTTAGTTGGAAATGGAAATCTATTTCACCGAATCGTTGATTTGTCTAACAGAAGGCTGCTGTGTTTATGCGATGGTTGGATATTTATTTTACAACAAGCCAATGATCGATGCCAAAGCGGTTTCGAGCTGTTTTAAGGAATCTAAACGAACTTACAAAAGAATGAAGAGAGCCGCACTGGGGATTTATACAGTGAAGGAATTCTGAATGCTATCGATTCGATATTCAATCTCGATTTGAGTGAGTTTGTGTGCAACATATCGAAAACAGCAACAGTTGGTGGCTGTGTGCACACTTGGTTGATCTCATCGAAAAAATTAATCCTCATTTATCTCTTCCAGCTGTCAAATCGGAAATTGCCGTATTGATTTGCAAACGAATTTCAGAATCGGTCAAATCGGCAACAGCTTAGGGTGGGCTATCAAGGGAAACGATTGCAATTTCATCAGTCGAATCGCGGACAAATTGCTGAGAGATCTATTTCAGAGCAACGAAAAAAGTGTGGATTTCATCCACGCTGGCATTTTCAATTGCGTCAAAGATATCAATATCGGAATCGTGGGAAAAGATGACATTCGCTATCAAATTGTCGAGCTTTAAGCTCTTGTCAACGATGGGAGATTCGAGGAGGCCGCGAACTATGATGTCTATTTTCGGCCATGAATAGCCAGCAAAATAACAGTCGCCCAATAATTTTCACTCGATTCAATTTCAAATTTTCTTTCATTGTATTATATATTCCTCAATAAAAATATTGTAATTCATGTCAACATCGAGCTTTTGTAGATTGAGCCAATTCTGCAAATCCTGAACAAAATATCCTCTGCAACTCATCTTAATGAAAAATATTTCCACTACATGCCAAATCATTTGAAAATTTTGAATGTTATTACAATGAATAGTTAAAACACATGCTTATCATTATCTAATGTAATATCTCAAAGCTTTCTAAACAAGCTTTTTCTGTTATAGTTTGTTCTTCGCATTCAACTAAAATAGCTCTATATTCTTTACTTTTATTTAATATACTTTCTAAATCAATTTCTATCATATTTTGAATACTCTCAAAAATGTGATATGTCTGAATAGCTAAATAGCGTAAAATTGGATTCACTAAATACTAACGCTTCATACATTTTTAATACATCGGTCCTTGTTAACTTAAAATACAATGAAATTTTAAATTCAAACTTTTATTTTTAATTACCAATACATTTTCAAAAAACCCAAAAATTTTTCAATTTACACCTTTATTATTTAAACAACCTTTTTTTCATAATAAATTTTTCATTACAAAAAACAATTCTACTAATTTACATTTTTTTTCTAAAACAATTTACATTTTTTAAACCTTTATAATTTGCATACAACTATATAAACCAAGTTTTTACATTCCAAAAAAAACAATTTTACAGTTTTACTAAAGTTTTCCTTTTTTTTCTCAAGATAACAAATTTAAACATTAAAGAGTTACTCAGATGCTGCAGCTTCTTCAGATATTACTTCTTTGTCAGGTTCAGCCTCTTCCGTAACTTCAGCAGCATCCTGAGCCTCAGCAGCTTCATCTGTTTCTTCGTTAGTATTATTTATAAGACCCCCAACAAAATTAATTATTATTATTTACTTAAAACGGTACTAGAACATGTGTCTTAGACGAACTTTCAATTAGAACTATTCAGATTTTGAAGCTTGCATTTCTTAAAACTTATTATTAAGGGCATTTTGATATTCGATAAACAACATAATAAAATATACAGATAATTTAGAATTTTGAAAATGAGAAATTAGTTGTTATGTTTTAACCTTGATTAATTTACACATTTAATTTTCGTTTCCAGTGTAATAATTTGATTTATTTAATGCTATCTATTTTATTAAAATATTATCATTAAGATGTTTATTTTTTTCGCTATTGATCTTTTTTTAATTTCTATTTTCAATTTCATCTTCATTCCTTTCCAATATTTTAGACACTATTTTTTTAAAAAATATTCGTAAAATAAATAACAATATTGATAGCAATTCAAAATAAATGAAATTTTCAGGTTTGGTTTAAAAATTGTCTAAATTTGTTTCAGTCGATTTGTCATCTTTTTACAGCTCAATTTGTGATAAATCACTAAACAAACCTTGTTTTCAGGACCTTTTGATATTCAATTAAACTTTTCGATGTATTCCAGATAAAGACTAAATTATCCTCGAAACATTTATTTTTAAAGGATCTTTTCCAAATCTATTAACAACTCCATTTCTCTATTGATGATTACTTTATTTCCCTAAATGTTTCTATTTCAGATGGCATTATTAATGTGACTATTAAAAAAAATCACATTTATAGCCTATCAAGTTCCAATCTTCTTATGGAATTTTCTTTTGTAAGTGTTGATTTTTTCGGGTTTTTTTTGAGATTTCCTTTTTTATGAATTTCTCGATATGTGAATAACACATATATTTTTTTAACATTTCCTTGTGTGTTCTACTGAATACAACCCTTACGTTTAATAATCATACTTATTTGTTTCGTTAATAATCTTTTTTCACAGGTCTATGTAGACAATTTTTCGACCTGAATATATTCAATTTGTTTTAATAAATGAACAAGTATTTGCGTGCTCCAATATCCTTTAATCCGGATACTTCCAAGGTCCAACTTGTATGCAGGTTGTTTCTTTAATAACCCATAGACTTACGAATTATTTTAGGTTTTCTGTGTTATTTTAAATCCAATTAATTTAGAAATTAAAAAAAAATTGTTTTGATTAGCAAATATGAATATTGAGAACTATCTCAAATCACTCTGCCTCATTATGTTAAAAAAATTTATATGTATGCAATAAATATGGTGGATATGATTTTTTAATTAAAATATTTAATTATAATACATAATATTTTTTTTGAATAAATCAATTATTAATTTGCACTGAAATTTTTAATTCTCATGAAGTTGAAAATGTAAATATTTTTTGCAAAATACCTTTCCGTGAATCGTATGCGGTGATCTTCACTGATTTAATTTTTCTGCTTTATTTGAATTAAATTAAAGTATTTAATTCCCTAAAAAGACTTGAAATGTTATTCAGATCCGGAAACATGGTCGAAAATCACAATTTCAACCTTTCCAACTGACAAATGCACTAGACGCATATATGAGCCTATTACTCTCACAGTGCCCAATTCCACGAATAGTGTGCTGTTTTCTAGGCAAATTTACACTTTTTAAATAATGGAACAAACTTATTATTATTCATTAAAATTGTTTTTGCTGGAGCATGAATTTTTCTGTAACCGAATGATTTCTTCAAGTGACCATATAAAACTATTTTTTACGCTTAGGATTGTTAATTTAAAAAGAGGCTCAGGATCTTTATCTCGAAGCAACGTTCCATAGAATGTTGAAAATTTGATATACATTGTATTTGTTTCCATATTCAAGATGATTGATGTTTTGGATAGCTATGAGAAAATGATTCGTAGTTCATATAGATTGAGAAATTTACCGCATCTAAATACTCTAAATTACGGAAGTCCAATCTGCGGTTCAATTGTTTTATAGTATTAGCATTTTAACTTTTAATTTATTAAAATTTTCCTTTTAAAATTACATTGAATAATAAATAGAAAAATGAGATAAAATTTTATTAAATTTAATACTTTTTTTTCGCGGCTCAAATCAATGTCTTCATTGGTTTGACTATCTATTTTCTATTTTCCTCAATGCTCTAAATTATTCTAGAAATGTATTCAATTTTAAGTAGTGTATTTTTTCTGTTACTCTAACTTAGTGAAAAATTATATATTTAACAACATTGTTTCAAAATTGCTTCAAATCTTATTACTGGATGTGCATGTTCTCAGATATTACTCTGTACACTCTAGATTAAATGTTAACCACACAGTAAAATCTCCTTAATTAGCTTTTTATTAGTTTCTCGCATTCTTTTATAGTTACAACTTTTGTTTGTAACAACTCGCAGAAGCTTTGTGACATTGAAAATGAATTTTCGATTTGAAAAGTTAAAATTTTCTTTTTTTTAACTCTAAACCTATAGACTCCAATGTTCGAGTTATTGTTTGAATATACTCGACATCTTCCTCCTTTGAGTTTTATTTAAACCTTAAATACTTATTTGAACTTTATTACATAAACACTTTCTTTTTGTCGCAGCGTCGCTAGTATAAGTTTAATGCAGATAAAGAAAATTTGATAAGAGAACTTATGCATTTCTTCACTCGTGACAGAACACAAACATCTTCAATTAAAATAAATTTAAATATTGGGAACATATAAATTTAAAATAGTTGCAGCAACGCCGTGAAAATATTTCAGTGTTGGCACATCATGTATAATGCAAACATGTCAAAACTTAATCGTTCAAGAAAATATAAATAACTTTCTGAGAATTGATGATTTGTTTTGTATATCAGATCTTCTCAAAGTATTGGGTAACTTTGTGTGAGAAGTAAAAACCAATTGTGTTGGATTAAAAGGGTTATGGTTATGAGAGATAATTGAGCATCGCTAAATATTTTTAAAATATCTTCGTCTTTGCAATTCCACAGAAAGGAAAGTTCTCGCTTTAACAACCTCATAAACATCTATGAACATAGGAATTGTTGTATAATTTTTATTGAATCTGTTAAATGCATTAATAAACTGTCATCCTGATTCAGATATCGCTCCTATATCTAGAAAAATAATCAAGAAACATTGCTCCTTAAAACAAAAAAGAAAATGCAAATGCGTAAAATGTAGTAATTTACTTTATCGGTTACTTTATTATTTTTCGTTTTCATTTTCTATTTTACTGTTTTTATACTAATGATAATAAAAAATGTTTAAATGATTGTGAATTGAACCTAAAATAGTAGATGAAATTTTTATTTTATTGACTTTTATACAAGATTACCATTTCTTTCCTTTCAGCCGTTTCTGATTCTGGTGGGTCTGATTCATCACTATCAAATAAAGGTATTTTATAGTAATTCTCTTATACATTATTCATATAATTATCAATAAATAAATTATTTACAAAAAATATTTATGACCTTCCCTGGTAATTTGGTGTCCATAATTCTAAAACTGTAAATATTAGCATTAACAAAAAAATAAATCGTCAGTTCTATATTATAACGTAAAGTTATTATTACTGTAAACATTACATTACATTGATCAATATTAAGTATGTGTCATTTCCTCATTTGAAAGAACAGTCACACCATAAACATTTCGTTCCAAGACAAGTGATTGACACTTGGTATATTTTTATATTTTTTCAAAAGCCTTTCATTCATTGAGTTGTAATTCCTATTGACGCCAAGTACGTACTCTAATAATGTCAGTGTCGAAACAAATTCTATACATCTAGCCGATATTGAAAAATTGCACTCAAAAAAACTAGCATTCATTTTCCTATTTCATTTTGTTTGAGTCTTACCTGTATTTTTTATTCGATTATTATGCCAAATCTAAGCTTGTATGCCTTCAACCTGTAGCTATCACAAAAAAATTAATATTTCTTTTAACGTAGAACTTCAAATTTTCATTAAAGCACATTTTTAAATGGCTTTAAAAATTCAATAAAAAAATATAAAGTATGAAAACAAACAGATATTATTATAATGACTTTTTTGTTTTTCACCTCTGATTTCTTTATAAGTGACATAATATTAATAAATAAAAGAAAATTGAAAAATAAGTGAAAAAACTGAAGTTTAAGAAAATGGAAAATAATAAAATATTTGAAATAAAAATATTAAAAAAATTCCCTGTATAATTTGCATTTATATAAATTATCATGTAAATTGATACACATTTTAAATATTTCAAAAACAAAAAAAGCATTGGACGAAACCTTTAACACACATTTTTCGAATTGCAAAATTGGTATCCCACTGAAATCTATAAAATGTAAGTAAATTCACAA
The DNA here is from genome assembly GCA_022537955.1 of Schmidtea mediterranea. NCBI lineage: Eukaryota > Metazoa > Platyhelminthes > Tricladida > Dugesiidae > Schmidtea > Schmidtea mediterranea. The sequence goes on from CM039681.1 coordinate 80,108,642, forward strand.
CATTTTATTTGTATTTATACTTTTGTATAAATTCTGCTTCATAATTGGCAAGTATCTAAATATGTAGTTATAGATTTTAAATTAAATAGTATAATTTTCTATTAATTAGTAATAATATTGATATTGTCTCAACATACCCCAGAATATTCCGTTTTTCAATGATTTCTCTATAATCAGAAATTTTTATAATATGCCATTTTTGTCTTTTCATTTGAAGTTTATCCAACCATTCACCGGAAATAATGTATTTAAATTTCTAGCAATGTTATACGCTTTCCATCATTATTAAATATCTATCCGGGTCTCTAAGAAATTGTTTTAATCTTGATTTATTAATTATTTATCACAAACATTAGCTGTTCAAACAAACACAAATTATTAAATTTATTTATTGTAATTTGAGGTGTTAAATAAACATATTATAAAATTAGAATCCTTAAATCCAGTAAAAAATACTTCATTCGTTTAACATTCAAACAAAATATACAGTTTAAAAGGAAATTTGATTTCCTTATGTGTTGTATACAAAACTTATTATTATTATTATTATTATTATTATTATTATTATTATTATTATTATTATTATTATTATTATTATTATTATTATTATTATTATTATTATTATTATTATTTATCATTTGTCCAGTGTTTCTCAACATTTTCTTCGTTATGTCCCTCAAAAATATTTTTAAAATCTTCATGCCCACCTATAATTATTTAGAAAAAAAATAAAAGATGTTTTTTGGTAATTAAATAAAAAGTATACCATGCACAATAAGGAATTAGTTACAAGTATAGTTAATTATTTTAACAAATGAAATTTTAAGGGTTTACTAATCGCTAGAAAACTATCATTATTGCATTAAATAAAATTTTAAAATTAAAATTTTAAACAAAGTAAAAGTAGAAATGAAAATTTAACGCGAACCTTGCGCTTGATGATTATTACTTAAAGATTTTATGTCAAGTTCAATTTTAGTTAGTTTAATTCTCAAATCTCTTCGTTTTGTAATATCCAACCTATTTCTGGTTTTTATAAGCAAATCATTTATAGCACTAAAACCACATTCAGTTAAATAAGAAAATGGTAATGGTAATAATAGGCGTGTTTAGATATTTGGCCTCAGTTTCTTCACAGAGCTATAGAAAGAGAAGCACTTCACTAGCTTGAAGGTGTGGTCTCTAAAATATTTTTTTTCTCTAATTGCGCCTCACGTTGAGAAACATTGACCTATTCATAATAAATATTAACGAAATATATAGAAAACAGATAAAAAATGTACACAATAATAAAAAATTTCTTCTAGTTGAACATTTAACCAAATAATATTTCCAAAAACAATAATGCGATCTCTTGGAGCGTTTATTAGTTGGCTGTAATTCTTATAGTAAAATATTTTCTTCTAGGAAAAGACTTCCATCATTCGGAAATCATATTTCCATACCGAATGCACTTCCTAATTCATATATTGAACTATTTCAGTTGATCTAATTGTTATTGCTAGGAATTCAGTAGTGAATTGATGGTGTAAATCTTTGTCTTAATTAAACTTACGTAGTACCTGATTTTTATGAAAGGGACATGTAAAATACTTGTAAAATACTCTCTCTCTCTCTTTATATGAATTATTGTATGTACGTATACTGTATTTGAGTTAAAAATTTTAAAACTAGCTATGAAAACATTAAATTTATTTACCTGACAAAATTTTTTTTTTAAAGTTGAGTAAATCAAAAAATGCGATCTCATTTTGTAAATAAAATTACCAGTATTATTCGTAAATGAATCAATCTCAAAATCTCTTTAATACATACAATTCTATTTATTTAAACAAATAATTGTAATAGATTGTCAAGATTACAAAAACTGGCTGTTGACATAATTTATAATAATGTTCGAGATTATGAACACAATTCCTTATTAAGGTTCTTTTTTCGGCACAATCTATCGTATAGTGATATTATAACTAAACTAAATGTTGACATTTTTTAACTTGTTAATAACATGAAGAAAAAGCAATTTTTATGAATTTTATTAAAATTTTAAAATTCCATTTAGAATTCTCTGAATTGTCTGACACGGATTTCAATTCTCGTATAAGCATGGGTTTACGAAATCAAAAAAAAGAGAAAAAAAGGCTATATTTCAGTAAATTAAAGTCATTAACCAACAGTAGAAAATCATCGTATAATCGAAATCGTATTAATAACATAGTCAGAGCACCACATTCAGATCATATTTACGCAATTCTGCAGGAATTTCTCCCACCCGCCAATAAGTCGGAAGAACACTCTCCAATTAATCAAATGATTGATGACAAAGAATCCCTTTCTTCCACGATGGCCGATGATAAATCTCTATCCCTCGATTTGTCACAAACATCCTTATCAAAAAGATCCATGCACAAATTGCAGAGTCTTAAAAAATCAATGAAAAAGTTCAAATTTTCAGATTCCGACGAAGAAATCTTTAATACTACTAATTATGAGAATATTTCTAATAAACTCATAAGAAATTCTTTGTCATTCATCACAAGAAAACGGAAATTAAACAAGAACTTGAATTCATCGAAAATTATTAAATATAATTCCCGATTGTTAAAGGAAAATTCAGAATACATAAACAAAAAACCGTACCGGAAATATAACTACGATGACGATGAAGAACGTGAAAATCGGTGTTATGTTAAAAGCGAAATTACAGATGACACCTTTTCTAGTCCAATATATAAATCTTTGAAATTCGAGGATTTCAATAATGCATTTCAGGGAACTCTTGAAAATCTGAGCGATAATAAATCTAATAGCTACGATTCTCAGTTTATTCCTTTCAAAAAAATCCGACCTAACAAAGATACACACGTGAAACGGAAAGTTGGCAGACCAAAGAAATCTGAGTGCAATTCGGTGACTTTTCGATACTCAAATGATCTTCGTAACAATAAACAGTCAAATATTAAATCGAAAAAGAAAAACAAAACACCGAAACGAGATTTAAAATACCTCAAAGAATGCAATTCAAACAAAAAAGTTGCCACAGAAATCAGCAAGTAAAATTAAATATTTTTGTTCATATTTTTTAATAACTTTTCTAAATTTTCACTTTGCTCTTAAGCATCTCTAATGCTACCTTCCCAAGGAAAACGTGTTGGCATATATTTGCATATTATTACAGAATTTCCAAATTATTTATGTATGATAATAATTTACAACAAGAATTTACTAATTTCAAAATCTCTATTTTCTAAAACATTTAATTATTTAAACAACTTTCTTTTCTAATTAATTTTTTATTATACAATTTATTTTTTTAATAATAACCATAGCATAAAATACTCGTAATACGATGATAAGAATAATAATAATAATTATTATTATTATAAGGACTTTTTTTGTTTTTCACCTCTGATTTCATTATAAGTAACATAATATTTTCTACAAAATTTGACTATGAATCAGATTTATTTAAGGTATTCACGAATTTTCGGTAATTTAAAGAGATAAATTAAAATAAATTGATATAAATATTCAGTGAAATTCTTGCTTTGATAAGGCTTTGAAAGAAGTTAATCATATCCACATCATTTTGATCCATAATGCGAAGTAAACAAGTTTGAATATCTTTAAAATTGTTACAATTTATTCTTTCTCCTGAAAATCTCGACTTAATGGAAGAAAACAATTCCTGAGTCGAATTTAAATGAGGAGTACATGGTGGCAAAAACTTCAAAATCTTTCTATTTCGGATACATAAACTTTGTGTAGAAGCTGTCTTGTGGGCTCTACAGATATCCATTATAAGATTTGTTAGAGTTTCTGATAATGTCGGAACAATTTTTACTTCTAAGAATTCGTTTAATTTTTCGGCAGTTAATGATTTCAAAAAGATATAATAATTTCAGAGGTATTGCGGTGCATATAAAGATGTATCGAAATGCATATTAAAATGAATAAAGGTGCATATAAAAATGAATGAAGGTGCATATAAAGATGAATAAAGGTGTATATTAAAATGAATGAAAGTGCATATAAAGATGAATGAAGGTTCATATAGATATGAATGAAGGTGCATATTAATATGAATGAAGATGCATATAAAGATGAATGAAGGCGCGTATAGATATGAATGAAAGTGCATATTAAAATGAATAAAGGTCCATATAAAAATGAATGAAGGTACATTTAAAGATGAATGAAGGTTCATATAGAGATGAATGAAGGTGCATATTAATATGAATGAAGATGCATATAAAGATGAATGAAGGCGCGTACAGATATGAATGAAAGTGCATATTAAAATGAATAAAGGTCCATATAAAAATGAATAAAGGTCCATATAAAAATGAATGAAGGTGCATATAGAGATGAATGAAGGTGCATATAAAGATGAATAAAGATGGATATAGAGATGAATGAAGGGCCATATAACGATGAATAAAAGTGCATATTAAAATGAATGAAAATACATATAAAGATGAATGAAGATGCATATAAAGATGAATGAAGGTGCGTATAGATATGAATGAAAGTGCATATTAAAATGAATAAAGGTCTATATAAAAATAAATGAAGGTGCATATAAAGATGAACGAAGGTTCATATGGAGAAGAATGAAGATGCATATAAAGATGAATAAAGATACATAGGGATGAATGAATGTCCATATAACGATGAATAAAAGTGCATATTAAAATGAATGAAGGTGCATATAAAAATGCATAACCTTGTATTGTTAAAATATTATTCAGCATCACTTTCGTTTAATTCATTAATGTTTTTAAAATAACAAATTATTTAGTTGTCAATGATTAAATTACAAATCGTGATTAGTAAATGAAACACTTAATGCTAAAAATGAAGCAATACAATTTAATACCTAATGTCCAGAGGCAGTCGAATATTTACAAAAGAAGATGTTAATTAATCAGTGTTAAAATGTTATTAATCCATTTGTATCATCGCTCTAAATGTACGATATTCTTCAAAAACCCCGACACACTCAACTTGAATGATCAATCTTTTATATTTTGTTTGAAAATAATATAACAATTTTGTAGCATTATCTCTATAATATATAAATTTTTTGTTGAAGATTATTATCCTCTTGATGATAAGCAATTTTCATTGTTTGCAGATTAATCTGTCAAATGATGCAAATGGGTTAATAATCTTAGCTAATGGCAAAAAACAAATCAAAATTTTGATATATTTTATTTATCTTTTAATATATATGGTTTTCAAAAACAAAAATTGCAAACTTTAAATAACCCGTTTGTAGAGTTTTAAAATATAATTATTGATATTCAGCTTCGCTTTCTTTAAATCCCCTAATGTCTAAAATAGTAAACTATTTTAAAAATAATAAACTAGAATATATTAAAAATATTGATTATATAAAATAAATATTTTCTGACATAATATTTTCTACAAAATTTGACTATGAATCAAATTTATTTAAGGTATTCACGAATTTTCGGCACAGCCTTTTTTCAAGTGTATGTATTTGTAGAAAATATTATGTCACCTATAAAGAAATCAGAGGTGAAAAACAAAAAAAGTCTATATAATATTAATATTTTCTCTTTTAAGTTACATATTAAAATGAAAATATAAATAATTATATATTTTGAAAATATTATGGCATCATCTTGTAAAGCGTCTGGATACGAATAGAAGGACATAAAAATACTTTGAAATATAATTCTTTTACGTGTTGAAAATTTGAAGTGCAGAAGTACAATAATTGAAAATTAATACAAATACTTTAAATATATTTTGTACACTATATGGAACTTGAAGTGCAGCAAATGAAAAATAAAGAATTAATACTTTTTAATAAATTTTATTAGTAAGGCTAGTTAATGAAATAAAGTATTACAAAATAATATTTGTTGGCAATAAAATTAAAAATATTGAAAATCTATATTTCAAGAAAAAACCGATTTAATCAAGTTGTGGAGCACAGTTTTTACAGTCAAACAATGAACATATATAGTATAAAGTTTGCCGAGTAGATCATTTGGAAATTATAGGTTATTTATTACAAAATTTCAAAAATTGTAGATCAAATCACTTTATAAATTATAATCTTTAAAAGTATTAATTTATTTAAAAATATTATGACATCACCGTGCAAAGAATATAATGACATACAAATACTTTGAAATATATTTGATATACATATAGAAAACTACAAACGCAAAAATAGAAAATCACTACTTTTTAATAAACTTTTTTTCAAATTTTATTTTTCAAAAATATTTTTTTCCCGATAGAAAAGTTGAAATACAAAATAAGAAATCATTACTTTTAAATAATTGTTATATATCAACTTGTAGATAATTGTATGACTAGTGGAATGATATAAAATATAGTTTGGAAAATCATCTAGGTTGATAACAAAATTTTAAAAAAAACATTGATAATTGATATTTCTTGAAAATATCTTTTAACCATGTTGCGAGGCACGCGTTTTACAGTGAAACAAGGTATAGAATTTTGGGAATTATTTTGTGAAAGCAGAATAAATGTCTGATAAAAAGGGAGTTTATTTATTACTCAATCTAATAAAATGAGGTCTGCCATTTATATTTCACATTTGGAAAGTACGAAAAATTGGAGATCGATAGATAACTGCCAAATGCAAATCAAAAAAGATTTGATGACTTGATAAGAATCAACCACCACCAACATTTATGGAAAGAATATTTTATTTTGTGCATAGTGGGATCGTCGAGCTTAGGTATTTCTTATACCAAACTTATCTTACTGCCTCGACAGACTATAACCTTTTCTGTTTCTTATAGAACATTTTGAATGGAACACTTTCAATATGGAAGAGCTGTTGAAAGTTTGTTATAGTCCATAACTCACTAAGTCTTACGAGGATGTAATTGACAAGCTGTCAATAAAATATTGAAAGGTCGTACATAATAGAATGATATTATTTTATGAAAGTAGAATAATGTCTGTTAAAAAAGGAATATTTATTCATGGCTTAATCTAATAATTTTTAGAAGAATATCAAAGGATTAAAATGAGATCTGCCATGTTTGACTTTTCTATTTCACATTCCACCTTTTTGTCAAATTGTTTTCATGATAATTATTTTCAGTAACTTTAATTCTGTTTTTAGTAAAGATGAGCAAGTGGCAATTAGCGTCTTAGCAAACTTACAGAAAAAGAACCAACAAGATCGGATCAAAAATATGTACAATTTATCGAATTATATCCAAAGAAACAGTTCAGATTCAAACATGAGTTAGCAATATTCCCCCATGAAGCCGGATTCTCATGCATCGCCATAATTGCAATTGGAAAACTGCAAAATTACGAATTATTTTTTTTACCAGAAATTCTACAATTGTTTTTTATGACAGTTTGATAAATTCATATCTGATTTTACTAGTTGCTAATAATAATGGTGCTCCTTCAGTCAATGCGTTTATTTATCATCTCTTCATCTCTGTATAAATTCCATCTTCTCTGTGTCTATTGGTGTTATTATTATTATTATTATTATTATTATTATTATTATTATTATTATTATTATTATTATTATTATTATTATTATTATTATTATTATTATTTTGATTTTAACATTTAGTCTTTATAATTATTTGCTTGCAGCCTGTGTAAATGAATCTCTACCTGATGTGCAAATATTATTGCGTGCAATTAATTTAAACTTGACTTATTTTTGTAAATTATCAATATTATTCAGTTTCTCAATTCCTAATAATATTGAGGCTGCGTTTGGTGTTTTTGTTATAAACATATTATATATATATATATATATATATATATATTTCAATAATGAAGTTGTTAGAACTAATTGAATAAATATTATTATAATTATAATAAAAATAATAATTATTATTTTTGCTTCGTATTTATGTCATTTGTTAGCATTGAAGTGAATTTAATTTCTTCCAGATTTCAAGTATTATTATAAATTATTTTATTGTATCTTTCTTTTATGGAACGTGTGAATGTTTTGTACAAGAGTTCAACTTTTAGTTGTAAAAGTTTGTCACCTTGTGAAACCTGAAGAATTTGGAATTTTACCAGTATTCGTGTAATTTTTAATAATTGTGTACATCAAATTCTTCATATTTGTGTTTTTTTGTTATTTTGGGTTATTTTGATAATAATATTTAACTATATTGATTTACAGAATTTTCCATTTTTGCTTTTAATGAGGCAATTACAGAATTTATGATAAAAATTTCTGTTGCATGCTATCAAGTGTTTGAATTTACAATGTTTAAACTTTAATCTTCCTATTTTTTTCAAATCACAAACTTCTATTTTCCTATTGTTTTGTTGAATTTATTTTAAAAAACATTGAATGTGCAAATTTTTATTAATTGTGCATTTTATTGTTTATTTTGTTATACTGAAGGCTTCCCATAAGTTAATGTTGAACTAAACAGATTTATGTTTTTCAGGTAAATTATTCTGAATAAATTTTAAGATAAATTAATGTTAGATTCATTCTTTTCAATTTTAAAATTTTGTCGATCAGACCTATTTGTTTTTATTGTTTGTTAAATAAATTAGATAAATGACTTATTAATTCTAAATTTAAAATGAAAATTTTATTAGAATTAGAAGTATAAAATTTTAATCCTGAAAATCTTTTGTTTCAAGTTTTAAACCAAAAATAGTTTTTGTTTAAATTCGCTAAATAAATTAAAATTTTCATCACTTTTTTAAATTACTTTTTAGTGGTTATTTGTCGAATCACTTATTTTAACCAAACTTTATAGCTTATATTTTATTTATAAAATTTAATTACCAGACTTAGTAATGCCCTTTTTTGGTGTTGGAGATGTTAGAGTAGCTGATGATTCAGACATGAAATATTTTATGTCAATTTGTGATAATCATGAAGGATGGACTTTAGAAGTTAATAAACCCGATCTTCAAATATGGTGTAAGCCAGCACCAGAATCAGATTTTAAAATTGTTAAAGTAAATCTAAGTTTTTAAAATTATAATACACTTGCTTCTAGTTAAAAGCTAATTTGAAAGATGTTGCTGCTAATGTAATGTACGATGTTTTACATGATCCAGATTATAGAAGAATATGGGACAGAGGAATGATTAAAAGCAAAGACATTTGCATGATAAATCCAAATAACGATATTGGATATTATGCTTGTAGGTTTTATGAATGAGAATTTTATTAATTCTCAGAAATTTAGTAAAATCACCCCCTCCATTTAAAAATCGCGATTTTGTTACTCAAAGATCTTGGCTGCAAACATCAACTGAATATGTTATTTTCAACCATTCAGTTTTTCACAAGGTAATTTTAATTAAATTATAATTTTTTTCTTTATTAGGTAGAAATTCTGTAAATATTTAATATTTGATTATCTAATTATTTATTTAAAAAACTCTATTTAATCATGATTACGTCATTAATTGAATAATGAACCGTAAAATGTAATGAATTTATTAATTAAATTAATTAATTCAATGAAATGGTAACTGCAGTTGTATTGATATGAAATGCATGAAATTTGATCTGTTGTTGACTGACTGTGTGATATGATCCAGTAAATTACACATTATAAAATTAGGTCTAATATTGATTTTTCTGATTACTTTGATCGACAGTACATTATATCCGGCAGCATATTTTTGGATTCAATAATAATTTGGAAAGGAGTACGGAGTAACATGAGTGTATGATTCAGAAATAGGTTATCGGAAGATATAGTAGTTCAGTTGCCATGTGTTTACATTTATTATGGTATGCCCTAGTAATTCGCTCCCATTCACAATCAAGGTCCAGAACGACCATAGAAAACTCAGTTATTTCTCATCGTAGGTAAGCATTTAAAAATTGGAAACCAGACTTAGCCCCTCGCGGATTATGTGATACAGCTAGGATGGTGCCGCTTCCAGTGCGATTAATTTACAATTAAGGGAATTTCAAGCGGTTTGTGGTAGGTGATTTCGCAATTTATTCAGTTCAGTTCGTTTTCAGGTGATTGTATGTATTTGGAAGGCTTTGTGAAATGCTGAAACATGTATCACAAGGTGCTAATATCAGACGACTTGAATGGGAAGTATGCTATAATGAAGGGACGTTTAAAGAATTTTATCTTTCAACGTGGGTGAGTCCAAAAAAAGTTTGGAAACCACTGAAATAGACGATTGAAATTCTTTTTGAGTACCGTTTCTCTAGACTTTTAGAAAATTGTCGTTTAATCGTTTCATAAGATCTTTGATATGATTCTTTACCCGGGAAAATTAGTTCTACTATCGAAATGGATAAGCCTTGATGGCTGGGAAATCTTTAGGACAATTTAATATTTCATAACCTCCAATAAAAAAAGTCAATAAAATGTCTTCTACAAATATTTCTAGTTCTTTTATTCTAATCCTTTCTTCTCACGTGGCTTAATTGAGCAAACTAGCTGACGTTTTCATCTGATTTTTCAAATACCGTTTCTTTAGATTTTCTATTTTCTCCCAGTTTTCAGCAAATTATCGTTACATTTCCTATCCAGTAACAAGGAAAATTCACAAATATAGTTCAACTATCCAAATCAATAAGTTTTGAGGCATGGGACAAGCTATTCCAATCTAATACTTTTGTACATTCAACAGGAGGAACAAATAAACGAATTTTTTTACTTTTCCCTTTAAAAAATTTCTAGTTCATTTGCTGGAATTGATAACTTTCTTTTTTCCAATTACCACACATTCGGACAACATATCGCATCTTTATATCAGCAATCGCTGCGATTGGCCGGTTTCAATCAATTAAATGTCACAATATAAAATACATACAATTCCACGTGTTCATATATCTACTGTCAATTATCATCAGAAAAGTTTCTAAACTCCTCTTTTTCTGTGTGAGAATTGAACTATTTAGTAACAATTTAACGATTCACAAGTGAAATATATGTCAAATAGTTTATACACAACAATTTTGAGAATAAAAAATAAGAAGTGATTCTTTTATTTCAGTATAAATTGAAGCCAGATAAAATATTTAGTATTTTACTTGGGTTGTTTGTACAAGAATATGCAGAGATTAACTTAGACGACAATTAAAACAAATTTACGGCAAATGTTCTTGCGCTACATCTTTTCTTTTCTCTCTTGATTCTTCTCATTAGTCCACATTTGGTTAACTTTACTATAATGGGATTAGAATCATCAATTGGAAATAAAATGATAAATATAAATGTGAGTACAGCACACCCTGTGTAAACTTGTATAGAGTTTCTGGGTCGATTGTGGCTCGCAAAATTTAGAAACGTTGATATGAATATTGAAGATATGAACTGGAAAACTTTCGTAACCTGACGATGTCATTTTATAAAAGAAACCCCTATTCAATGGGACTTGTAATTGCAGAGGAACTTGACGTAACACAATAGAGCGTGCTAGAATAAAGACATTGATTTGGATTTGTTTGAAATACACTTGATAGGTATCCGGGGAATTAAGTAAGCGAAAATTTAGATGATCAAATTGTCTTTCGTCATCACTATAAACCTTTCACAGAGAGATTAGTGAAGAATATGGAGCTATGGATGGAAATCCAAACACCATTATTCAATCACAGTCAAAAACCACCACTGTAACCAAAAAAGTCGATCCATTGGATTTGGCGGTTAGATGGGGGTGGGGGGGGGGTAAATGACCGATATTTATTGAATTATTGAAACCTAGTATAATCAATAAAATTTCAATTAAAGTCAACAGCTCTGGCTTAGTAAATAGACAAAATGCTAAATGAGTTTGACTGGGAAGTTTTAAAGTAATTCGACGATACTTTTTTTAGCCTTAATGCTTCAGATTATTATTTGTTTTAATCTTTTCAAAATTTGTTACATCGAAAACCGTTTTAAAATGATAATAATTAAAGATAACCAAATTCCCCAATCAAAATATGACATATTATATACGAAGAACCATCATCTTTTATCACCATTCCTTCTAATTGGTTTAAAAAATTTAAGTCTCATAAAAAGGTTTTGTCAAAAAAAAAATAATGTCAATGCCAAAATTTTGCTCTCGGGGATGATTTTATGATTGTATTTCCTATTGTATTCTCGCAATCGATTTATTTGTTGTTAGTTGTCGCCTGGCGTTTTTCCTTGTGTGTACATAACTATGCGCGCGTGTGTGTGTGTGTTTGGCAGCGATTGTATTGACAATTATGGAGTTGTCTGCAAATATTGATTCCTGTTTACTGAGTGCCATGATGATTCACAGTGCTGACGTTGCCAATGATTGATGTTGTCAAACCGCAAATGAATCATAGAAATATTACAACAATCAATATTTGCACCCTTACACAAATTTCAATCGATCTCGCTGATGATCTAATATTGTCCAACTAGTTTTTCCTTTGTTTCAGTTAGACCTGTGGAGTATTTGCAAATCTAATTAGCTTTGCCCACTGGACTATATGAGGTAGAAGATCAATATTTTTTCGTTCTCAATTTAATGAAATCGACATATTTGTGACGTGTTTCAATTTTTGTCCTTAATTTGAATGACTTTCCATAACACACGGACAATTGAATATTCTCCATTAGCAAATGAATCATAGAAATTATTTTTCCCTTCAATTAGTGGAATGGTTTTGAATTAGTGCTTTCCTGACAGTGATTCCATGGTTGTTGTAATTGCGTATTTTTTCTTCATGTTTACAAAATTCCCGGATATTTGACAGAGAATACACCTTATTCCTTAAATATAACGTATTGTGTCGTAAGAGTGCGATTAAATTTCATTTCAATATAAACCATATTTATTTTAGGAAGGCTTTATTTTGTTTTTCTGTTAGAAATTTTCTTATCACTTCTTTATCAATATTCATAGAAATATCTACATTTAATTACATTAGTAAAATACAACGCAAAATTCCAATATATCAGACAGAAAGGAATTTAACATTCTACTTATTCCGTAAGTGAACATTTTCTGGTAGCTACATTTCATTTTTTAAAATTATTGCATTTTGAGGTTCATTTTACATTCAAATCACACTTGATAAAGAAAGATTTGTGATAGTCTCTCCAAATAGTTCAAGTCAAAATTTTAAAATAAACGAATATATCTCAGCAAATACTCTACTTTATTTCTTCATGATGAAAAATTAACATATTAAGCAGGAGTTCATTGTATATTATCATTTCCGTCATTTCTTCAAATCTTGAAACTGTAAATTCAGGATCAATGAGGATAAACATAGAATTTCATTACTGCTAAAGTGATTTGAATCGTGTTGCAAATGTAGTGTTACATAATTCAATTATTCTCTGTAAATAAATAATCAGAAAAAATTGCTCTAATTGCCTCCTTCCCTCGACACCTGTGATATAAATGCAGCCATGCGTATGTAAACAAGAAAATATTTCACTAGAATCTGTATTTTGAAATCTTTGTTTTTTCATGTAATTTATTACGTGCTTTCGATTGCTAACACAAGTGATAATTGTATCTTTAACTAAACTCATTTCCATGCTGAACTCATTTCCGCGCTTAGGTATGTATATTCACATTTGCAATAATAAATATAGTTATGTAGAACTCGTTTTCACAATTTTTTTACAAATTTCACAGTTTGGCTGAATGAAAGGAAATTTAAAGCAGTACATTTTTTTCTCAATCAAGAATAAATTTAATAAATTATTCCTTATTTTCACAGTTCAGTTGTTTTGTTTAGTATGTTAGGACCCAAATATCACTGTATTGTGTAACAGATCTGATCAATGATCGCAAATTTGGATACTGTTTTTGAAACCGACGATTTTTGCTAGAAATGTGACTTTATAAGTTCAAGTCCTCGTTTAAGCAATTTTACATCAAAATAACCGCTTATTCTCAAAATTGTCGCTAAATAGCTTTTAAAGTACGTGTAAAGTTGAAACTTTGACGTAGAATTCCCAAATTATTATCACGTGATTTGCCTGATTAAATCAGATAATGAACTAGACTCTAACTTGCTAAATAGAGTACATAAGAGGAATAAATAGCGCTTAGTTAAATGCAATTGAGTGATAACAAGTTTGTGATGCCCCTAGATTTCCGAGAACACGTGCGCTACAATGATAGTGATACCGAATTGAATTTCTAGCTAGAAATGGCCGGATAACCTGCTTAATCACTATTGTGCCAGGAATAATGAATTGAAATTATTCCCCTAGAAAGAGGAATTCCTAACTCAAGTCGTCACTAGTTTGCATGATTTTTGTACACACAGTCCGACGCTACTATACTAGTCATTTAAATTGTATCACGGAAACCTTTCACAAATCTGTACATATAGAAATCAACTAAGTATACACCAAATTTTGAAGCGTGATTTCCCCCAGATTTTCTTTATTATCCTTTCATAATAGGCGCGCTTAATTATATTTCTTTAATTTTGTGGATTTCATTTTATTGCTATGAAGGTTCGAATTTAAGTCGTGATTTATTACTCAACCAACATGTACTAATAAATACGATTCCAAGTTTCTCCTATTTAATTCTTCAAGTTTCTCCCAACTAAATTTAAAATTCATGAAATGGAATGAGCAATAAAAAAGTGAGAAAATCAGGCTAAAACTTTGACCCTCTTTTGAATAAATCTTTCAATCTATCCTCATTTATATGAATTTGGGGAATTGGAAATTTTTTAAGATTTACCCACTTGCAAACTTGAGATGTTATAAAATGTAGATATGACATACAAAAATACAAAACCATAATTCTAAATATTCATTGTTCCTTGGTATCAATTACCTATCTTTGCAATACCCCGGATTTAATGTTCCCAGGTAGGCCCGTGTAACAAGTATTGCTTAGTTGAAATCGGCACCATTGACCAACATGAACGTTTGATATTGTTTTCCTGAAGCGGTTCACAAAGAATGGGAACAAATTGCGTGCAGTTGAAAGGAAATTTGTCTAGCACGCAACAGCAATTAAAAAAGCCAAATATAATTATGTCTGCCAACACATCGGTTAGTAATTATCCCCCATGCTCCCTTTGTAATGCGAATATGGCGAAAACTGGAATTGATAAAAATTTTATATATTCATTGCAACGGATAAGAATAGATAAATTCATCAATGATTTATGAATTTGGTTTTGAATCCGATAATATTCATGCAGTTTGTTTGTTTGTATTGGCTGCTGACAGGCAGGCAGCTCGATTGCGTTGATGGTTTATCGCTGGTTTTCAATTCAATCGACTGTGTTAATCATATCATGTGCTGATAATGTTATTGATTTTTCACTCGGAAATCTATTTATTTGTAAATCGCTTTTTATATCTGATTTTACCGAAATTTTCTTACAGTAAATTGATTGTTTCTCCATAGGAAATGCCTCCGCAGAAAAGTTTTATTCGTGCCATTTCTCATTTGACCGGTTACTTGATCAAACCATTGCCAGACAATGGCTGTGTGTTAACGTATGTTGCTCAATGTGATCCACGAGGTATGGATTATTTTATGAGTTTTCACATTCCATTATATATATATCAATACCGTTGATTCCCGGGGACAATTCATGCGCCTAGAATAAAATCTTATTAATCATTGAAAGGGGATCCTGGTGATGCGTACGTACTCTGATATTTTTGAATATTTACTTACTGCATGAGAGGCCATTTAAATGGAACATATATAAGGGGCAACGTGTAATTCCATTATAAACGCTATTTTCAAGCATCTATACTCTATCGTTTAGTTTCAAATGGTTTGTGAGATTTCTTTCAACTTATCCTCAATATAAATCACAATCAATAGAAGTTGCAAAAGAAGGATGTTTTTTCCGATCCAGTCGTTCCAGAAAGTTCTAATATAATATGAAGCTTATCACAATATTAGTTACCATAATTTTTATTTCACCATATTATTCATTGTCACATTGATTATTATAATATTGATTTGTATTGATTATCACAATATTTATTAGATAAGTGAATAATAAAATAAGCCGTTGCTGCAAGTAATTATTATATTATTGAAAAAAGTTTCGATTATTAAATAATCTTCAGAGGATTATTTGACAATCGAAACTTTTTTCAACAATATAATAATGATTTTGCACCAAGGGCTTATTTTATTATTTCCTTATCCGATATCTTAATTTATGCTGCTACCAAGGAATCTCCATCTTCAATAATTAGCAATAGTATTATCCTCCATTTCTACCACTGGGGAAATGATACTTTTTAAATTGAATTGAAAATCTATAAAATGTTTTGGGGTGAAATTTTTCGATAAAATTCCAGATTTTTTTTATTAAATTTTTACGTGGCATACGCAAATTGGTAGTTTCTACGCCCGGTGTTTATTTTTTATAACAGAAAAAACCTTTAAAACCTATAATATGATTTTGGAAATTCTGAAATTTTTAGTTCCAGAGCTAGTACCTCAAAAACTATTAGTCGATTTTGAAAAGGATGCAAATATAGTGGTTACAAATGTCTTCCTTAATGCTGAAGTGAAAGGGTGCTACGTACATTTATCCCAAAGTATAATAAGAAAAGTTTATAATGTTGGTCTTATAAGTGATTTTGAAAGCGGTTTAAATGCAAAACTTAATTTCAATTCTTTAGCAGCCAGGACATTTATTACTATGGTAGATATATGAACTGTGTTTTACCAACTTTCTTTTCAATTCTGTTGGTAAAAATTAACAGTTTCCAATTTCTGTGAAGGATTTCGTAAAGTTATTGACTCTTTTTTTAATTATAACCATCTAAACACGTGAAATTTGTTCAATGTATATATTATACTACGATATATTTCGAAAAATCCATTGTCGTCATCAGGTAAAATTGAAATTCAACTTAAATGGACTGAAATTGCCTTTTCAAACCAAACAATTCATTAATTTTTAAAAAAAATTATAAAAGTTTCAATTTTTACAAAACCTTAATATTTTTTTTATATTCATACATAACATCATTTTGCATTTATTATCGTGGTGCATCAACAAATAAACACAAAATTGTTTTGATCAATATTAATCAAATCCTTCAGTCAACAATGATCAGGAACTTGAGAACATACATTCGTTCCAATGTATGTGACATTGTACCCATAACATGTATGTTCATAACAACGATTTGAACACAATCTTGATATGATAAGCTTCTGTTTAAAATTTATTGTATACAATAAGGAGAATTTTCAACTGAAATCAAAAAAAAATCTAAAATTCTCATTTGTGTTTATTTAACTTATACCTGAATCAGGAAGGATTTATCAAAATATTTATTTTCTTAAATTTTTTATTCTGTTTTATTTTTTATTTAAAATTGATCTATAATCTAAAAGACATGAAGATAAATGAAAGAAGAAAAACATAACTATTGTCGGATTACTGATTTAGTTTTAATAACGCATCAACTGTAAAATATATCGTATTCATTTTGATTAATAATTAATTATTTAAATTAAATAAATAATTAAATAAGTTAGGCAACGATTTAATTAAAAGAAAACGCCAACAAAACACTCTTCGTTCATGGTCTTTATCTTCTACTTTTGCTTATTCAATAAAACGTATCGATAAAGAGTGGGTATTCGAAATCATTTTTATTATTGATGATAAAAGAAATTGTTGACACATTGATTAAAAGTCCTAAGGATCCTTGTTTGGAAAATTCTGAGTGTAATTTGACAAATGAATGTGAATTGAGTGTTAGTATTGGCGTACTCGGAAGGGTTTACAAATTATAAGAGGAAGTTAAGTAAACAGATGGGAAATTTAGAATAAAAGATCGTTTCTAATTCTTGTAAGGTACGTAATATGTTTATTAATAAATCAAAAACTCCGGTTGGATTGTGTTCTGATCTCGTTTATCAATTTTCATGTAATGGGTGTAATGCAACATACATTGGAGAAACTTCCCGTCATCTCTGTACTCGAGCTCTAGAGCATTGTCGATTGAAGGGTTTGAAGATTAATGTGCAAAGTGCTAAAACTACGAATGTTTTTAAATAGTTTGAGCAAGTTACATTGTGACAAATTAATGTTTCTTTATTGTTTAAAACATTTTTTAAAATGTTTATAATATTTGCTATTTGTCAAATTAAAATTTACAAAATTAAATGTTTTTTTAACTAAAGAATAACAACACCAATGCAAAGTATTTATATATTCAGCTACAATATATTTCGACTGAATAACAAACAGTCTTTGTCATGTAGTCTTGAACTTTAAACTATTTAGAGTAAATCATTGTTATTTTACAAATTTCTGCTTTTTAAATTCTCAAAACATTTTATCAAAAATTAAAAATTTTACTTTTTTAAGATCACAAATTCTACAAAATGTTAAAAAATTTAATTTAAAAAATTTTAAAAAACCGAGATTTTAACAAAATTTAAATAAAATTTTCAAAAAAATATTTAAAAACTTTTACCAAAACTATTTTACATTTTTTTTCATCCTGCATCAAAAAATTGCGCCCGTTATTTCCGCTCTGAAGGTTACATTTTAAATCAAATAAAATTTGTTTATAAAATCTACAATATCTATAGTTTTTTCTATCATCCTGATGATGACATGAAAACTGTCGAAATATATTGTAATACCTTTTTTCAGTATATCTTTCTTGTTATTAAATAATTGCCATGTTTATTTATTTACGTATATTCATTTTTAACCTGTTTTTATTTACAATTTTTCTTTCATTTTTCAGACTTTACATTAGTGTTTTTTACACGAATTTTTAAAACACTACGAAAAAAACATACAAAATTTCTTGTTAATTATAAACTACAAGTTTTTCTAATAAAAACTGAAATCACCAATAAAGTGTGTTGTGATATTCTGTACAATTTTTAGTGATAGACTTGTTTTGGTTTTCTTTGGTTCTAACAGCTTTATCGATAGCGCATCAATTTTCAATCTTATATAAATACATATGACATATTTGCAAATTAAACGAATGAGAAACCAACCCTTGACACCCAATCGATATATGCTAAAATGTGCAATGTCATCAGACAGCACCAACGCATTGGTTATATATTTGATAAACCTGTCAAAAATAACCTTCGGATTCATTGGTAATGTGACCGAATTGCAAATTTGCTCACATGACATAGCTAGAATATAATTGATTTGTTTTCCTAACCATTTACATGTTAATTACCGCTTGTGCTAATCATGCGAGTTTTAGTGATACTACTAATGTAACAAATGGGTTTCATTATCAGTTGAAAGTTCAATTCCATACCTGCCCAAACCGAGATATTTTCTATCCTTGTTTATTAAGTATGATTTATGTTGACAAATTCTTCAATAATAATTTTCATTTAAATAAAAATTTCATTAAAACTGTTTTCTTTAAACAAATTAAAAAACTAACCTAGAATTTGATAGGAAATAGTAGACCCGTAAGACAGTCCCAATGATTGCAAATAACGATTACCTAGCTTTGTAGATTTAGAAATTATTTAGAATTTATTTACCTTAGATTAGAATTTCAATGACAAACATTTTCTAGGCAAACTGCCCGCATGGGCAGTAAATAAAGCAACGCAATATGTTGCCCCAAAGGTTATAACGAGATTGTTGAAAGCAGCAGTGAAATATCCGGCATGGAAAAAGAAGCACAATCCCGATTTGAAACCTTGGCTATATCCAGAACAATTAAAAATTCCACGAATTAATTTCGATCACATAATTGCTACTCCAGACTTCCAGGACAACACTTTGGATGAGAGTGGGGTTACAGAAACTGTTGGCTCGTTCGATGCTGTCAGCAATGAAGATCTCAATGGTGATTCGCCTTTGCCTCCTAGGAAAACAGTCTCACCTACAGAATAGAGAGATTAGCTATTCCTGACATTTCAATGTTATGCAGTTGAATTGGATAAATGGCAAATAGTGTTATCCTCTGTGCAATATTGATGAGTTATTGTATCTTTGGTTTATTGAAAAATATCAATATTTTACTTTTATAATTCTTCTAAATAATAAAAAAATAATATTATAATATAAACTTTAAAATCTTTTCTTTCGTCGATGGTGGAATCATTTATATAAATAAAATTTAAATAAATAACAATGTTAGCCAATTTCTGCAATGTTTATTCAAAAAATATTTTGACCAATAAACGGTCATCAATCGTCATAACCAAAATTTAACTAGACTTTCTCTTTATCCTCTTCTTCTCTGATTGATATTTTCTTTCACTAAACTGTAGTAAACAAATATAATTATTTAAAAAAATTTCCAAAATATTTTCCAAATTAAATTTACCAATATTATAAATTTAATAGATTGGAATAAAAATTTTTTATAAATCAAAAATTATTTATTCAATTCTAAAAAATGATTTTTAATATTTTAAAATCGAATTTGCATTTTAGAAAAAATATAGATAAATATATAAAAACTTTATCATTCATTTATTAAATTTTGGATTTTTGACATTCTACCTTGGCAGGGGTTTGTTTTGATAAACTTTAAAATCTTTTTTTGTCGATGGCTAAATTATTTATATAAATAAAAATAAAAAAAATATTAATTAAAATAAATAATATAATAATAAAAATAATTAGAATAAATAATAATATATTAATAAAAATATTAATAAAAAAATATTGTTTTGATAAAGTTTAAAATCTATTTTTTGTCGATTGCGGAATCATTTATATAAATAATAATAAAAAAATATTAATTATAAAAAATATTAATTAAAATAATAATATTATAATAACAATAAATATTAATATAATAATAATAATATAATAATAATAAAAATAATTTATAATTAAAAAAAACTTATTTAATAAATAAAATTATAATAAAATGTATCAGATAAAATATATATTTTACATCAAATATTGGAGAATATTGCATGCCTATTAAACATTTTTTGTTTGAATAATGTCTATCAATGTGGAGAATGGAAATGTTTAGATTTTACCTTCATAATATTCATCGAAGCAAATAAATTTATCTGAAAAATAATCTTGATTGAGTTATTTGAAAAATCTTCAGATATTTGTAGATTAAAGAAAAAATGATCTTTTGATAAAATTGACGATTCAAGCAGAAAGTTTCTGTATTTTAGTAAGCTGCCAAAACATTGAGTAGTCTATAAAATTTTATTTACATGATCTTGATGATAAGTCTTTTCTTTTTTCTGTTTCTCGGACATTTTGGTTTAAGCTTCATATCAGACAATGATTTGATTTGTTAATTAATTTTTTTATTGAAACATTGAATTTAAAGATTTTATTTAGGTTTTAATTGTTATTTTAAATTAAAATATTGATAACAATGAGCGAATTTTTTAAAAGATTCTAATAACAGTAAGCAGAATATTTTCAGTATAAAAAGGAATATGCGGTCGGGACTTAGTGAAAGTGATAACATTAGCCGGATGATAACATTAACCGTGATAAAAAACATTAAAAAATTTCATTGTAAAATTATACTAAAAATTTCATCTTTAAAAAATATTTAAAACATGGATCGATAAAACTACTAAAATTTTATTTAAAAAATTCTATTATGTAATTTTGTCGGCTCTTTAAGTTTTAAAATTCTTAACTTATGTAACTTAACTGTTGACCATCTATTTAATTTTAAAAAATTCTTTCCTAACTTACCATACTTTACTCTATGCACCTTAATTTACTTAATTTTATTTTTACCTACTTTAAACTACTCTGAAGCACTTGCGTTTTTTATTGGGAGGTAAAATCAATGTGCTTTTATCGAGAGCCAAAAAGAGCCCATGACTATAGTGTAACCAAAAAATCATGTAGCTATCTTCATTTAGATGGGGATAATTTTAAGCCAAAAATTCTTCAAAAATATATGTCGCTATTTGCATTGTAGCCCGTAACCCACAGGTTCTTTATGTTGTTACTGTGCAAAGCGGTTAGAAGTCCATGAGTAAAGTGAATCACACATAAAGCCATCTTCTACAATGTGAATTTACATCAAACAAATTATTTTTGGCAACTCGATGTTTTTTACGCATTTGGTCATTGGATTGAGTTATATTGTTAACTTCATTGATTCGTCCTCCGCCAGGTGATGCTCTGGAATATTTTCTTGGATCGCTAATTTCAGATTTAATTCAGTTTTCGAATCTTTCTTTTCCAGGTCTTTACTCTGTTCGTTAATCAGAGTTCTAAGATCCCGACTTTCAACAATCAATTCATATCTGCATTTGGACAGCCTGATAATCTGTTGTTTTATTTCTTTGAACTATGTTCCTTACATATTTTCTATCTCTATCTTCAGTGCTTCTAACTTATTTCGTACCTTCCGATTTACTTGCTTGTTGAAAGTGTTGGGCTATAAGCCACAATTTAAACAAAAATGTAAAAATTTTGTGAATTAAAAAGAAAAATTAATGTCGTTTGAAAATTATCAATATGGGTGCTATTACATAAACATTCACTGCAAATTACAAATAAAACACCAATTTAACAAATTAACCCTTTTGCGGACGTACTTTTAAATCTACCCATTGTTAGATGTCGTGTACTACATCAACAGAACAGGCTTAATCTTTTCTATGTAATGCCGATTTCATTGGTCGGAAGAGGTAAAAATCAGAAGGGGCCAAGTTCGTCGAGTATAACTCAAAATGTTCAGACGAAGTTGTTTATTCTTCTTCTGCATGATGATAGCCGTATAGGGCCTCTTATTGTTGTGCTGAAAGAGGCTGCTATCAGATATTAGTATTTACCGTTTTTAAAAAACAGCTGCATCGCCAAGACGTGTGACATTGGTTGCCACTGTTCTGCCAATAAACCCAGCTTTCATCAGTGGTAAGAATGCGATGTAAGAAATTGTTGCGGTGGTACTGTTGAAATAGCTGTTCACGCTTTGTAACTCTTTTCGTCTTAACGGCGTCGGTTTCTGAATATTGAATTTATACGTTGCTCATGTAGCAAGTAGATTGCTATTAGCACACTGCACTATAACACACAATTACCCCATACACAGACTCCACCGGCGAACGATTTAATTACGTAATGACGTAATTAATCTCGAATTACCTTAATTACATAATTATGTAACCAAGAAAATTGATTTTGTGTGTGTATATTTATTGGCTCAAACGATGGCCACAAGGGGTATTTTTCATCCACAAAATATTTTTTTCAGTCACACACAGGGGGTATTTTTGACTCTTGATAAAAGCCTAAGATAAAATTGGCTTGAATCACCTATCAATGAAAATTTATAAAAATATTTTATCGATTAAAAAGCTAAAAAATATTTCTTTGATTAAAAAGCATAAAAACATTTTCTCGATTAAAAAGAATAAAAAATAATTCATCGATTAAAAAGTCTAAGTTATTTTTCTCGATAAAAAAAGCCTAAAATAAAATTGGCTTGAATCGCCTAACGATAAAAACACATAAAATTAAAATTGGTTCTAATCGCCTACGATGGTCACAGAGGATATTTTTCATCCACAAAATATTTTTTTTCGATTACACTATAGTCAGAGGGTATTTTTTGACTCTCGATAAAAAGCCTAAAATAAAATTGACTTGAATCGCCTAACGATAAAAACAGCATAAAATTAAAATTGGCTCAAATCGCCTACCGATAAAAAATTGTCAAGGATATTTTATAGGCTTGTTAAAAACACTTGTAATATTTGGTCACACAATTTTCATAGTCAAATTTAGGCTCTAGATAAAAATAAGTTAAAGTACGTAAAGTAAATAAGGTAAATTAAAGTAAATTAAAGGGTCTAAAGAAAATTAAAGTACATTAAAGTAAAGTAAATTAAGGTAAATTAAGGTAAATTAAAGTATATTAGAATACATTTAAGTAAATTAAGGTTCCTAAAGTAAATTAAGATGCATTAGAGTAAATTTAAGTAAATTAAGGTTCATAAAGTAAATTAAGGTGACTAGAGTAAAGTATGGTAAGTTAGGTATGAAGGTAAGAGGGTCAACAGTTAAGTTACATTAAGTTAAAGTATGGTAAGTTAGGTATGAAGGTAAGAGGGTCAACAGTTAAGTTACATAAGGGTAATTTTTAAAGCTGAAAATGTTAAAAGCAGTTTTAGTTGGCAAATTACATAAGGTAATAATTTTTTAAAAGTAAATAGAGTGTCAAAATGTAAGAAACATAAGTTAAGAATTTTTAAAGTTAAAGAGTCAACAATAAAAATGATAAAATTTTTTTAAATAAAATTTTTAGTATAATTTTATAGATCAATGTTTTAAATATTTTTTAAAGATAAAATTGTTAGAATAATTTTATCGATCAATTTTTATACATTTTTTAAATGATAAAATTTTTAGCATAATTTTACAATTGTTGGGCCAAAACACAAACGGCATTGGAAAATGTTTAAATGG
This sequence comes from Schmidtea mediterranea, assembly GCA_022537955.1. Lineage (NCBI taxonomy): Eukaryota > Metazoa > Platyhelminthes > Tricladida > Dugesiidae > Schmidtea > Schmidtea mediterranea. The sequence goes on from CM039681.1 coordinate 80,132,988, forward strand.
ATCGGTAGCACACATGCAAACATAACATGCAAATTTAAAATAAACCTATTAAAACACCAATAAATCCCACCAAAAAATGAGAGAAAAAGATAATTAAATATAAAATAATAAACATAAAATAAATTAAAATAATAACAAAACGCAACAAGATCCGCACGATACAAACACAAACATGACATGAAAACCCAGCAAATTCGACCGAAATTTGATAAATTAATAAAAGTTCATGAAAATGAAATTTAAATCAAAGAATTTGAATTAGAAATAATTCAATAAAATTCTAAATAAAAAAATTATCAAAATAAATTAAAAAATAATAAAAATAAAGATTAGAATACACTAGAAAATAACAAGGTTGAATTTTGTTTTACTAAATCAAAATTAACATGCGAGGTTAGGGACAGAAAATAGGAATAAATACCGATACATTTTCACATAAAATTTAACCATTTTAAAAACCATAAAACCATTTTTGAAACCGTTTTGTGAATCAAAAATCATTTTTTCAAATCTATTGTGAATTTTTAGGTGAGAAGTAGTTTGATTTAGAACTCTCTCTCCACGTCCCATCCTCGCAACCTCGGTAGAGCTCTGCTTGGATGTCGTCGTGGGGGGAGATGTATTTTTATGAAATTTTTTGATTGAATTGAATGGGTCAAGTAATTTTGTTTTTTGTTTTTAATATATATTAATAAATATTTATGATGTTAAAATTTGTTTTCATGAAATTAATTAATTAATTTGTCGAAATTTTTCCGGCCCACAGCCAAAACACATCGCAAGTTAGAAAAAGTCAACATACAATTCAGACTCGTGTAAGTGCGTGGAATATCGCCAATGATCTGTGCCCGTGAAGACCCGGCGTGCGGAACGCAGGGGTTGGAACGTCAATATTATCCCGTATAGAAGAAACGAGAAATCAGGAAGAGGTCTTTTGGCTGCTTCCTCGTTTTCTGTAAACTCGACCTAAATTATTCTACACACGGCTCAAAATCATCACACCGAGTAGTCCAGTGGGCACTCATTAACTATAATATAAACATAAAATGCGTCTAAGGCCTATTAAAGGGAAAGGTTACGGGGAATAAATAAAATGAAATCGTTGATATGGATCGGAATAATTTAATAAATTCAACTTAACTATAGATCGTAGTTGTTAATCATTATTGTATAAACTACTAATAAAATAAAGAAATTAATTCTAAATTCGAGATTCGACGCGACTATGTTTCCCTATAAATCTAAAATTGGTGTGAAATTAAAAGGAAAAACCATAAATTAATACTGCTATTACAAAATTATCCATAAACTTATTAAATACATAATGGTGAGGTTAAAACCAATTTACCCTGAATTCGAACAAGCTATAGATCAGAGTGCATCCATAAGCATAGCAAGCGCATTTTATAAGATACTTTCATAAAACAACTTGGTTAATGATTGAAATTGCTACAGAAATCAAGCAGTAGAAACATCATAAAATGCCGATGCCTTAAGTTCACTAGAATCACGAAAAATCCATCGAGCAGACAATTTTATTCTCCCTCCAAAAGTCATTGGCAGAACCGTAAAGCATCCCTAAAATCTCTGTAAAATCATGCGAATTAATTAAATCACTAACCCACTAGAAAACTAAACGAAATTCAACTAAGCATCGTAATAAAATTCCAAAACATAGATAAGAAAATCCGATCGAAAACGCATATATATCCAAAATAGAGTTCGGATTGATAGACCTTCCAAACCCTAACAATCGCCTATAATCCCATGATGAACCAAATCAAGGCTGAACCAACATCAGAATTCCCTACAATAGATTGATGATAACCTGATTAAATGGAATAAACCTACCTGAATTTCTCATCGCTACACAAATCCCGTATATGTAGTAATAATAGGTAAAACTGGAGAGTATACTAAAGTAAAATGAGGACATTAAATACAAATAAATAAAAAATTAAAATCAACCTGAAATATCAATCGAATGAAGGCTACGACCAACCGGAAACCATGAATTTCATTTCATAAACCATCCTGATCATCGAGATTGGATTTCCGTTAGTGAATACTTCGCCCAGACAATAAATATTGATTCCATAATCATGAATAAACATTTTTCACATGCGAATGTTCTGAACTAACAGTAGCACAGCGGAAGCACACACAGCCACATTAGTTTATATGATTAGAATACCAACTAGTCAGTTTATTAATTTCAGTTTTTTTTTGTTGGAATATGAATCAGGCAACTACGACGATAGAAGGAAAAACATCAAGGGAATCGAGTTCCCCAATCCAAGGTAGCTTATAGAATTTCATTTTAATTCATAAATCTTTAAAAAAGGGATAGCCATTATTGTTTTCGTAAATTTTCATATAAGTTAAAATTGATTCCTTAAAAAATTCAATCGATAGTAACCCTATGTCATAAATTTTAGTTACCTGATTCCACAAATTTCGAATTAATGATTAATCTTGTCCCCCACGAGTCTTAAAATGGATAATTAGTATTATTTATGAATTTTAGAATCAAAGATTATATTATTTCATTGAGAATTGTCATCATTTCATGAACTGTAAATCGATAGTTGGTGACATCGCGTAGATTAAAGGTTAATAATTGTCTCATTGCATAAGTTTGTTGTTATTTTCGTAAGGGTTAGGATCCGCAAATTGCGATGATTTCCTAGATAATAAGTTGATAATTATTCCTATTTTTCATGAACCTTAATTCAATATGCACTTAATCTCATAAATCATAAATAGTGGAATTATTTTTCATTCTATAAATATTAAATTGATTCTGATGTTCATGGCATAAATTTGAAGACGACCGGTACCTCCCTTACCCAAACTTCAGACTGACAACTAAATTTTGTTCCTTCATGAATCCTACGCTGCCAGTTATTAAACTACCACAGATGATTTGAATGGACCTATGGACATTCGTGCGGGACATAACTAAATAGATATCCGACTTCAATATTTGTTACCCATCGAAAGTTTAGTGGAAATTTTTCATTCACAACAATTATTTGGCGACAAACACTACTTTGACATCAATACGCAAAGCTACAATTAATATAAGATACTTTGAAACTACGTTATGCCTATTCACATAACCCTAATGGTATTTTAGAGAAGCCAATGCCTCTCGAATGGATTCCCGCCCATATGGCAGAAGAATGGCGTCGGGCTTGGAAGCGAACACGGCCGACAACAAGCCTCGAGGAGCCTCAACCCAAGAGACCGCATCTGACCGCCTTGCAGATGCTGGGCATGGAGAATGACCCCCGTTGGGCGAACGAGCGGGTTAGCCAGCAATACCCTGCTGAGGAGATCCGAGATCACGCGCGGAACCTTCTCGCCCATTGGGAAGAAATACAATGGCAGGTCGACCTGAATGTAGTTAAGGCCAGGATGTACCTAGACAATGTCGAAGATGACATCTCTGTCGGGCGCATTGCAGATATCTATCCGACCCGGCCGGTCCGCAATACCAGGCGACCAGTGGCTGTCATCCCAGGCCACTCTCCGGAAGAAGGAGTTAGGAGATATTTTGAGGAACCCTGACTCCCCGGACTAAAGGAAGCACGGACAATGCCTTGTATTATTCGTTCAATTAAAATTAAAAATGTTGTTCGTTTTATTTTGATGATTCGGTAAACTCATTCTCGCAACTTATGTTTTATATTAATCAGAATTTTGATTCATTTGAGTTAATAGTGGAATTAACAGATTTCTATTGCAGTGATGACATCTACACAGCTATTGCAAACTGAACTTACCCATGCTAGACGAACAAACGCGAACCTTCTCGACCAGATAGTTCAAGTAACACGAGAAGCTCAACAGATCAAGTCTACCTGATCGGACCCGAAGAAGACGAAGGCTCTCTACCTCAGGCTCACTGACGCTCAAAAAGGTTGGGCAGAAGAACGTCAACTCAATCAGAGCCTTCGGTTACAAATCAGGGGATTAGAAGTCGCCCTGGCAGCTAGTCGGGAAGGGGAGGCGGTAACTTACCCGCTCATCTTCGCCCTTTCTCAGTTGGCGTACCGGGATCCAATCGACAATGCCACGCGGGCAGTGAAACCATCAACCGCACCGCCAAGTACTCACCGGCCGGGACGCAAGGAACGTGCCCGACGCAGAGTTGCCCGCCTAGCACGTCAATCGAATTAAAGATCTAATACTGTGCTGACATCGAATTAATTTACAAAACTCGCGTATTTTAATCGCTTTTTTTCTGATTATAAAATAAAAGTGTATTTGTTATGAAACTAGTATAAAGTAGTGGGTTATAAGATATGAATAATATTGGATTATCATCATCAAAGGTCGTGAGCACTCACATCGCGTCACAGAAATATCATCTAGTCCTACTGATCAACATAGATCTGAATTCTCACATACAGGGGACATTGTAAAGCGAGCATAGGTCTTCCATCGACAGCTCGTTGAACCCGAGGGTTGTCCGAGCAATCACAGTATTAGTAATAATGCTCACTTTTTGCGGACAATCCACCCACTCGGACACATTTACAACGTTGCCTAGCAACGGGTGCCGAGTGGTGGCTAGAAAACATTTATATGGCGTTACTGGGGTAACAATAAGACGTTTTAAACAAATAATGAAACCCTGTAACCCACCACAATGAAATTTTTTATACATGATTTTTAAATAGAATTTTTAGTATAATTTTACAATAAAATAATTTTGCATGTTTTTAATTAATAAAATTTTTAATGTAATCTTACAATGAAATTTTTTAATATAAATTTTTACAATGACTTTTCTATACATGTTGATAAAGATCAAATTTTCAAAGAAATTTATTAAATGAAATTTTTGAGTTTAAGTGTTACATAGTAATGCCTAAGGTAGGTAGTAGTCATTCGCAAGAGCAACCCGTCTCCTCTACTCTGCAACAACACACCATTAATAATAATAATAATAATAATAATAGTAATAATAATAATAGTAATAATAATAATAATAATGATAATAATTATAATAATAATAATATTAATATTAATAATAGTATTAATAATAGTATTAATAAAAAAATTAATTCAACAACAATCAAATAAAAAGTTACTGGATATCGACATTAATACAACTCACCAATTAGATACTTATTAAAATTTGATACTCAACATATAAACACATAAAAATAATCTAGTAAAAAGATCAAATATTTAAAAAAAAATATTTAAAAATATCATTTAAAAAATGTATAAAAATTGATCGATAAAATTATTCTGACAATTTTATTTTTAAAAAATATTTAAAACATTGATCTATAAAACTACTAAAAATTTTATTTAAAAAAATTTTATCATTTTTATTGTTGACTCTTTAACTTTAAAAATTCTTAACTTATGTCTCTTACATTTTGACCCTCTATTTACTTTTAAAAAATTATTACCTTATGTAATTTGCCAACTATAACTGCTTTTAACATTTTCAACTTTAAAAATTACCCTTATGTAACTTTACTGTTGACCCTCTATTTAATATTTTAAAAATTCTTACCTAACTTACCATACTTTACTCTATGCACCTTAATTTACTTAAATTTATTCTAACGTACTTTAAATTACTCTGAAGCAGTGGTGTTGTGCTAATTTTTTCTACCGGAACGCGTATATTTAACTATATAGACATAAAATTATTATTATTATTTATCCTTTATCTCGGATAATACATTTTTAGAAGTGTCCATTAACTTTGGCGACTCATATTCGCCCGTTCACTTCGCAATACTATAACCATTTCCCAGTCTCATTGTACCTTCTTAATTCACTTACTAGTATACAATTATTCTGGTGTTGTTCAGCACAGCCTTCATCGACTTTCGACTATACAAAAAGAATTTTCAATAAACTTTAGATTTCAACATAATTAAAATTGCGGTCACTTAATAAAAAACAATGTTCACTTAATTTAAACAAAATTATTATAACACATTAATAATATACTATTAATAATATCCTATATCATATAGGCACTAGATAATTATGAAGTATTATATATTGATCAGGCAACTATTAATTCTAGTCACCTTAATTTACTTTATGAACCTTAATTTACTTAAATTTACTCTAATATACCCAAATTTACTCTAATGTATCTTAAGTTACTTTAGGAACCTTAATTTACTCAAATGAACTCTAATGTATCTTAATTTACTCAAATGAACTCTAATGTATCTTAATTTACTTTAGGAACTTTAATTTACTTAAATGTATTCTAATATACTTTAATTTACCTTAATTTACTTTAGGTATTTTAACTTATTTTTATCTAGAGCCTAAACTTGACTATGAAAATTGTGTGACCAAATATTACAAGTGTTTTTTTAAACAAGCCTATAAAATATCCCTGACAATTTTTTATTGGCAGGCGATTTGAGCCAATTTTAATTTATTGCTTTTTTTATCGTTAGGCGATTCAAGTCAATTTTATTTTAGGCTTTTTATCGAGAGTCAAAAAATACCCTCTGTGACCATCGTAGGCAATTAGAACCAATTTTAATTTTATGCGTTTGGTGGGTCTCTGGGTGTTGATATTTTTAACTATATGGTTGTTACCCACACAACCCCATACAAATATTCTTTCGCTTGCCACTCGGCACCCGTTGCTAAACAACGTTGGAACTGTGTTCGAGTGGGTAGATCGTCCGCAAAAAGTGAGCGCTATTGCTAATACTATAATTGACCGAACGATCTATGGGTTCAACGAGCTGCCGATAGAAGGCCTGTGCTCGATTTAGATTTTATTTAGGTCCTTAAGTAACTCTTCGGTTCTTTGTTATTTCGATTTCCCAGATTTGCACTTCGAATCTTTTGGTTGAACTAGGTTAGTTAATAATACAAACTACCAATTATTTATTAAACGAATAGAAAAAATTTCCGCGTTCACAAATTACAATCCATTCGCTTCCTTGAGTTGCCGACGTTTTGCGCGTTCGGCTCTTCCTGGCCGATGCCGGTTGGGCTTGTCTTTGGATGTAGATGGATCTAGCGTGTCACGGTAAGCCAATTGCGCCGGGGCAAAGACTAACGGATAAGTTACCGCTGCCCCGTCGCGTTAGAATACCCTTCGGTAACAACTCAATCAGTTCCTTGGATAATTACTTTCCGACAATTTGTCATTTTCAATATTTCTATCGTTTAGCGATGCAAAGGTATTATTATTTTATTACTAAAAAATGGTCTAGGAACTTTACCATTATCATTGGGACATGAGAGGGAATCAAAGATGGTTGCAACGAAATTGCCATGACTACCTGCTTAAAATACAACATGAATAGTAAAAATGCTAACGACTTTTAGTAGTGATTGCTAATTTGAAGATGTATTTGAAGGTTTCTATCAAGCACAAGATCCGACGTTTTGGTCCTGTATCAACCGGTATCGCCACGTTTGAGGTACAGAAATTTGCTATTAGCCAAAATTACGGTTTTCCTCGCAACGGTAATGAGCAAAATCTTGCTCAACAGTGATCATAGAGTAATCGCTCAAACAAGAAAAAAAATTATAATTCTAACCTACGAAAAATTGCTGATAAATAGAAATTTATGTTTACTGTAGCGAAGACGAATCATAGGCTATCGTGACTGTAATTCCAATTTAATACAAGTCTACACTAGTTTTGATAATTGATTATTTTCCTTTTATTTGATTAATAATTTCATAAAATCTAAAATCATTCCAACCGTAGGCTATTTTACTTTCAACAATTCAAAAGAAGTTTAGATAAATCCTAACAATGAACTACCTTATTTGCACGCATTAATCGGCTGGTATAAGTTTGATTTAATTTTAATGATGAATTTCTTTACTTTTACTCATTTACAATCTAACAGAGTTTAATTTAACTCTAATGATAAATTACATTACTTTTGTGCATTTACAATCTAACATAAATTTAATTCAATTCTAATAATAAATTATTTTACTTTTACATTTACAATCTAACATAAGTTTAGTTTAATTTTAATAATAAATTACATTACTTTTACATTTTTCAATCTAACATATGTTCAATTTAATTCTAATAATAAATTACGTGACTTTCACATTTTTGTAATTCAATATAAGACTAATTTTACTCAAACCATAAATTACTTTATTTTCATTATGACCTGACATGGCAATGTGAGATCCTACGCAAAGGAAAAAATATGTGTCCGGCTTCATAGTGGGTTTGTTCAACTAACTCCGGCCTCTATCGACGACGCTGCGATAACAGTTTGGGTCTCGACATTCCCTATCGGCTTGGTCAATTATCAGTTGGGTATATATCACTAGTTTTGGAGAATTAGTTCGCCTTCCATTTTTACTTTTACTGGTCACTTCGTCGCGGAGTGTTTCTATAACAAAACAGTACGAGGTTTATCGAAATCAAATAAGTTATATATGATATGAATGATGACTATCTGATTTTCTAGTTAGCGGACGGTTAGCAATAGTCCGTGGATTTGGGCGCATCTGCACTAGTACTCAATAACGAAATTAAAATTTTGAACACAATTTCGAAGATAACTTACCCGAATATAATAGTGCATTGCTGTGAGCCGGGTTGGGTTCTTCGTGCCCGTGTTGTTCCCCGGAGATTTGTGCTCGTTTTCGGGACATATTGAAATTTGAATTATAATGAACCAATTCTCGGTCGATCTAACCTTTATATGGAATGTATGTCGATAGGGTTAGAAAATTTAGTTGATGCACACTTTCTGGATTGTGTGTCGGTATGTGTTTAGTCGACCACCTCACCGCTTTTCTAATGGTGTGTGTATATACCCTTTACATTTTAGTCGTCAGGTTACTGGTGGTATGTGCATATGCCCTTTACAGTAAGTTGTAATGTCGATTAATCTTTGTCGATTTAATTCTCTGGGATTCGGCATGCACAACTCAGATTCGTTTCATTTAATGGCATGGGAAGAAATTTTTATAGGCGTATATTTCTCGTGGATTCGTTTATAAAACCATAAATATTCCAGGTTGATGTTTGGTCATGGGATTTTGCTGTTATTATTTCCCTCAACGAGGGATCTTTTATCGTTAAATGGGCCTAATTTTGTGATTACCTCATGAAATAAACGCAACGGGATTGTAAATTACATTTATTAAACTCTATCATAGTATAATCATTAGTCCTTAGATCGGCGGTTTTTTCCAAGGAGTATACGTCACCTATTCCGATTCTGGGATTAACACTCAAGCCATTCTAGGCCTTTCTCGAAGTCTACTATTCCGGACGATATCAGTGGTGCTAGTTGAAGTTTTGATGCCCTTCTCGCGACTCTCAGTCGGAAATTTTTGTCATTGGCATTTTAATGATTGTGGATAATGATGTGTTATACATTTTGATGTTTTATTTATCCTCGTTTGGATTTGATGTTATTAATTTTAATCATTGGTAATATTTTGTTCGTTAAATTTTCGTTATTTTTTTACTCGGGTGACCGATAATTGTTATGCAAATTTTTTATAAATAGAAAACCGAATGACTTCCTGATACTTGATTCGTATTGTGAGGCTAAGTTCTAGTAGAATATTTACGAGCTTCCCTTGTTAAGCAGTGCGATATTTCTAACCTCGATTCAGGAATTTTACCTTAGATGCACGTTCGGAAAAACTTGAATATAGATACGTCTATGGGTTTTTTTGGTTTTCGAGTTTTTATATTTTCTTTAGGTAATTGTTAATTTGGGTGAATTTTACGTAGTCAATTTTCCATTGGGTTATTATAATTCCTTATAGTCTCACGGTAACAATCGGATTAATTGGGGTTCAATTATACGGCGTCGTAAATTTCGTTTGATTTGATAACCTTTCAATGATTTTAGGAGTTTTCAGTAAAAACGGTGTATTTATAAATATGGCATTTCGGGTTAATTTTTCCAAGAGCTCGGTTGCAATTTAATCTTTATATTTTAATCTAAATTATTGGCTTTATTTATAAATTTCAGTGAAATCTTTTGCGTATTAGTATAGTATTTTAGTTTTGTAGCCTCTAGTTACGTTCGAGATTATTAATTTGGTTGAGTGGTATTCAAAATTTTTGCCATTATAGGTTTTTATGACTTTTAGTAAAATTCCTATACTTTATCATAGCAACGATTTTATATTGATATTCCCGTCACCTTCCCTTGTTTGATCCTAGGCGCACTTGTGTTCATATTATAATTAATGAGTGCCCACTGGACTACTCGTGTGGTAATTTTGAGCCGTATGTTATCAGTGATTTTTGGTCGAGTTTATGGGAATTGGGAGACGACGAAACAGCCAAAAGACTATTTCCCCTTCCCCCTTTTCCCCTATACGGAATGATATTGACGTTACAGCTCCTGCGTTCTCACGCCGGAGCCTTCACGGGCACAATCGTTGGCGATAGTACACGCACTTACACGATTACGGTCATGTGTTGGATTTTATTAACTTGTAGTATGTTTTGGCTGTGGGCCAGAAAAGGTAAAGCATTAATGGAAAAAATCTTCATTCATTTATAAGAATATATATTTGGCATTATAGTACATCATGATGGCATAAGAATTCACGCATAATATATCATAACTCACTCTTCCCCACGCCGCAATCGAAGCAGAGCTCATTCGAGGTTGCGAGGATACGACGTGGAGAGAGTATTGAACAATTTCTCACTCACATCAAATGTTGATTGATTCTGGTTAAAAACCGATTAGACGATTAAAAACGATTAAAACGATTAAAAGTATGTAAAAATGAATCGGTATATATACCTATTGTACGACCCTAACCTTGCGTGTTCTTTTTGATTTAGTAAAACAAAATTTGACCTTGTGATTTTCTAGAATATTCTATTCTTAATTTTTAGTATTATGAAATTTTATTTGACAATTTTTCTTTTAAATTTTTAATTGAATTATTTCTAATTCAAATTATTTGATTTTTATTTTATTTTCATGAAATTTTGCATTTTTGTTAAATTGTCAAATTTCGGTCAAATTGTTAGGTTTTCGTGTTATGTTTATATTTATTTCGTGCGGATCTTGTTGCATTTTGTTATTATTTTAATTTATTTTGTGTTTTTATAATTTTATATTTAATTGTTTCTCTCTCTCGCATTTTATTAGGGTTAATTGGTGTTTTAATAGGTTTGAATTTGAATCTGCATGTTATGTTTGCATGTGTGTTACCGATTCATTTAAACATTTACAAGGCCGTCTGTGTTCTGGCTCAACACGTTTTTATCGTTATGCGATTCAAGCCAATTTTATTTTAGGCATTTTTTTATCGAGAAAAATTACTTAGGCTTTTTAATCGATGAATTATTTTTTATGCTTTTTAATCGAGAAATTATTTTTATGCTTTTTAATCAAAGAAATATTTTTTAGCTTTTTAATCGATAAAATATTTTTATAAATTTTTATTGATAGGTGATTCAAGCCAATTTTATCTTAGGCTTTTTATCGAGAGTCAAAATTACCCCTTGACTATAGTGAAAAAAATATTTTGTGGATGAAAAATACCCTCTGTGACCATCGTTTGAGCCAATTTTAATTTTATGCTTTTTGATCGAAAATCAAAAATACCTCCTGTGCGACCGTAAAAATTTTGTGGATGAAAAAAATGTATTCAAAAAAAAATATTTCAAACAATTTTAATTCAAAAATTTCGCCAAAATTTGAATTAAAAAAAATGCGCCAAAAATTTGTATTTTAAAAAATGATTACATAATTATGTACTCAAGATAATTCGAGATTAATTACATCATTACGTAATTTAATCCGTCGCCGTCGGAGTCTGTGTATGGGGTACTTGTGTGTTATAGTGTAGTGTGTTCCTCATTACCTACTGTATCACTTTCTCATTTGAATCAATCATTTTTTCAATGTCTCTTTTTTACTACCAAGGTTCTCAGAATTTTTCTTGTTGTGGCTCGCAGATCTTCATTAAAAACAGCTTGTATCTCCCCCTACAGATCACATGAATGCCGTCCACTGCGTGGCTAATCTTCAAGGACAAAGTTTCCACTAGTAAATTCCGCTACCAAGTCGGATCATGTTTTAAGACAAACTGTGATTTCGCCGAGATATCGGTTTATTTCATTATCAATTTTGTCAGTTGAAAGTCCTCTCTTGTAGTTGTAATAAATGATTTTTCGAATATACACGTTTTGAGAAAGTAGAAACGATGTATGATTTCCAAAAAAATAAATAAAGATGAACTTTATTTAAACTTATTTATGTTCTGCTAACTACATAAAAACTAATATATAGCTAAGTATATACTATAAAAAAAGTATATTCGTAATTGTTTATACTTGTGACATTTAAATAAATTAAGGTCTTGTAAATAAAATGAATGAAAAAAACACAAGTTAAAAGATGAAAACCGTTCATCTCAAGAATCTTGGACCAATGACATTTTTGTTGAACCATAATGTGTTGGCATTATATGATTGATTTCTGATGCAGTTATTATTCTCAATGGATATAATATTAACGAACATTTCTCCAATTAACACAAAAATTTTCAGATAATAGAAGCAATTTCCTAAAATTTACTTAATAGAAACAGATTATCCAAATATAAGAAATTTCTTTATTCGGTACAACGTTTAACTGCGAAGGATTTGTTGAGGATACCTAAATAATGAAATAAAATAATTAATAAACATGTAAAATGATTGAGGGAACAATGAGAAGTGAGTAAGATGTGGTTCTGACGCCTCATAAAAAGAGAATGAAAAAGAAATGTTGAACAACGAGAAAGGAATAAGAGAAAATCAATAAAAACAGACAATTAAATCAAAGAAGGTTATTTATAATTAACAAGTGCAAAATTTGGAAAACAAAAACAAAAGCAAAATTCGCAAATTATCTCGAAAGCCCTTTCAAGATAAGGGTAGAAATATTGTTTGAAAATCCGGGAAAGGGCATCTTCAAAAATTAGTTATCAGGACAGATGTCAGTGATAATGGAGGCCCAAAAGGAATTAGCGTTAAGGGATGTCGGAGATTCAATTCGACATCAGTAAGTGTTATTGAAAGATGGAGTATAAAAAGGAAGCGCAATTGAAATTGGGACACACAAAAAATTTAGAAAAAAACTTGCGAAAGGCCAAAACTACGAAAGACAAAATTTGCGAGAGACATGAAATTTGCAGAAGACAAAGAATTACAGAAGACAAAGAAAGATAAAAAGGAATTAAAGAGAAATTTGAAACAGAAATTAAGCAAGGTCAAAGCAAAGCAAAGCAACTAAATCAGAGTTACCGATCTCAGAAACCCACCGCAGTAGTCAGGTGATTGTAAAGCCAATTGATCCGAAAGTGCTATTCTTCCCGAAGGGTCGCAATAAGCACTAAGTGTGATCGATTGATAATTCGTTGTGTCATTTTAAAGTGGAGATAAAGTGTATTAATCAATAAAGTTTATATCGTTTGGAGTTCGTTACTGTTGTTTAAAGCACGCTTGGAGTCAGATCGACAATAATTTCTATTCGAATTCACCGACAACCCCAACAGATTCTTTTCGGGATTAAAATATGCAAAAAATTCTTATAGAAGTAGATTAACTGAAAACAATTTAAGAAATGAATTAAGAATTACAAATACGCGATTAGATTATTGTGTAAAAGAATTAATTTAAATAAAAAATTTCACCTAAAAATTGTGTTTTTGTTTTGCGGACAGTATTTTTATTTTTTCGCTAAATTTTGGCCATTAATTTCATGATTGTAGGGAACCCCCGATGTAGAGTGATCACGGCACTTCGAAAGAACAACATCAAAGTGAATTGGTATGCATCTATATTATACGATTATTGATTTTTATTTTACATTATAGAGAATCTATCTCAGTGTAGTTTTGTGTATAATGTATATTGTCACATACAATGGAGAGACTGACCACCATTTCCGTATTTGAGATCAAGAACATTTCTGACCTGGTAAAATGAGCATAACCTTTGACCACATTAAAGTTTGTTAAATGAAAATTCTTTTAATAAATATATCAGCTACAAGAAAGAGTCATTTATGATTATATATTTAGATTATAATATCAAATGTTTTACAGCAAATATTTAAGAGGTTTATAATTAATAAATTATTGCAAATTTTTAAAATAGATTTAACATTTCTCAATTATTGTTAATTCTATACATAAATTTTTCATTTATGCTGATAATTACAAAAAAATTTAAATTATGTTAAATACTAAATAAACTATAAAATCTTTTTGTCGATAGCGGAATCAATAATTACATGAAAGAAAAGATCAATCAGAGAAGAAGTAGCAGAAAGCCAAAGTGTTGTTAAATGTTAATTAAAAATCAAAACGTATTTTGTAATTTAGGATAACTATTCTGCAAGAAACTGAAGAAGATTTTTTAATAATCGAAACTTTTCAACAATATAATTATTACTTTGCAGCAAGGGCTTATTTTGTTATTCACTTTTCTGACATTTTAATTAATGCTGCTACCAAGGAATCACCGTTTAATAAGAATAATAATAATAATGTTAAAAGTAATAATATTTATTTGAGATAATAAAAGCTCATTGTGATTATTTTATATTCGAATATAATTGTCAGTGTTCAGGTCAAATCATCCGAGGGAATTGCATTTATCTATTGACTGGTTTTCTAGGTAAATGATCCGAGATTCGTTGGTGACGATTTGATTCTGGTTTCCATGTGTGACTTTTCAGTCGTGAGAGATTTAGTGAAAATTTTCTTTCTAGAGGATAATTTTGCTTAAGTCTTGTTTATATATTTCAAATACATATTTTTGAAAACTGTTGTAGAGAAATAAGAGTAAACTACATGAAAATTATGTGGGAAACAATTATAAACCGAAACAATTACCAGCAAGTAGCACATAAAAAGATTAACACAAACATAATGATTTTAAATCCATTATCACACCTATATGATGTTATTCAAAAAATACAAACTAATTAATTAAGTTATTGAAATTTTAATTTCACCATAAACCAGATCAGTTATAAAAACAAAATAATAATAATTTTGGGACGTAGAGATTATCTTGTTTTACTTTTGTAGAGTTCATCATCGATTTATCACTGACTCTTCCTTAAAAAAGTTACACAGAAAAAATTAAAAAACAATTCCATTTTTAAATTTCTTTTCTTTGTTTCAGAAAAATTAATAGAATCGTTCAAACATAAAAATAAGATTTTTTTTCCAAATAAAACCGAAATTCAGAAAATCCACACAAATAAATCTAAAATAAAAAAAATATATAATAAATTGACCAAGTTAATTAGTTTTGTTTCAACCCGTTACATGGGGACCCAAATTAATTTTTATTTACCAGATTCGTCTTTTTATTGGCAACACGCTCATATCCTTTCCCCTTTTAGTAGTGTATAATAAGGACTATGCCCTGTGGATATTTGGCTTAAAAAAGTTGACACTCCCCATATGAAAAATTTTTTTTGGGAGGGGGGGTAAATTTTTTTTGTTTAATTATTTGTTTTAATGAATGAATTTTTTAAAATTATTTATTTTAATGAAGTGGATTATTATTTAATTTAATTTTTTATTTAAATTTTCAAATTTAAAATTTTTAAAAATTTTTAAAATTCACGATAAAAATATAGAATTTTGATTTTAATTAATTTAAATTTTGAGTTTTTCTTGCTTTGCGTTTGAATTTCTGCAGTTTTAAATTTATTTGTGCATTTTTATGGGACTCCAACAAGTAGGAATGCCATTGAAAAAGTGAATTTTCGTTGGGAAATAATTTTTTTTTCTTGCCAAAAAATAAATTTTTTTAAAGTACTATTTAAAAATTCTTGAATTGATTTTTTGAAAAATTCAAACAATTTAATGAAACTTTTTTTGTTTTATTTTGTTCTTTTGAGGTTAAATCAATAAAAATCTTTTCTTATAAGTATATCGAGATATAATTGATGGGTTTTGCTATTTTTAAATTAATAAATCATAAAAATATTTGCTATTATATTTCAGCGTTCAAAACATTCCTAAAATCATTTCCCTATTTAAATATGAATTTCATAATTTTCATAAATTTGGGTTGTTTTGAATGAATCATTGGAGCATTCCCTTAATGGGCGGTTTTAAGAGTGGGGGGAGGGTAATAGAGTAATTAGCCCTCTAAGAATTTTTAACTCATCAATTTTTATTGTTAAAAATCATCGATATTTCATTAATTCCAAACAACAAATAAAACCGATTGTTCTGACACTGTTTTAATTAAATTAGAATAAATGATTAGTTATTCTGGATCTAGAGGGCGCAGGGGTCTCATAAGCACAACTAATATGGCTTAAGATAAAAATAACGGTAGCTTAAAGAACAAGGCTGCAATCATAAGCAGATCAATCACTTACAGAATTCAAAAAAAAGCTAAATAGATCAAACCGTAAACTTTGTGCATCACAGTCAGCAATGAAACATAATCCTGTGGTGTCTACTTTATCTTTTACAGGCAATGTTAATTTGGAATTTAAAAATTTTATGTTTGACTTTAAAACAGAACAAAATAAATAGGTTATAATTTTTTTTTCTATATGCCAAGAAGTTAGATTTGTTTCAGTTGAAATTCGATTTTAGTGGTGTTTTTTATATTCGAATTTTAATGGAAAAATTAAAAGTAGTTGTTTATATTGTTGGGCTCGGAGTCAAAATTAAAACAAAAATTACAAAACCAATTTAAACAAAAAGGTGAAAATTGTATAAGTTAGAACAAAATGATTAATGTAGTTTGGAAATTTTCAATATGGCTGCCGTTACATAAACACGCACCGCAAGAAGAGACCAAAAATAAAATAAAACATATTAATTAAAACAAATTAAAAATATAACAAAAATTAAATAAAACAAATAATTAATTAAAATTCGGAAAAATGCCTACAGATGCAAAAAGAAACATACGAAAAATAAAATAAACTGCCAAAACCTTGCAAAATAAGGTTTAGAAAAAACACAGGCAGAAGAGGCGACCAGAAAACAAAATATTGGGATTTAAAAATAATATTTTAAGAAAATAATAATAAAAATAAAATCCAACAATAAAATATTAATATATCAAAAAATAAAGAAAAATATATAAAAAATTACAAAAATATTTCGAAATAAATAAAATAATTAAAAAGCCCTAAAAATGGCGATAAATCGTCCATTGGTCGCACACAGGCACAAAAATACTATATATACGGCAGTCATTTTCATAATTTTTCAGACATTTTTTCAGTCAGGTGACTAATAGAAAAATTTTTAGACTTTCTTAGACGAACCGTGAGTCATTTTTAGACAAAGTGTTTATGCCAATTTATGCCAATTTTTCAAATCTGGTTGCATGACTGTGGATTGTAAGCACTGTTATTTTTTGTATAAATATATATTTCGGTGTTAAAGTTTTGATTTTATTTTGGATGGTCGTGGAATCTTTTGGTGCCACTGACAAATCCCCCTAAAATCTTATTTATAATAAGTATTTCAATAGACGGTTCATGAGACGGATCTTGTGCCGGCTAGTGAGTGAAAACCCTTAGTTGAGCTCGTGGGTCATGCCTCGTGAACCTCTCGGCAGTCCGCAGTCGGGTCTGGCGTTATGCACAGGACCGCTACGCAGGGCGCCGTTGTATACTCGAGGCGGCTGCTGAAAAGTGGCCGGAGCGAGTAGAAAATAAAATTTGGGAAGTGCGACTTTAGTTAAGCGGGAATAAAGTTTTGTAGGGAAAATTTAAAACGTCGTCAGGAAATTAATTGAAAAATCAAGTAGGAGAGGATAGGATAGTATAGGAATGCAAATTTGAAAGTAGTTTTCTAAAAGTTGAACGATATAATCTGACAGAAGAGAGTAGCATTTATTAAAGTGATCGCAGAGGGTTGTAATTACTTAAAATCATGGGAAACGTACCTGGAATTAAGGAATTGTTGATCAAATTTTTAATATAGGGAAAGATAAAGGTAAACTAGGACAAATGTAGTCGATACCGGGATTAAATAAATGAAACGGGAAATTTACCAAAAAATAAGAGAGGAACGCTGCCCAAATTTTTGAAGGATATTTTTATAAATAATGAGTAAAGATGATGAATAAGTATGGAAATTGTAGGAATAGACGAGTAAGGACCATGATATAGAAAAACAAAGACGTAAGACCTTCCATCGGCAGTCCAGAACCCGAAAGTGAAAATTTCATGAGGAGTAGTTCTAGAAATGGAGCTCACCTGCTCATGAATTTTCAACCCTTATGTACATTACCAACATGGCAATCACCATGGGTACATAGGAGGGATAGAATAATAATCTTGCTGGCGTTTAGGGGGTAGTCACACAAAAAAACCCTAGAAAAAATAAATAAAAAACCAACCCCATTCGCCAACAATATATTCGATTAACTACTTGCGCTATATTGACGTGCCAGGCACGCCTTGATGATTTTTTCAAAACCGCAAGTGACGTGTATACCACGCCGGTAGCATTTGTCGCAAAAACAAAAACGACGTGTGTGCAACGTCGGCTGACAGACGTAACGTCATTATTCGAACTGCAATTATAAAGTTAGTTCACATCGCGTAGAGTTATCGATATAAGGAATTAAATCATAGCGCAAGTGGTTAAGTGAGATCGTTAAGTCAAATTGTTTAATTTCCGTTTATATAAATAAATGTAGCTGAAGTTAACTTCACTTTATACTTATCTTTGCTTGGATCAAAATGAAAACAACAAAAATATAACAATTGTTTGTTTGAAATGAGGCCAACTGAAAATAGTAGAAATTACTATGATAGTCTATGACTACTGTTTTGTCCTAGAACCTATTTCTATAGCGTGTCCGTAGACGTCATCCGATCAGCTGGTGTATTATTATTATTATTATTATTATTATTATTATTATTATTATTATTTTTATAATTATTATAATTATTATTTTTATTATTAATATTATTATTTTTAAAAGACGTATATTCTACAAAATTTGGCTATGAATCAGATTTTGTAGAAAATACAATGTCTTTTATAAATAAAAAGAAATCAGATGTGTAAAACAATAAAAAGTCCTTATAATATTATTATTTTTATTATTATTATTAATATTATTATTATTATTATTATTATTATTATTATTATTATTATTATTATTGTTATTATTGTTATTATTATTTTTTTTATTGTAATATAATAATTTAACTTTGAAAATTCTAGTTAAGATATTTACTACTGAAAATTTATAAAATATTGCTATCAATTTACAGACAGATTTACTCGTTTTTCAAAATTTAAAGATCTAAGAAATGTGAAATAATTTTACATATCGATTTTCAGGTTTCCCGGGGGTGACAGAATTATTATTCCATGTAACATTATGTGAAAAACAAAATGGATAATCTGACATATTTTTGCTCTGTGTTCACTTGAGCGTGAATTTTGCCGCTTTAGCTTTTCATTTGATATCCTTATGACATCCATAAAATGAGAGCAAGTTATATTTTGATAATTGGGAAAAGTTTTATTGCTGTAATTTCGTCTTTTTTTCTCATTTGATAGGTTCAACTCAATTACTACATTTGTCTTCACTTTTCTTTGTTGGATTTGAGGCCATAGAAAATATTAATAGTATCAACTGGATAAAGAAATCATCATAATCAGTGCAAATCGAATGAATCTTATTGGGTTAAAGGGGAAATTACTTACAAAACACAGAAAATTACCAGTACAGAATAAAATTCTGATATTAAGAAGGAAGGCCATGAACGTCATGAAGTTTAAACTTAAAGGTCAAAAATTCTAAACGACTTGCCTAGCTTTTAAAGAACGGTGCCTTAGAATATAATATTGCAAGGAAATTCTTTTGATTAGACTTTGAGTAACTTTTGAAACCAGATTAAAGGAGTTTTTTTAAATTGGCTTACATTTTGCATACATTCTAATAGGTGACTAAAATAATGGAATATTTTTATAATATTTAATTCTTCTATCGGGCGGCATGCGTAACCCTAGGCCCCAGGCACATACTCCAAGATGCCAATTCACTTTACCCAAGATTATGACATAATAAATCATTATTACATCAGTGACTTTCACGTGTGAAATAATCTGAAACCGCCATTTTAACCATTTATATTTGAACAAAATGCATATTTTTACCATTTATTATACCATGACCATAAGATAAAAATTCAAACTAACTAGTTAAATTTATTTAAAAAAATTGTTTTGATATTTTAAATATTTGAATAAAATATTTGCCGTATTAAATTGGCATTTACAAAGAGTAAGCCACTGTTTAATCTGCATTATAAATTGTTTCCAATTCGTGTTGTTTGAGCATTGTGTTTATTTGTGTATTTCAAATTCTGCTTAGATAGCATAGCGTTTGTATAGTTTTTATCAATTCGGAATAGCTAATAACCATCTCCTTACTCAAGTTCTTGATGACTGATGACTGAGGATTGATTATGATCAATAAGCACAATAAATGATTAAACAATAACATGTATGCAAACACTGATGTATTTGAAGTTAATGGAAAATTTCGTAACTTTCTATTTTTATAAAACAATTTAAGAAATTTAATTCAGTGCGTGTGATGTATTGTTTAAAATTATCTTCTAAATCAGGAGTCTCAAAACATTTTATTCTGAGAGCCAAATTAACTATCAAACAGTAGTTTAGGGGTCGACTACATAATCGAAGTTCAAATAAAAAAGAATCAAAAGATGGATATTGTTTTTAACTATTTAATATTATTTTCTTCAGTATTATTTAATAACACAATGACACACAACACATAAACACATATTAGTAGGGAATAAGGTTTTGCAGAGTAGTGATCGGTTTGGAAACATAATGTCTACATAAGCGACGCATAATCCTAGCAGGATATAGATAAATTTTCATAACTTTTACGATGATGTAAGGTTTTCCGCTGGCCAGATAAGAAACTCTCGCGGGTCGCATCTGGCCCGCGTATCGTAGTTTGGATACCCCGGTTCTAAATAAACTTTAGTTGTGGAGATATAGTCGATTTTCATTAAATTCTTAATTATTCGTTAACTAGAATAGACTTAAAAATTTTCAAAGGATTCGTGGTTAAAAAACGCATTCACTTTCATTTTACCATTATATTATATGTTTAATATTAATATGTAGAAGGATAAACCAGTTGTAAGGATTTTATTTCAATCATTTTTCTAATAATGCAATCAAAAAATAATATCGTGATTAAATTAATATTTTTGGTGTTGTTTAGGGTGGTGCAATAGGAAATTAAAGTATATGGAAAATAGAAAGCGAATCATTGAAAAGGGCAAAAAATTGGAATATTTACAACTAATAAATAAATACAGGAAAATTAATTAAAAATTGATATATTGAAGGTACAGGTTATGCGGATAACAAATGAGTAGATATATAAATATACTAATTTAAAATCATGGGAAGATACTCAGAAAAAGATATTCAATAAATAAAAATTTATTAGTTATGTGGGAAACCCGAGACATGTGAAAAACTCGAGATTAATGTTTTTATTTAAAATCAATACAGAAGATTGGTTTTGCTTGTGATTAGTAGAAAGTTGAGAGGTCGCCTGTACAATTACGGTAGTGAAAATAAATTATCCAATCTTTTCAGTTACCTAATTTGATTATTTTGTTATTGAAATGTAATAAAAACCAGTATAAAAACAAAAATACGAGTTTGAAGATTGCCAGTTGATCGAAGAAAAAAATTATGCTATATTAATAAACAGAATTAAATTTTATCAAATTCAAATCAATTTGTATACAAGAATGAGCAGTCTGCCGTTGATTGACTTACCTCTAACGCAAAGAATGCAGATATAGAAAATGTATGTATTAATTGTGTTGAATTCAAATAAAAGTTATTGTGCTAGGTATTATTGCTCCTTGTATTAAAGAAACCAAACCATATTAATAGTTGTACACATAGTTGAAAAGATAATTATCAATTATAGTTTGTTCCCATAGTAACTTTAAAAATCCCACTTACATTTAACAATTCAACAAAAAATGTATGAAAGTCACAAAAGAAGAATAAGTTTACCAAAATATTCCCATATTCATTATTTGAATTTATCAATTTTAATTTAGGGTAATTTTACCTGTCACTACAAAAATCTTAGCCGAATATTTTATATTCAGTCTAAACTGATACAATAGAAAATGATAATTATAAAAATTTATTTTATGCAAAATTTTATAGTTGGTTTGGTAAGGAATATCTGTGGAATATTATAGAAATCTCTACAAAACTTCATTGACCAATCACAATTGAGCATTTCAGTTCATTAAATTGTATTTGAAGATCGCTAATTTATTTAAACAAATTAAACTGAACCGATCTCATACGAATTCTATTTCAATGAATGAAATCAAACTTCAGAGATCGAAACGTAAATTCGTTCAATCTCAACGCAGCGAGAGCTGGAATAATATGTTATCATCGACGGCAATTGGAAATAATAAACATCCCAAAGACTCACTAATTGACGACGACATTAAGGATGACAGCCTCATAGACCTCTACGTCAACATGCATCTACAAAAGGCTGGTCAATTTCAGAAACCGGACTCGAATTCTGGATCAAATGTGTCAATCGAAATAGAAAACGCAAAGGTACTCCTTGTTACAGATTGGTTTTGTTGCGTTTTCTTTCAGAACTTATGATAATGTTTATGAAAATATTATTTGAATAATTATTATAACCAAATTGAATACGTTGTGAGGATTGGGAGAGAAAGACAAGTTCATAGAATATCGACAGTTGCTATCATTCTAGACACAGTAAATGGTTGCAGAATGTCAGTTACCTCAGCAAGACTTTTCTCTTATGAAAAGATTGGAAGATCGATTCAATGAATACGGAGAATATAATGGAAACTTTTCACATTTATGACCCAAGTCAATAAATTTATATATAAATAGTAAAATATCAAGCAAAAAAATAAATATGATAAAAAGGAAAGCCAAAAATAAGGGAATGCAACCCCAACAATATTTACCTAATAAATCTTAACAGAAAAAGGGGTAATCATTTGACAGATCTACTGGACCCGGGCAATATTCAAATTAGGATCCGAAAAATAAACTAAAAGGAATTGTGTATAAGTTATCAAATATTAATTATAATTCTTTCTTAAAATGTTTTTAAATCAGATTTCCTATAGAAACAATTAAGATTTTATCAAAATTTCGTGGAAGAATTCCATCAAATAATTTTTCCGATAAAATCTGTTTATTTTATTCCAATTAATTATATTTTCTCTATTATTAATAATTGGATACTTTTTTGATTAATAATAATAATAATAATAATAATAATAATAATAATAATAATAATAATAATAATAATAATAATAATAATAATAATAATAATAATAATAATAATAATAATAATATTAATAATATTATATTTATTAAAAAAACTTTTTTGGACTATGAATCAGTAAAGATATCGATGTTTTTTATGTCCACAAATTTTCGGCACTTGAAAAAGGCTTTGCGGAAAATTTAATAAATTTGTATTTCTATAGAAAAAACTCAAAAATATTCCAAGGCTATGCCCGCTGAAACAATGGTACCCGATGATCAATTTGTGTGTGCACCACTAAATAAAATGTCCGGATTACCTTTATTTAAACTTTACTGTCACATTCTTTATTGTCACCTTTATTGTCACATTCTACAGAAAAATAGAATTGATTTGTTATATGACCATTTCATCAGATATTTTTATTATAATATTTATAATTCTATAAATTAATAAGTTTAAATTTATTATTTAAATGCAATTTAATATTTATTTTTAACATAAATTTTCTAATTAATTGAACTTCATTTTAGAAATGGAATTTTATAAAAATATGAATTAAGAAGAAAATTATTATTATTTAATAATAAAATTAAAAAAATTATTTTATGATTACAAAATAATAACTTCAAAACTCATTCTTTTATAGATATTTTTCAATTATTAAAAAATATTTATTTGAGTGCTGTGAAACTGAAAGACTTTATATCATTAGTTTGGTAGCGATTTTTATTATAGGAATTTTGTGGGGAGGTAAAATTTAATTCTCTGTTCAAGTTAGAATCCTAAAATAAAAGTGTTATTCGGCGTAACAAAATTTTCAACATATACAAATTACTTATAAAAAAACGTTTATTGATTTTTTGTAATTTTAGAAAATGTTGTCCAGTAGAGGTGTGCTCGATGTAGTTCATCATCGGTTGTCAATTTTGTGCATATAACTTTGATATGCGGTGTATGTATTTCAATTTTAAAAATATTTTGATTTTTAGTACTGAGATGAGCGGATGAAGTAAAAGACAACAAATTTATTATTTTAACACATAAAGGGAGGAAACGTATTGTTTCGTTAATTTTAAAGATAAATATGTTTGCTTATTTTGCAACAGTAGCGTTGCAGTGCTATAAAACCATAATGTTAAGCGTTGATATGAATTTAAGGAAATAATTCACTTAAATAAGAACGAAGAAATTGAGCAGCTTAACTCAAAACTGTCGGTTTTCACTAGACATGTGATTATATCTGAAATTGTAAAATATGCATTAACGGCAAAAAAGAAAGTTTCGATGAACAACTGACCCTTTCTTATTGGTGAATTTTGATTTTCTCGCAGACATCATAGAAAAATTGAAAACAAAAGACAAAAGTGTCACTAAAATGAATTGATCTGTAAAAATCTGATTTTATGGATATCACATCAACAGATTGAATCTCTTGTGCATAGATGGAAGACTACTTTGATCTAAACTTGTCAACTTTTGTAAAGCAGTTTCAGATGCTTAAGCAACAGTTTGAAAATAGATTTCAGTCGTTTTCAATCATCTAGTTAATGATATCCTTTCCCCCTATTCCTTTACTTGCTAAGCACATACAATAGAACTAGATGATACATTGCAGAGATTCCTCAAGTGAAAGTTGGAGAACTTTAGTTAATAATTTTGAATCTTCATAATGACATAATGCAAAAACCCCATATATCAGATTAGTACTTATGAAATTTGACAAGGAAAGGTTTTCATTTTTAATAAGAGCAGTGCATAAGATAAAAACATTGTTTTAATTCATTAATATTATAAAAATTAAAATATATGATCATTTTAATTTTTACCTGGTTAGCAATCATTTTATGCCTTCCGCTAAATTTATTTGTTTTTCAACGTTTCATAAATTCCTCTTAGAACACTATAAGTTAAGGAATATTTTTCTACAACCCTTCTGTTTGATACGCGTATATTTACCAGGTGAAAATATACATAATATTATTATAATGTGATAATAATAAGTAATAGGACATATGATTGTTTATGAACAAGAATATCACCATACTTTCGTAATTATGGAGTTGCAAAGATTGGACGTGTGAGGATAATTAAATAGAAAATTTAATTCTCGTGTTAAATTTATGAAACGAACTAAAAACTCTAAAATTAAATTTAAATAATTTAAAAGTTAAATTACGGAATGATGAAATTCCCTGATTGTAGAATAATATTTAGGAATGTTTGTAATTTAAAAATATTAAATATTTATTGAATTTTTGTGTATTAATATTCCTTATTCAATTGTTAATTCATGCTTACTAAAATATACTCAAAATAAATAATAAAAGACAGTTATGATAAAAAACAATTTAATATTGTTTTAATATTGAGTTATTTGTAGAATATATTTTGAAGTAAAATTTGGAATTTATTATTAATTAGTTTTGATGGATGTTCTAAATTTGAGAAACAAAACTGATTGATATTTTTTTATAATAAAAGGTTATATAATGCAAACTTTGTTTGTATGGAATTGAAAAATGGTTTTTTGTGTTATATTTGTTATTAAATGCCTCAAACAATCAATTTTCTTTGACAAAATAGATCGTTCCCATCACCCTAAACGTATGTTAGAATATGCTCTATGGTACAAATATTTTTGGTTTTGATGCTTAAGCATCGGAACATACTCCTGATGTAAATTGTAAATTATTCTATGCTTTTGTATGTGCTCTTGTCAACCACTTAGTTCAGGAAATCTGATTCCTCAAATTTTTAAGCAAATTGATAAAATTTAATATTTAGTGCATTAACTCAAACATTTAGATTTTAATTTCCAAAAGAAATAATTAATTTTGTCAACGAAATTTTAATTAATTTTTTCAACGAAATTTTAATTAATAAATTAGTTAGTATTTTCACAGTTTTGTCTTCAAGGGCCCTATGGATTTTAAATTACTGAATTCGATTTACAAAAGTTATTTACTGCTTCTTGAAGAAATAAGTATATTTGAATTTTTATAATTTTAAATTATATTTCGCATTTACATTTAAATTTAATAGTAATTATTTTAATGAGAGTGAT
This sequence comes from Schmidtea mediterranea, assembly GCA_022537955.1. NCBI lineage: Eukaryota > Metazoa > Platyhelminthes > Tricladida > Dugesiidae > Schmidtea > Schmidtea mediterranea. The sequence goes on from CM039681.1 coordinate 80,159,387, forward strand.
GAAAATTTATTTCCATTTTAAAAACAATAAATTATTTGATATTACTACTGTTATGTTTTTATCATTAATTTAGATATTATTATTATTATGATTTCAATTTTTTATAATTTTAATTTTATAAAATTTATTAAATTAAATTTTTAAAATAATTGAGATTTCTAAAACAGAAGTTGAAATTTTTATAAGATTAATTTTTAAAATTTATATGGGAAATTTTTTTTTAATAAATCATTTTAATTAAATATAATTTGAATCTACCAGACGATGACAGTGAGTCTGTCAAAATATATTTTAGTATAATATATATGTTGGATTCACGCTTTCTTTTATTATTATTATTATTATTATTATTATTATTATTATTATTATTATTATTATTATTATTATTATTATTATTATTATTATTATTATTATTATTGGGATATTAAATATTCGTCGATGAATAGGTCTCTCGATCTGACTCCTCGTGTTCAATAATCAATAAAACAAAATCCCAACAAAGAAATCTTTATTGAAAAATATTCACCATGATACACAATAATTTATTTATCGTATATACCCTAAGGGTATCACGATGTAAATTCAACTGCAATCTGATTAACTTTATCGATTTACGACTATTCGCTCGTTTCCTCCGACTCGTTATTTTAGAGTTCCGACCAACTGGCAACTTATTTTATTGCTCGTTTCACTAATGCCGGGAACCACATTAAGCTGAAGTTCAGTTCGGCGGCCATTGATTAATGGGTTCGTCGATAAATAATTTAATTAATTAATTTGTTTTTGGGTTCCCGACCCTTCAGTATACCTTATCTCAATCTAATAATATTTTATTCGTATTCGCAATCAGATTTGCCACCGGTTACCCCTTCCTCCCCAGAAAAATATTGATTTTTACTTTTTTCAAAATTTTAATTAATTTTAATTGATTTTGATAATTTTAAAATTTTATTATTTTTATTCATGTTTTGTTATAACCCCAACATTATTATTATTATTACTATTATTAACGAACAATAACAATTACGTGTTGTTAGTGATCATTATAAAGGAATCTGAAATGAGATATGTTAGTCTTCAGTTTCCACTCAATTATTTATGCTATCCCTCGTCTTTGATTGACACACCTATTTAACTTAAAGTAAAGACAATGAGACAATGAGATAAACTTTTTCAAGAAAACTTCAAGATATTAAATAATCGGATAGATAAACATAAAACCACATCTGATTAAAATTGGTTGATTGAAACAAGCACCCAATATAAATAATATTATTAATTAAACATAAAATTGATATTTTTTAATGAATCTTCTTCAAAAAACTTTCCATCAACTTAATAGCTTCCACCTTCTTTTCTATTTCAACCTTTCTTCCGGTTTTCTGCACAACTTATGTTTTGTTCCTGTCCGTGCTTTTTCTTTTTGATAACAAAATATAAATTTATTTAATATATTATTATTAGATTTGCCATTTAAATATATTTTTAAGATCTTTACTGCTCTTCAGATATATTATCATGATTATTATAATAATTATATAAAAATCCTATACTGTAAAACAAATTTATTTGATTTAAAATTTCCTCAATTGATAATACGGGAATTGTAGTACTTACATTTTATAAGTCTTAAGTTAAACTACAGACTGCTTTAAAAATATAATTTTACTTTCGCTTCATGTTTAATCAGTTTTGCTCGTCTAGTGTTGACTCGCTTAGTGATCCAGATGATTAAAATCTGAAATATGATGTTGAGTGTAATGTAAATCATCACCAAATTATATATATATATATATCATAATTATCACTGATATGAACTCGAATTTCACTTTTAAGCGTTGGGTGCCTCGCTCAGTTTTCCGTTAAATTTCTAACTCTAACAGTTTCAATTTTGTGAAAATGTTTTCCATTCTTTGGTAACCCCTAACGACCACTGTCCAGGAAAGCACTCTTTACAACGAAGTTTGTGTACAGTTGTTATGAATAAAGATCTAAAAGTCTATATTTGAAATGGTTAATGGATCTAACTCAGGGGCGTCCCAGTAAAGTACAATGTCTGAACGCAGAGCTTTGTTGGCGCTTCTATATCCTCACCAACATTAAATAATTATTTTATCAAAAGTACCGTTGAGTACAAATGAAGATATGCTGACAATAATTTTGTTGAATTAAAACCAAAAATCACAAACGAAATGTATTAACATTAATAAAAATATAACAGTAGAAAAGCAAAAACATCTACTATTGATACAAAAAACAAATTCTTGTTACTTCAATGACTTTTTGTGGACCAGCTATTGTCCATGAATGTTGAGCATGGTCCTATTAAATCAGAGGTTCTTAACCTTTTTTAAGTGATAGATCCACACTTCCTACTACTGTGATTAAATTGAGTTTTCAGGAGGTCAGCATCATTGAATATTTGGGCCAATTTATTTTTCGAATACACCCAAAAGATGTAAATAGTAAAAAAGATTATTTTTGTTAAAATTTATAAATGGGTGGAATGGAATGGGGGGGGGGCGCACAAAATGTTTGGAAAGTACCATTGCGTTATATTTAATTCAAATATTTGCTTTTTAATATAACATTTATTAAATGTTGAATTTTGTTATTTAATCTTTGGATTTTTTCTTTATCTTTGTGATTAGTTTCTCTTTGTGTTGATTTTTTAATGAGATTCAGATTTGCAGCTCTCAAAGGTCTCGTAGATTGCTGAGAACACTCAGCTCCACGGCTGCAATCCACGAGTCAATTACTGTAGCAGCTTTAAATGTGGAAATTTAATTTTCTTTTATTTTTGCTTAGATTTTTCTTCTGTAAGAAAATCAGGACTTCATTTTATGAGTTAATAGCTATATAAATCTTTATTGAAATAATAATGACTATTATCCTGTTTTCTAACTGGTACTCAACTGAATCATCAATGTAATTCTTGGGACAAGTTTACTTCATTAGAAGTCCTTTACTCAGAATAAACCCCATCCAAAATCTGTCAATGTTGGTAGATGAAAGAAAAATTTAAAACTTCAAAAAGGCCAATGCATAACACATGAGCATTTTGCTCATTTTATTTCACAAAACATTTATCAGTTTTTTATAATGTTTCTAAACTATAAAATATCCGTCGGGATATTACTATGAAGACTTCTCCATAGAAATCAAGAATGAAAAATATACACAATATTAACCAATGAAATTCTATTAAACTGCTTAAAAAAGATTGAAAGATAATTCTTAATCTAAAAATTAAAATTTCCATCTGAGGATTGGAGAAAGAAATATATAAAGAAATGAGAAATTCCCATTCTAAATGCCAATCTTAATAAAAATAGTTCATTTATTTAATTGATACAAATTTTGAATATTTCCTTTATAGTGACATCCGGATTAAGATTTCTTCGACATGTTCCATACTGACAAATGGATAATTGGAAAGGAATATGAATTCAGGTCTAAATATTCAATCATATGATTTGGATATTTCCCTCTCACAGACTGGGCTAATAGGAATAATTATCTAGATCACGACATTATAGCGATTTAGGACTTTAGGATATCAAACGTATGCCTATTATATAATTCAGTGAGAATGAACTGAAAAACTAATTAACATAATAATAATAATAATAATAATAATAATAATAATAATAATAATAATAATAATAATAATATTTATATATCATGAGTATAATACCACATACATTGGAATGACTGCCCGTCATTTCCGCTTTCAAGTTTTCGATCACAGTCGACTGATGGAATTGATTAACATTAGTAAGTGTAATTTTGTGATGCAGGATGAAACTAAATGTAAAATAGTTTTGTTAAAATTTTTTTATTTAAATTTTGTAGAATTTGTGATTCATAAAAGCAAGATTTTTGATTTTTGATAAAATAATTTGAGAATTTAAAAGCAGAAATTTGTTTAAATAAAAATGGTTTATTCTAAATAGTTTAAATTTCAAGACTACTTGACGAATATAGAAATTCTGTCGAAATATATTATAGCTGAATACATTTTTTAAATCGGTGTTTTCTTTAATTTATTTCAGAGCCGATTTTGTGTGATTATTTTAAATAATAATATTAATAAATAAATAATAAAATAAGTCGTCGATATCGAAATCAATTATGAAAATAGAAATTGAAATAAATAAAATGAAATATTAAATATTTCGACCTAAAATAGGTCCTGATTACTTCAAAACAAAATTTAATAAGTTTTTCGCAAGTCTTTCTGCTTTAAATTTAAAAGCTAATATGAATTTATTCACAGATTTTAGAAAACTAATATTTGGCAAATTAAATTCTTAAATTTGTTTAAATTCATGGATATTTTTAAAACATGCATGTGAAGAAAGATTGAGTTAGCGGAGAAATGCTTGTTAAATTTTGTTTTGAAGTGAACAGGGAATTTTAGCTCAAATATTTTCATATTTGATTTTATGAATAAACACTGGAAATCGGCTTACATATTTATTTATTTAAAGTACATTTGTAATAATAATAATAATAATAATAATAATAATAATAATAATAATAATAATAATTAT